>BDMV01000010.1:13307515-13783049 GCA_008326285.1 Oryza officinalis
CTCTGCAAGGGCATTTTTGGTCGGCATCCCATAAAGCCCCAATGGCCCGAGGAGGTGCTCATTTCAACCGTCACAATTGAAGGAAAAAAAAGAGAAAGCTAAGGAAGAAGCGGCCCCCTGTGCTACAGTCAAAAAACGCCCTTGCCGAGGGCGGCAAGGGACTTAAATGCAAAAAAGCCAGGACGCGGCAGACGGCGCCCAACGGCCGTCTGCCACGTCATAAAAATCGTCCTATGGGAGGGCGATTTTTAAATCTCGCCCTCCCAAGGGGCGAGAGGAGATTATTTCTGCAATATTTTGAAACGAAAAATTATTTTTGCAAATCTTTAAATAAATAAAATTAAAAATGCAAAAAATTCGAAATAAATGTGTGTGCTAGAAATATTCTAATGAAAAAGAAAGCCCATGGGCTTATATGACCTATGGGTTTCATGGCTTGGAGGTCGTCTTAGGCTGTGTTCAGCAAAGATGGTTGTCAACTCCACTCCGTCGTGTTTTACGTGTACATATTTCAAACTGCTAAAAGGTATGTCTTTTAAAAAAGTTTTTATACGAAATTGCTTTAAAAAATTATATTAATCTATTTTTTTTAAAAAATTAGTAAATACTTGATTAATCATATGCTAATGAGTCGTTCTGTTTTTCGTGCAGAGGAAATGAGTTCCCAACTCACCTAAACAAACACAGCCATAGTCACCTTAATTAAAATAGCTAGCCAACCCTTTAGGATTGCTAATATTAAAGTTCAACCATTATAACTTTTTACCTTGTGAAGCCATGATCACCGTTTTCACGTCTTCCGGAATCACAACTTGTCGTATTCCTATTTGCAAGGGAACATATCATGTGCATATAAACTTAACGTCACACCAACTAACAAATGTCATTAAAAAATCTAAAAGAATGGTGCATATATATATTCAATAGTATTACATATACATGTAAAATCATTGAATTCATCATATTTTAGTTGTAAGAAAAAAGCTAAACATTTTAAGGGCTATAAATCTATCAGAATTTTGTCTTTTTTTCTTCCTATGTAGAATGAGTTTGAAGATGGGATTTTACACGCAAGTGTAATATTATTGAAAGTACATGTACAATTTTTTTTAATTTTTTTTAATGATATTTGTTAGTTAGTTTGCACGATGTGTACATGTAAGGGCTTGTCTATATAGAATATGTTCTCTATTTATAATCCATAATTTCATAATGATTTTATCTTCTTCTCTCTTGTTCGACTTACATGCAAGAATAAGGTTAATATATATTGACAAGATCAATAAGCCTTAGGCGCAAAACAATGTTTGGTGCATTTGTAGTCTGATCATTAATGTTTCTCCAAAAATCTTAGTTATATAAACTCATCGATGAAGCATCAGACCACCCCTGCTCAGGTAGTTGTCCGGGCCACTTACCATCAAAAAGGGGTTATTTGTATTTGAGGATGAGAAGAGATTGGTCATGTGATAGAGTGAATAACGGACTCTTTTTTATTAGTTGTGTGTAGGCAAGGTAATGGGGCAAATCCCAACCTGAACCCCATACCAACCCCTATGTTTTGGAGAAAGAGCCTAACCCTTTCATAGCCCACTAAGGCTTTGTTCTTCACCTTACCTTTTCAACTCAACTCTCTATTTTTCGTGCACACATTTTCAAACCGTTAAACGGTGTATTTTTTACAAAAAGCTTTTATACAAAAGTTGCTTTAAAAAATCAAATTAATCCATTTTTTTAAAAAAATTAGTAAATACTTAATTAATAATGCGTTAATGAATCGCTTTATTTTGTATGCGGGGAGGGTTAGTTCCTAACCCTATCCAACCAACACACCCTTAGGGAACGAAAATAATCCAACCATACCCCAATTCAAACCCTTGGGCAAGCTTGTGGGCACTAAAGCAAATAGTCCAAAAATTCTTATCTTTAGACCATTCTGAGCCATTTACGAACATTACGGCAAATATCGGCAAATATCATCAAACATTTATAGCTCCCACATAAATAAAATAAGAAGTTGTGCCATAGCTACAAAGTAGGAATTCAATAAAATATAGAAAAAGGATGTACAAACAAGAACTAAACCTAGCGAAAAAGCAGAAAAGTTGGTTGGTAAGTAATACCACCTCTAGACCCCCTAGTAGAAGAACAAATCCCCTAAATAGCACAAGAATTTCATGTATTGGCCCAGGTAAATTCATTATGGATAAGAAGAAATTAGTAGTATAAATTTTTTCATGAATTGACTAAAACTAAAGATTCAAGAAGAAAATAGGGATTAGGAAATTTTTTGGGCTAATCACACACCCGGACGAGCTGTGAAACCAGCTAATGTTGCTAGGCGCATTTCATGTGTGATATCGGCTTCAAGTGCAATGTTGGCGGCCAAACGCTTGCTTTGACGTGGGAAATGTAAAGTCAAGTTCGTCCATGGGACGTGTTGTAATCTCAACACCTATGTTTGTTGAAAATATTTTATCTTCTCTTAATCTTAACAAATTTGGTCAAGGCACTTCTTCCCCACTGACCCGGCAAAAAAAAACACACGGAAAAACAAATAAAGAGCAAGAATAAAGAAACTATGCTGCTTCACCTCGTCTCCCTCACGCCGCTGCTTTCTTTTCCCCATCAGGTGCCCCAGCAGCTTGGTGACCTCCTACGTGTCAATTGTTGGCCTAGAGGAGGAGCTCGCGACCCATGGGGAGCAGTTGTGGAAGCAATGGAAGCACAATGGCATTCAGATCTGCGCATTCCTAGAGGAGGAGCTCGTCACCCCTGGTTCGGCTAAACCAAGTTAACTGAATTAGCCAAGGACTAACCTGACGTATTCGGCTGAACCAAGGTAATCGTCGGTTTGGTCTGACTTGTGGGCCCTTCAATCCATGTGCACTCGAATGATTGGCCAAGGGTGTATTTCTTTGCATGCTGATGTAGTTTATCCTTTATTTTAATATATAATTCCTACATGATGAGAACACAACTAGCTCGGATATAACCATGACTACCTTGTATATTAATCAGCCAAAGGTTAACCAGTTCCACATAAGATTTACTTGTTATATTTTTGAACATACGTTGCTACACAATGAGTTTTGTTTGTTTTCGTTTGCAGAGGTACTTGCTTGGATGAAGGAAAAGAAGCCGAGCATAACAAATGCATGAAATATCAAAGAAGTTGATTGGGGACCAAACCAAGACCTTCTCCAAGTCGACTTCGGGTGCAATTCGGAGTCCAGGACCAGTCTGTACTAAAACGGGCGCCCAGGTCGCATACGTGCTCGGATTGGGGCATTCTTTATATGGATGGAAAGCTAAGAAGATAACCTTTCCAATGGTTCTGTTCCCATGTCCAAATTCATTACGAGTCATCGGGAATTGACCAAACAAATTAACGTTCAGAATCTGTCCCGGCGCTGCGACGCCGTATTTGGGCCTTTGGGTCGTGTATCGTGTTGGAGCCCATTAGGGTTGCGTCAAGGGGTGCTTGCACAACCCTAAACTTCATATATCAGTAGCCGTCGCTATCTTTAGGTTTTGGGTTTTGCTTAGATTAATCTGTCAAGAACAGTTTCGCCGCTAGATCGGTTTATAAGACCCCAGCTTGTGAGCTTAATCATTCATCTGCAATTTTGGTTGTATTCTATCTCGTTCTTGTTTGTGTTCTTCGATTGGCAAACAGGGAATTAGCCTTCTCGGCGAGGTCACCCGCGTTTCGACACGGGTGATAACCAGAGGAGACGTGGTGCTGCGATTGCGGGGCTCAAGAGCGTGCGCGTTCAAGAAGCCGGATCGATTTGTGTCGCAACTCCGTCCAAATCGTTGTTTATCAGAACCTTTCGGAAGGTCGGGAACTCTAGTGCACATCACTACATCCATAGTATTCTTCTAGGACAAGTGGAACTACATTATTTGAAACTAATATGCGTGCAATAAATGCTAGTTCTCTTTTATTTATTGAAATAATTGACGGGCAAAATTGGTACATAATGACCGTCAACAGTCATTCTGGTCCGTCATTCGCTTAGGGTCACAGGTCCCTTGTTTAACGACAAGACCTCCATGTGCGCCTTTCGCTTCCCACTTTTCTCATGACCCTGGCTAGGCTTCTAGCTTGTTTCGGGGTTGTCCTTCTTCGCTGGTTGCTTCTCCTCAACCGCCTTCCCTTCCCATCGTTTCTTCGAATGGCTTCGTCAGCATGGGCACATCTGCCAATGACTTAGAACAGCTTCATGGCAAAGGTTATCCATCATGTTGCTAGCTCTTGTATGGTATAGTGATCTCGGACACCTGACTTGAATTCCCGAATCATAGAGGCATCGGTGATCTCAGGGATGGTGTTTCGGCACTCGTTGAATCGCTGGATGAAATCCCTGAGTGGTTCACCGGGCTTCAGTCTTAGGGCATGTAAATTATTCTCGACCGTGCGTCTCTTGTAGGTGCCTTGAAAATTTGCAATGAATTACTTCCATAAGTTTGCCCAGTAAGAGATTGAGGGAGGAAGGTGAACAAGCCATGACCGAGCAAAGCCTTTCAATGCGTTTGGCAAGTAGTTTGCCAATGCATTGTCGTCTGCACTAGTTGCATAGAGGACAGTTGAGTAGACGTGTAGGAACTCCATGGGATTAGTGTTGCTGTTGGTATTTTGTTACAATCAAATAAATCCGCAAGTACACGAATATCGATGTAGCACTTCACCTTAGAGTATTTTAAGGGTACCCTACATGATAGATTGATTAGTTGCTTTAGGTAAATGGTTATTCATGCTTAGTTCCAACCTATAACTTTTGGATAAACTAGACTATGGTGGTTAACAACTAAAACTTGATTAGTTATGGACTATTGACAAGTTTGTCAATAGATGGGTGATAAAATGCTTTGTGCAACTAAAATGCATTTTTGGGCTGGGCTCGGGGCGCAAGCTAGTTATCATGGTAGTCGCACCCCAGCTAATATAAGGACCAGTCTTCGGGCCATTATTGCGAAGCATAACAATGCAACCACAAGTCTAATGGGTAAGGCCTAGCTAGAAGTGTAGATCATCTCAAAAAAAAAGGCCATCGGTATGATAGTTCTAGGGCCAGGGGAGGCCGACTTTGGCGTGACGCACGAGGGGGCCTATCTCATCCCGGGGGGTCCGACAACCTTTACCTTGTCAGGGACCAGCGGGCGACGAAACCTTAGTGGGTCCTTCTATTTTGGGCGATGAACCTGATGCATGGCTGACATGAAGTTAAGTATTGTGTCTTGTGGGTAAAGATGTACATCTCTGATTAAAGTTAAAAACTATTCGAACAGTCGCGCCCTCGGTTATGGGCAAGCTGAGCAATGTACCCAAAGTTAGCTTTGTTTTATAAAACCTTGGGAGGGTGAAATCATGATGTTGTAGTCATGTGAAAGTTAGCCTGGGTTAAGGTAGGTTCGCGGGCTTATACGACTTTGATGATATTAAAATATTGACTTAGGACAGAACCGTGTTTTGAAATGAATGTTAACTTATTAAAATATTTAAACCATAACTTTATGCAGAATGAACCCTATTAGGCCATTTTCTTGTTTTCTCTATGCATTATTATTGCATTTTTGATGTGACTTGCTGAGTACGGTGGTGGTACTCACTCTTGCTCACAAAACTAATCTAGAGGATGGATCTGATAGAGATGAAGGCCTGGACTTCTAGTTTGCTCCGCCGTCGAGTGCCTCTGACTGCTGCTGCTGTTCTGTAGTCTTTCACTGTTTTATTTGTTTTTCTTTGAGTGTGAGGGCCTAGAGTCGCCCATGTAAGAAAGTACTTCCTTTACGCTTCCGCAAGTATGGCTTGTAATAATCAACAATGTCTATGTGTACCTTGTCTCCTAGGACGAGGAGTAATGCACTGAGCGTTCAAAAATTGTGTATATTTATGGGCGTGACAAGTTGGTATCAGAGTCACCTTGGCTATAGGCCGAGCTAATTGTCTAAGCCTTAGGATGATATTTTGCTAAGAAAATAATTCTTTAATTATGAAAACCTTCGTTATTCTGTCTTCATCTATTCTATCTGTGTAAAATTGTTTACTAATTCTTTGTTCACTTTTTTTAAATATAGATGACCAGCCTTGGCCCTTTTAGTGGCATCTCCCTTAAGGGGTTTGTTCTGAAGCTTCGCCACTTGATCGTTGAGCTGGGATACACTGGAGATGTAAATTTGTTGGTACCCTTGTGACAGATGAAGGAGAAAAGGAGCTAGCATCCTCTCGAATGTTAGTCAAGGCCACCTTACTCTCCACCAGCCCCAGCCTGGAATCAATGGAGCTAATGAGAGGGGCTTACACATTTATCGACACATGCCAAGAGGTTGCACTTCTAGGCATTGGCAGGCTGCTTCAGCAACACTGGACATGTCTGCAACACACTCCATACCGCTACCATCCAGCTCGCAAATTTGCAAAGGACTATACCATCTTGAGGGATGCAGAGCACGAGAACAACACCACGATTGATCACTTGGCCATGATGGTGCAGGCTTACAATGATGCTCGCATGGACTACTACAAGATGGCGAAGAGGGGTTTTATTCAAGCTTCCAATAGAACTTTATGGCTGAGGAAGAAGAACTTGCGTTTGAAGCAGGCGATGGCTAGTATGGAGTGGGAATTGCATAACCTCGAGCTTGGATAGGGACAGGCCGAAGAAGGAGAAGTTGCGTTTGAAGCAGGCGATGGCTAGTATGGAGTGAGAATTGTGTAACCTCGAGCTTGGATAGGGACAGGCCGAAGAATGAAGCTCTGCTGTGGGGTCCAAGCGTCGTCGTGTTGGACTTGCCTTGCAGATCATGACACATAAGCAAGATGGCCTTCCTCCGATGGTGCACAATGCTCAAGCTTCTGCTAGGGTGATTGTCCAGAACTACTTGGAGCAGAGCGGATCAACCGCGGCTCTCTCCAACAATGATGACTCCGACGATGACTCCTATGACGGTGATGATGAGTCAGAGCCAACAGTGGACGACAGCCCTGCCAAGGACGAGTAGACGCATAGTCGTAGCACAAGTCTGTTTTTATCGTTTATCTTCTACTGAAGTTTATCAGGTATAGACTATATCGGCCTGTTGTGATATAGCTGTACCTTTGTGGTGCGTAAGCAACTTGAACCCTATGAAACCAACATGACATCAATAAAATTTAAATAAGTTGGTTTAATAGCTTGTGTTCTTGTCCTGATCCCTTCCTTATTTTTTCCCTCTTATCTTGGTTTCTATAGTTGATGAACATAAGGAGTACTGCTGCTAACGATGCTCATGCTGGAATTCTGGCCTAGAATCAGAATCAGAACTAGAACCAGAATCAGGACCAGAGCAACCCCCAGCCACCGCCATCTCCACCAATTCATGATCACCCCAACTTAGCACAAGTGCTCGCCAACCAAAACCTCTTGATCGCAGCTTTGCTCCACCAAATGCAGAAGTCCCAAGCACCTGCTGCTCATGCTAAAGCTCCCATACATGCTCCACCGCAGTCAAAGTTGTTGGAATTCCTCCGAGTCTGACCTCCCACTTTTTCAGGCACCACCAACCTCCTTGAAGCAAATGACTGGCTGCACGCGGTCAACAAGAAGTTGGACCTCATCCAATGTACTGATGAAGAGAAAGTCGCTTTCGCTGCTCACCAACTACATGGACCCGCTTTCGAGTGGTGGGACCACTTTCAAGTCACCCATCCAGCTAGACAAGTCATACTTACCTTGAACATGTTGAATCCCATATTGTGTAAATTATGTTGTTTTACCTGTACTACATCACTTTATAAATTATATAGTTCATTATTAATAATTGTTTATTAGTTATTCCTATGCTTTTGTTATAGCCATGATATTGATTTGATATCCACGCTCTTTGTGAACCCTACTAAAATTACAACTTGATTGGTCTAGTACCCTACATGATGGACTGACTAGTTGCTTTAGGTAAATGCTTATTCATGCTTAGTTTCAACCTAGAACTTTTGGATAAACTAGACTATGGTGGTTAACAACTAAAACTTGATTAGTTATGGACTATTGACAAGTTTGTCAATAGATGGGTGATAAAATGCTTTGTGCAACTAAAATGTATTTTAGGGCTGGGCTTGGGGTCCAAGCTAGTTATCTTGGTAGTCGCACCCCGACACTCCTCCAGAACTACCTATGGAGAGTGCTGACATTTCCGGCACTCTCTTGGAACTCCCCCGGAGAGAACTCTGGCATTTGGGGCACTCATTCCGGAGCTTCCCCCTTACTCTCTTCTTATATTCTATCTCTACTATATAGTAGCATAAATATGAAAGTGAGTTGTTCTCCACTTATGTTGTGTTGTGCTTTGAGAGTGAAGTGAGAACTCATTTTATAGGCAGCAATGATGGTTACTACGATGGTTATGAGGTCGGTTCACCCACAACCGCCAAAGGGAACCAATCTCCATCCTCCACATAGAAGGTGGGGATGAGTGGCCGCAAGGGTGGTTTTGCCAAACCATGGTTCGACTGACCCCCCATCACTATCATTCCCCCTCTTGTTTGGTCAGGTCACTGTCCAGTGGGCCCTTATGACGGTGCACAGAGGTTTGCCCATTTTGAGGTCATTTGGTCAGCTTGTGGGTCCTCCATCCGTGTACTCGTGTTTGATTGCCGGAGGTGTGTTTCTTCGCATAATGGGTTGTTTTCATGCAAAATCCCTGCATACGAATATTTCACCAATAATGGTGGAAATGATTAGTAATAACCACTACCACTAAGTTTGATGTTTTATTTCAATTTCTTTTATGCAGGAATTGATGGTCGGATTTGGTACTTAAGAACCGTTAACAACACACCTACACTTAGCCTTTACTCGTCCCTGTGTAAAGATCATGGATTACAACAGAACCTTTGTAATGATACTTGCATACAAGTTATTCCAAGCCATACCTATACTTGTGAACTTTGAAATGTCTACCACATCATCTTGGGTGATTGAAGAATAGAATGACCTTGACACAAGTTACCTCCACTCCTTCTGATGAATGCCTTGGGGTTTTTCTTCTTTCTCATAAAAACAAAAATTTACTTTACTCCTC
Organism: Oryza officinalis; assembly: GCA_008326285.1. Taxonomy (NCBI): domain Eukaryota; kingdom Viridiplantae; phylum Streptophyta; class Magnoliopsida; order Poales; family Poaceae; genus Oryza; species Oryza officinalis. Next base: position 13,316,582 of record BDMV01000010.1, read on the forward strand.
AATTGATTATCTCAGATCGCTCAATGTGTATGATTCCTCACCAAGGCATTGATTGTGCTTATTTCTTACCCTACTTCTTGTTGAATATATAACCACATGTAGATTAAATTTATTTCATAGATAAATCATGATCTTAAACATGTGCGCTAATACAATCACATCAAACGATCTACACATGTAAACTAAGCAGTAGAACATGAACAAATTGAATATGTGAAACATCACGAACACGTACCGAGGGTTTTGTTGCACTAGCTGCTCTGTAGGAAGGACTCGCGGTACCGTGCATTGAAGACGACGCGCAGCACACGAGCGAAGAGGAAGACGAGTTGTCGTGGAAGACCAGCGAGCAGTCACGCGAAGCGCTTCCCAAAAACCTTCTTGCTGCCTTCTCCCGGTGCAGCACATCGATGGCGAAGGTTCCGGAGACCTGCTCTCCCGATCGCCGGTGCACGCCGACGAGTGGAACAAAGCAGACTATGAGCGACGACGCAGTACAGAGGAGGAGACAAACCCTAGATTGTTTTTCACGTGTGCTACGATAGAGCGGCGACTCGATTTATATAGAGAGATATCAGGACGCGTGATCAGGACGCCTGCACGATCTCCACCATGCGTAACCAAACCAGATAAATCGCGTGTAAGTTATCTGGACTCCACGCCACTCTACGCACCGAATTATTTGGTGTGTTTTCAAAACTAGGTTTTCAAAAACAAAACCGAATTGCAGCAAAACAAAACTACAAAAGGAAGTCGCATCTGAGCAAGAGTGAGGAACCAATTTTGGTGGACAATTCACGCGCGCGCCGCCTGGTGAGCGAGCGAGCGCTTGTGTCCCTCTAATTCTCTCCACTACACATGTCTCAAGTGGCTAGGAGAGCATCCTCCCTTATAAGGAGGTCTCCCTCTCCTAGAATAGGCAAGGTGGTACTAAACTCCCCATACATGCCATCCATGAGGTGGGCTTTTGTGATTTTCCAAAGAATTAATCTCCATATGGGCTAAGGCCCATATATTAATTCCAACAATCCCTCACCAAATCTCAAAATCCCACAGAGATTTGCCCTTTTCCAATGTACTGTTTATATACCAGCGATTCGATGGAGACCGGTTAAGGTTAAACATCCATCTAGAACTCCAAGTTACACTTACTCACAACTTGAACAATGGACTATGCCTTGAATTGCAAGTCTTGTGCAAGGAAGCTTCACTCAGTGTCTTATCTGATACTAGGTCGTCAATAGACTACTCGTCGGGTGGAGCGTATAAGTCATACTCCTTGGTCTCTTAGTAAGCTTCCTAGCAGATTCACCCAAAATCTCCAAAGACCGTGACCAATGGTCAAGCTCACAAAGGTGCGTTCTTTCAAGAATGATCTGTAGGATAGCATCTTCGCTAATTAAAGCCAGCAGAACACATTAAGGCATAGCCAACCTGCCTTGCAGCTGATGAGAGTACATGCATCTTCATGTAGAGAGGGTTTTAGAGAGGTACTCTTCTCCAGTTAACTAATGGTTTGTTCTTCCCAGGTCCTAATTCACAGGATCTCCAATCACATAGGTTGGGTTACCACCATAGTATAACTCACGTGGGTCTCAAACCCATCTCCTTCGATGCATTGTCTATCACATTCCGTGATAGTCCCTTTGTAAAGGGATCCACCAGGTTTCTAACTGTTTGGATGTAATTGAATGTTATAACCTTGGAGTTTCTCAATTTCCTGACAGACTTCAATTGTCTTTTCACATGCCTAGATGATTTCATATTATCCTTAGAATTGTTTACCTTGACAATTACCGTTTGATTGTCATAGTTCATAAGGATAGCCGGCACTAGTTTTTTAACCACAGGCAGATCCATTAATAGATCGCGTAGCCATTCTGCCTCAACAGTAGCAGTGTCTAGTGTCGTGAGCTCCACTTGCATGGTTGACCTCATCAAAATGGTCTGTTTGCAAGACCTTCACGAAACAGCACCACCACCTAGTGTGAAAACATATCTACTAGTGGCTTTGATCTCATCAACGTCGGAGATCCAATTTGAATCACTATATCCCTCAAGTACCGTAGGATACCCGGAATAGTGAAGCCCCAAGTCCATAGTACCTCTTAGATAGCGCATCACCTGCTCAAGCGCACGCCAGTGATCATCTTCTGGATTAGAGGTAAACCGGTTCAACTTGCTCACAGCAAAGGAGATGTCAGACTTAGTTGCGCTAGCTAGGTACATAAGTGAGCCAATGATTTGGGAGTACTCTAGTTGATTCATAGCAATTCTCTTGTTCTTACGAAGTAACAAGCTAGGATCATTGGGTGTTGGAGAAGGTTTGCCATCAAGGTAGCCAAAGCGACTTAAGATTTTCTCCACATAATGGGACTATAAGAGTGTAATCCTATTCTCACCTCTAATTAGCTTAATGTCTAAGATAACATCAGCTACTCCCAAATCCTTCAAATCGAAATTTTGAGACAAGAATGATTTAACCTCATTAATCATCTTAAGATTTGTCCCAAATATGAGTATGTCATCAACATACAGGCACAGAATAACTTTGTCACCCCCACTATGGCGATAGTATACACATTTATCTGCCTTGTTGACTGCAAAGGCTGCAGATATTAATGTTCTATCAAAATTTTCATGCCATTGCTTAGGAGCTTGTTTCAGACCATACAAAGACTTCAATAGTTTACACCCCTTGCCTTCTTGACCTTCCACTACAAACCCATCAGGCTAATCCATATAGATCTCTTCATCCAGCTCTCCGTTAAGAAAACCTGTCTTAACGTTCATTTGATGAACGAGAAGACCATGTGAGGCTACTAGGAAAAGTAGCATACGGATTGTGGTCAATCCAGCAACAGGTGAGTAAGTGTCAAAGAAGTTTTCGCCTTCTTTCTGAGTATAGCCCTTTGCAACAAGCCAAACCTTGTACTTTTCAATAGTACCATCAGGCCTAAGCTTCTTCTTGAACACCCACTTGCACCCCACGGGTTTACATCCATAGGGTCGCTCTGTCACCTCCCAAGTTCTTGTTTTGGGCCTTGTGCACCACATTGGCACTAGATTGCCCACCATCGCCCTTAGACGCGGTGTCTTTTTCCCGGGCTTTCTCTTCAACATCAGGAGACACTATCAACCCCTCAACGGAGTATTCCTGTCTCTTGTGTTTGGTGCAGTACCGAAACTTCTCTATAAAGAAGGTAGCTTTGCAATAATGCACCCGGCCACAAATTTATCGGGTAAAACACACTTAAGGAGTTTGAGTTCCTTAGCCATGGTCTGTATCTCATGAGCCTGCTCAACTATAGAACGGTTGTCAGTCATCCTGTAGTCATGAAACTGCTCCATGACATACAGATCATTGCTAGCATCAGTAGCACCGAATTTAGTATTCAGTGCATCCCACAACTCCTTAGAATCGGTCATTTGCATGTACACCTCGACTAGATGATCGCCAAGAACGCTACGAATGCATCCCACAAAGAGAGTAGTGGCCTCCTCGAATTCTTTCTGCTTTTCAGCAGTGAGAACTCCTTCAGGTTTGCCATTACTAACCCAGAAGCATTTCATAGCCGTCAGCCACATAGTGACCCTGATCTGTCATCTCTTGAAGTGCACACCGGTGAATTTGTCCGGCCTCAGTGCATCGGCAAAAGCAGCCATAGTAAAACCACAGTGCCTATAATAAGGTTTTTGGATTGTTGAATATATAAGCACATGTAGATTTAATTTATTCTATAGATAAATCACGATATTAAACATGTGCGCTAACACAATCACATCATACGATCTACACATGTAAACTAAGTAGTAGAACATGAACAGATCAAATATGTGAAACATCACGAATACGTATCGAGGGTTTTGTTGCACTAGCTACTTTGCAAGAAGGACTCACCGTACCGTGTGTTGAAGACAACGCGCAGCACGTGAGCGAATAGGAAGACGAGCCGTCGTGGAAGACCAGCGAGCAGTCACGCGAAACACTTCCCAAAAACCTTATTACTTCCTTCTCCTGGTGCAGGACGTCAAAGGCGAAGGTTCCAAAGACCTGCTCTCCCGATCGCCGGTGCACGCCGACGAGCAGAGCGAAGTAGACTACGAGCGATGGCGCAATACAGAGGAGGAGACAAACCCTAGATTGTTTTTCACGTGTGCTGTGATAGAGCGGCGGTGTCGGGCACCCGAAATTTATATTGTCCGGTGTCATTTGTGATCACCACATGATTTTGGGGAGTGGGATCCATACACACATTATAGCCACTCAAGCCTCAATGTGCCCCATGATCACAACTAATCACCATCCAATATAAAGTACGTAGTGCCGAATATTGAGCAAAAGATACATTGCTGGGACTTAGCGTGTCAGTCAACTTCAGCCTGAGACGTGCCCATCAAGCCACACGAAGGCAGCGACCAGATGTGTTACACATCTCAGGAGACTTGACAATTTGCTAAGCTCTACAACACCTCATTTGCTCAACATCCATACTCATGTCTGGATAGTTCTATAAGTTAGAACAACCCAAGACACTTTCATCAAAACATATGATATTCATAAATGACTACTAATATACCAATAACTTAGAATTCAAGTCTAGGATATAAATATGGCCGAACGGCCTTATAATTAAAGGTTCGCATGGAAGCTTAGTTACCCAAGACCCATAAGCAATCCGACTAGGGGTAAACCCCTAATGAACTGCCCTGAAAAGATCAACGGAACCCGTAGCACTCAACTAATCTGCAAAACCATTTAGACAAACAGCCCACGGAAGATACAAGTGTCAGTACATTAACTATGTTATTGTACTGGCAAGGCAATACAATCCTACATACATGCTAGCTCTAATTATCAAAGAATGGCTATTTGTAGGTTTATTTGCATAAAGCTAATTTGGTTCACAACATTTCACAAGCGATAACTTTGTAAACATTTATAGAATAAGTATATAAAGTAGAGCATGGTGATCAATATAAATAATTTTAGCAACATAATCATCATTTCTCCTCATCATCATTATCATAAGCCGTAAACATCAACTTGCACCTTCCCTGGTAGCAAGCCATCATTATCATCGAAATCATCATCAAATTCCCATCCTCAACCATTTTTATAAAGCATTTTAGAAAAGATAAAATTACACTCATGCTATTTCCCCAAGTCACTCTTGACCGTGAGTACGGCTAACCGGTTAGTTTTAACTCTGCAGAGTTCGTACAAGTCCACATGATGTGATACAAGCCCAGAGGCTATACTCTAGTTGGTTCGGTGCTGGCCTAGCACTCCACACTCTACAATTTGAGTGCGGACTAGAAGTCACAACTTAGCCGTTACATTGCCTAGTGTCTAGCCTTGCATCAGCGATGGCAAGTGTGAATCCATCCTGGGCATGACCCAGAATCGTTAGGTGGCGGGCCCACGCCCTAAACCTAACGCCGTGGCAGCGAACATATCCGTTCCCCCATGAGGCACTATACCATTGAATTGGACAGACTTAGACGCCTAAACTACCCCCATAATCAGCGGGGTAAATAGGTAGTTCCTATGAATCATCGCTCAGACTAATTCATTCTACTCCGGCCTACCAATATGCAAGGCTAAACACTGGACAACTTAATAAGCTAAGGTCATCCCATACTAACACATGTGGTAGTACTGTATACTTAGTTGGTAACATAGAGTTCAGTCCTTAATCGACTCAGGCGAACGCTCCCCCTATCGGTGCAGAACTACAACCATATGTACACCACTCGCCACCTAAGTCTAGAATCAAGATTTTTCTCCATTTTATTTCACAAATAACCAGAGGCTTCACCTCTGTCCAGAAGTTGTAAATTATCCATTTTCAAATACATAAGGTGATCACAATGTCTAAAACCATTTCACTAGGCATGGCTAAGCATACGACATTATATTTAGCAATTATAAGCCCATTTGAGCACATGGAGAGTACTCTAAACCATTCTAAGGTTACAAACATCAAGGATAACAATTCTCAAGGAGGATTATGCAACAAATTGGTCATAACTACCATTTCATCGTTTTCAAATAATTTTTCTAAACATAACTATCTAGCGTGTGCAACTTTGCAATAGAAAACGTTTGCCTAATAAAAACATAGGATCAAAGTGTTCAAAGGAGGAGGGCACTTGCCTTAGTTAGAATCTCCCTCACGGTCAGCAACAAAACCCAAACTCCTCACCGAAAGGGATGTCGTTCACTATACGAAATAACGGTAGCGTATAAAACACCAAATCATACAAAAATCCAAAAATGCTGCTAATATGCATGAGTTCATTATAGTAGATAGGTACTGATTAAACATAATTTATGGTGAAGGAATTTCTATTTTATCACTTGTATTTTAGGGTATATGAATTTTATAAGTTCTATACTAGTAATAGGTTATTTAAGCCTTAGCTAGACTTAGATCACATTTTTATTTTAGTGGTGTTAAGTTTCTGGTTACAGCAGTAGAGGGCATTGTTTCTAAGATTAATACAATTGGTTTCATAATTTTTAGAGCTAGCATGAATTTCTTATAATTTTTTGGAACTAAATTGTACATGTGGTGGTTATTTTACTATATAAATTATTAGTACTGTTTCCTTTACAGAAAGTGTCATATTTTATTTTACTAGATTAAATTTCATACTTTGCTGATTCTACAGAAATTTAGTTCACTCCACTTGGAGTACAAATGAATTTTCTACAAATTTTACAATTTTTATATCAGCTATCTCTTATATGAAATTTTAGAAATACATATTATACTGTAAGCATAGGATTTTATTCTATAACATTAAAGCTCACAATTTTATGAATCTACTGAAATTGGTTTCACCTCAAAATGAGTTATATTTGATTTTATGTGGATTTTACAAATTTGTGCATTTTTCTATTGAACAAATATTAGTTTGAGTATGTTTCTTAATATTTCCAGATTTTTTTTAAAGGATGGGTCCACAGGTCAGTGACTGGCAGCTTTGCAGAAAACCCCCTATGGTTCTTGAATTAGAACCCGAGGTCCTTAGCACGTGTTGAATGAGAATTCTTTAAGAGTGCTCATTGTTTTCCTTAATTACAAATAGGTCCTGGGTCCACAAGTCATAGGCTGCAGTCTTACAGATAGAACCCTACATGTTTTAATTTCCTCGGACTACATTTTATAGGCCCTAAATAAGTGGGCCGTACTGGTCAGTGAGACGAGGGATTGAGGAGAGGGCAGCAGCAGCTAACGCAGGGCGAAGGCGGCACCGGCGAGCTGGTGGACGGCGTCGGCGGCGAACGGTGGCGAGTTAGGCATCGTGACCAAAAGAGAAAATGGAGAGAACTCAAGTGCGAACCTGCCAGTGGTCAAATCACTGCCTGAGGTGGCCGGAATCAACGTCCGCGGCAGTGCAAGCGGAGGTGACTCTCGGGTGGCGATGCATATTGGTTTGGAGATCGTTTCCATGCGGGTGCGATGCATGCATGAGGTCCCATGAGCTCAAGAATGCTCACCGAAGCTTGAATGAGGTGTTGTAAGGCCTGGACAGTGGCGGCAGTGGAGAGGATGGCCCGGCGGCGGTACGGAGCTCCGGGAAGATGGCGACGGCTCGATCCACTCGAAGAGCTGCCATGCCTGCACACGGATGGTGTTATGGAGGTCCTAGGGAGTATATATGCGTGAAGGATTGCATGGTGGCTCACCAGAGTGGATGGAATCGGAGATGGAGCTCCGCGGCCGGAGTTGGAGAAGAGGACGCCGATCTCCCTCGTCGGCGCTCCATCCTTGGGGATTATTGGGGGCATTTGGAGAGGACCTTGAGGCGGTGCTGATGGCGCAACGGCTCAGCTCAAAGTGGTCTTCTTCGTGCTATGCGACCATGATGCCAGCGGCGGCGGCCTTTGGTGCGTGCCCTGGAGTGTCGTCGGCACAGCGACGTTCCCGTTGCTACGATGGTCAAAATGAATCGGTGTCAAAAGAGTAAATGCCCAGCATGATGTGAAGAGAATGGAACGGGAGAAAGGAGAGGGCAACCGTGGCTCATTGGCGCTGGCGGCTTTCATCTTCCTCACGGCCAGCGGCGAGTTTGAGAGTGTCGGAAGGGCTAGGGTTTCTCCTCCTCGTTTTGGTCGGTACTGGGGAGGAGAGGAGAGATGTGCGACGTGGCTGGGAGAAGAAAAGGATGGAGCCCGCCGTCGCCACGTCAAGTCCACGCGTCGAGCAGGCTAGCTGCCAACGTCGTCCATGCCACCGCCCCCGATCTCTCTCTCTCAGCTGTGATCTGAGTGAAATAGCTGAGGGGAGAGGTGGACAGGGTGAGGGCAAGCCAAAGACACTGTCATGTGGGTCCACTTCGTGGTGCACACAGAGATAGAGTGAGGGGGATGGGTAGAACTCTTGGTGAGTGTACTGTTTAGCAAATTTTCAGGATTATTTCTTTCTCTCTTCTTTGTAATTCCATAGTTTAATTTGTAGGCACGATAAATTAGGGTGGATTTTTCTGGAGATAGATAAAAATGCCTAGTTTCCATTTTCCTTGGTTTCACTCAAAAATTCCTTATTTTTTATTCTCAGCAAAATAAAGAAAATAGGCCTGGCTGAAAATAAATTGAATTTTTAGGGGGTCAAAACTAATAAAATAAATTATATAAAAATTATATTAATTCATGATAAATCAGCTGGTATTTGAGTAAATTATGTTTCATACACACTTTCATATAATTTAATGCATGTTTAGATGAGGCATGAGTTTTGCCGATTAGGTGTTAGGCTTATATCGGATTTTGACTTCCTTGACCGATTTAATTGAGGGTCTAGATGTAAAGATAAAATCATGCCAAAATTCCAGTGAGTCTAACATATTGATTAGCATCCACATGAATTTTTCCATGATTTTATCCTACACCAATTATTTTTATAAATTCACTAAGCTTATCTTTACATATATGTTTCCTATTATAAAATATGATTAAATGATTGTAATATTATATTTAGATGATTCTTAACCTGAAGTGATGTTGTTGAGCATGATTTATACTTTTTAGTTACTCAACTTCATATTTTACATGTATATACACTCTTGTAAATATATAATTAGTATTTGCCTCAAATTTTTAATTTATGCTCATCCTATCATGAAATGCTAGTAAAATCCAAAAACAAGCAAAAAGACTCAAATCACAACAATACATTATGCAAATACATGCACACACATTGTTTTATTTTCTTCTTTTGAGCTATCAAGAAAAAGGTTTTAAGTTATTCACGAATTTGTATATTAAAACTAGTATTATTAGACTCGCCCAGGTTTTTCGTTGGAAAATACTAGTATTCCTATTTATGAAAAATATTCTCGACATTTTTAGATGCAAAATTTGAAATTCAAATTTTGGGTATGTTACAGGCGGCTCGATTTATATAGAGAGATATCAAGACGCGTGATCAGGACGCCTGCTCGATCTCCAGCATGCGTAACCGAACCAGATAAGTCGCACGTAACTTATCTAGACTCCAGGCCACTCAACGCACCGAATTATTCGGTGTGTTTTTAAAAACTAGGTTTTCAAAAACAAAACCGAATTGTAGCAAAACAAAACTGCAAAAAGAAGACGTATTTGTGCAAGGGTGATGAACCAATTTTGGTGGACCATTCACACGCATGTCGCCTACGCGCGTCGCTTGGCGAGGCGAGGCAAGGCGAGCGAGCGCGCGCGTGTTCCTCTAATTCTCTCCACCACACATGTCTCAAGTGGCTAGGAGAGCATCCTCCCTTATAAGGAGGTCTCCCTCTCCTAGAATAGACAAGGTGGTACTAAACTCCCCATACATGCCATCCATGAGGTGGGCTTTTGTGATTTTTCAAAGAATTAATCTCCATATAGGCTAAGGTCCATATATTAATTCCAACACTTCTAATGAGGCTTATGTAGAGGTCAGGGTAGGGAATAAGAATGACATATTTGTATCACATATATTATAAAGTCAAAAAATCGACTTAAGAAATAACTAATCATATAATCATGATCAAGATGTGCATGCGTGTGGAAAATGAATATGTGTGTGGAAGACTGCGAAGTGGAATGATGACACCTTTTTGTATTTTTTTTGAACCAGGGCCGAAAGCCCCCATTTCCATTATCAAAAATCATGGCTTGCCCTACTGACTACCAAAAGTACCAAGAGAGAGACTCCTAAACGGCCAGGAGCGAGATTCAAACTTAGGTAGGCAAGCATCTGAAAGAACTCCCAAAACATTCAACAGGACACCAGGCATGGAAATCCACAGTTCTCCAGTCTTCTTGTGCATGTCCTCCATCCAAATTTAGAGTTGAAGATGTCATTTGCCAGCTGTCTTATGAGCCTGGCACCCAGCAGTAGTCTTCTTTGGTTTACTTGCAGTTTCTGAAAAACAGCCCAAGATCCAATCCAGTTGCAAGCCAAAAGTACTAGATCAGTAGGATCATTTGGCAATTTTTTCTCAAAACAAGACTTGTTTCTGGTTTTCCAAATGGCCCAAAGTAACCACAGCCACTCCAACCACTATCGAATGTTTCATACTTTTGTCAAAAGAAGAGAGCCAGGCACCAAACAAATGGTTTTTCTTTAACACCAGCTTCACCTTTAAAGCACATAAAATCACAGTCCACATGATTCTTGCAATGGGGCAGTCAAAGAACAGGTGTTGGATGGATTCTTCTTTGTAGCAGAATTGGCAGAGCTTGTCTTCTTTCCTCCATCCCCTTTTGTACAGATTGTCCTTAGTAAGAATTTTGTTTTTGATTAGCAACCATATGAACACCTTTATTTTAAGAGGGATTTATAATTTCCAAATCTTTTTATAAGGAAACTCAGTTTCTTGCATTTTAAGAGCGCTCTGTGAAAAGATTTAACACTGTAAGAGCCATCTTTTGTCAAATTCCACCAAATCCTGTCCATACTGCCCTCTTGGATCCGCATCTCATTACAGCTAAGTTTTAACCTATTCCAGTCATTCTGTTTTTCCCCATGCAGAGTTCTTCTAAATTTTATCACATCCTAGCCTTTCGTTTTCACTTTTGCCACAGTAATCTGTTTGTTGAAAGTTATATTATATAGGGAGGGATATTGCAAAGCCAGAGGTCTACCACCAATCCAGTTGTCCTCCCAGAAAAGAGATTTTTTCCCATTCCCTACTTTTTTTATTAGAATCTGTAAAAGCTTTCTTTTATTTCCATCAAGCCTTCCCAGAAATGTGAGTCTCCTAGTTTGCAATTTACATCAGGTAAAGTTTTCTTATTCAAGTATTTGTCTCTAATGATTTCATGTCACCATCCTACATCATTTTCCAGTTTCCATAGCCATTTGCCCAAAAGGGCCATATTCATGGTATCCAAATCTAGAATGCCTAAACCCCCTTGATCTTTTGGAGAGCAGATCACATGCTATTGTACCAGGTGGTACTTTCTGATGCCTTGATCTTCTTGCCAAAGAAATCTCCTTCTGAAGTAATCCAATTTCTCTCACTCCTTGGGGTAATATATAGAATGAAACCATATATAAAGGGACATTGCTAAGGCTTGAGTTGATAATAATCAATCTTCCTCCGATTGATTGGAGTCTACCTTGCCAACACCCTAATCTATGTTCCATTTTGTTTTCTTCCACCTTCCAATCTTTATTGAAAAGTCTTTTTTGATCAATTGGTACCCCTAAATATTTCATAGGCAAATCACCTATTTTGCAAGTGAAAATTTGACTGTATACCCCTTGTTTCTCTTTTGCTTCTCCAACGCAGAAAACCTCAGTCTTGTTGAAATTAATCTTCAGACCAGAGAGTTGCTCAAACAGACAGAGAATGAATTTCAGATTCCTAGCATATTCAAAGTTATCTGGCAACATGAAGATGGTATCATCTACATATTGCAGGATTGCCACCTTATTGTTTTCACTGACTGCCAGCCCTTCTATCAGGGAGTTGCTTCAGCCCTTTGCACTAACAAAGTGAGTGTTTCTGATGCCAAATTAAACAGCAGGGGGGAGAGTGGATCTCCCTGTCTGAGACCATTGTGAGTATTAAAATAGGGCCCCACCTCATCATTTACTTTGACTGCTACCTTGCCCCCCTTCACTACTTTCATGACCCAATCACACCAGTGATTAGGAAAGCCTTTTGATCTAAGCATTCTATAGATAAAAACCCAGTCGACTTTGTCATAAGCCTTCTTGAAGTCTACTTTAAAGAGGATGACACTTTGTTGCTTCCTGTCCAAGGTGTTCAGCATCTTATGAAGTATAACTATACCTTCCATAATGAACCTGTTTTTTAGAAAGGCAGTCTGATTTTTTGAGATAATGTAAGCCATAATGTTGTTTAGCCTATTCATCAACACTTTTGTTATAATCTTAAAACTGACATTCAAAAGGCAGATTGGCCTGAATTTTTGTATTTGTGCAGCATCTTTTTGTTTTGGGATTAGTGTAACGATGCCATAGTTCAGCCTCTCAATATTTATCTCTGCCTTGTGAAAATCATTGATCAGTTCCAAGAGATCCATTTTTATTAGATCCCAGAATTTCATGTAGAATGCTCCAGAGAGACCATCTGGGCCAGGGGCCTTGTTTTGTTTTAATACAAAAACAACATTTTTCACTTCTTCTAAAGTAAAAGGTTTGATCAGCTCTGTTTTATCTTCCTCTGCAACCAAAATGACCCTCTCCATATCCAAAGTTAGAGTTGTCGACTGGCTATACGCCGACTAATGTATTTGTAGAGTATGGGGATCGTTGGAACCAGAGTATACGTGAGAATCGATCAAGCAAACAAAAGACATAGATTTATACTGGTTCAGGCCCTTAAGATGAGTAATAACCTTAAGCTAGTTTATATAGATTATTGATGGGAAAAACACTCAGAGTACAATAAAGAATAGAACAACTGACTGATTTTGCTGACTAGAGGCTGCCGAGAATGGTCCGGCGAGATCTTTTCGGTGAATATGGTGTTGTCTTCCTCCGGATTGCTTCTGAGCATTGGTTTTGCTAGGGTTTGTAATTCGATGCCCCGATGTGAGCATCGGGACCTCCTTAATTAGTAGGGATTTCCTCCCCCTCCAAGTACAACTCAGAGAGATAGAACTAAATACGGGCTTAAGGAAACCTTATCTTCCTCGACTAGGGCCCTGACAACTTCTATTCTGAAAAGATAATTTCCCTCTCTTTCACCCGTATTTCCTTATTTAAAGGACACCATCTCGTATACTATCGGTTATATGATTTTTTCGTATTTCATTAACCTGTGTATAGAAGGTATGCGTTATCTTTGGCACTGACAGTAGCCCCTGACTTCAATGCAAGTTATGTTACGATGTTCTTCAACTATTTTTCGGAGAACAACCATTGTCGAACTTATCAAACCGTTCTCAGATGCCGAGAAGGTACAGAGCAAGCGACAGGGTCGTCCCAAACCCGAGGACTCAATGTAGGCCCTTCATTTGCATTGAAGTCAGAGGATTTAATGGTTATGAACAAACTGGCTAAAATCCTGGCGATGATTTGAACCGCTGGATGGGACTTATAAATTGTACTTCTGAGATCCAATGAAAAACCCCAAACTTCTCCTTTGTGCCTCCAATCTCCATCGCCTCAACTTGCAAAAAACCCTGAACGACAACCCTCCTCAATCCCTTTCACTAATTCTCCATCGATCTCCCGGAGTCCATCATCGGTTAGACCGAGATGAGGGAGCTACAACAAGATAGCGCTCTACCGAGCACAAAAGTGATGGCGTGCTCGGAAGGAGGTACAACTCCTTTGACTACAGCCCCTCCCCCTTGAACTCAGGTTAGAGCATCGGTGCCCGAGAAGAGGAGAGCTCTAAGTCATCCCTCTCGAGTTCCATTCTCCCCTCGCATCCCCCCTTAACCAGCGTCATCACGTTCTCGGGGCCGTCTTCGTCTGCTGACAAGCTTTTCTAGGCTTGTCGGCTGTTAACGCCAAAATTTGGTAAACCCCGAAATCGTCATCGGCCTAGAGTTAGTATCGGCTTCAGAGTTCTGAAATTGGCCGATGGAAATTATCAGTCGCCAGCAGTTAGATTCTTAGTTGATTCGGTTAAGGAAATTAATCAATTAAAGAAAGCTTATCCAGAAGAGTTCGAAGGAGATACAACGTGGCAATTTTTCTATTAATTATGTAGAGTCAGTTAGTTTCCTTTATTTTTAGGAAAGTGTGTTCAGTGTCGCATCAGGACTTATGTTTATCCTTTTGTCTTTAGGAAAGTTTGTGTCAAGTCCAATTAGGACTCATATCGGCCTGAGGGTATAAATACGTACACTCGGGGTCTTTGTAATCTATCTCTCGATCAATACAACTACTCTCGGTGCATCGCCACCCTCTTTTCCAAGGTTTTTATTTATCACTAACAGAACTTGGCACCTGACGCGGGGCTGCATTGGCTTCGATCTCCAGCGAAGGGGTAAGCCTTACGTTCCGTTGACCCATTGAATATATCGGCTACATTGATGTTGTTCAAGGCTGCATCGCTTCGACCTCTTGGATTGCTCTAGTTCGGTTGATATATTTGCCTACTTGATATTTTGATTCTATTTTTAATAGCATTGTGTTCAGAGACGCATCGGTTTAACTAGGACTGTCTCGGTTAGGTCTGATCTTCTGTCTTTGCCAATATATCTCTAATATCACAATGATGCTTTAGATAGATTTGTTATATCCATCACATTAGACAGATTTATCGGCTCATTGAATATTAGATTATTATATACAATCTCGTGCTACATCGGTTAGGTTCGACCTAATAGATTGTTGTTGATAATCTAAGTCTTGTTAAGTCAATATGTTCATGCTAATGTTTCATCGGTGGGGTAGCCGATTTTATTCGGAGTGCTAAATTTCATTTTGATGGTTGTATTGTCTTGGTTAAATTTAGTACATGACCACCTCGAAAATCAATCAAAGGCTTAATTGTTTATAGACTTTGTGCTTTTTTTCAAACTTAGCACTGCATCAATTGGGTTTGACCTACTAAGCTGTGCTTGGAATCATATAACCTAACCTACCTTTGATTGCCAATAAGGGTTTGTTAACAACAAAATTTGGTAAAGATATGCCAAACATGGAGCTAGATCCGAAGCGAATTTGAAGCGATAAAGATGTTTCCAAAAACAGGGCAGCACATCGGCTGGGAACCATATCGGTCGATATGGAGTCAGACTCGATCAGCCAATACGGGTGGAGTCGGACTCGGTTAGCCGATACGGGTAACTTGACTTTGTGTCAAGATCGGAGAAGAGCTAGAAGATACTGCCAAATAGGAATCGAGTCCAGAAGGGGCATTTGTCTTGTTTAAATTCCTTTAACCATGCTTTTCATGTTATATCTGCCCTTTATATAAGGATATCACAATGCTTAAATATATCAAGACTGCTCTTGGTATATTTACTTATATTGATATTCTTGTATCAGGCTGTATCAGAGTATTAGCCGATACGATATATATTTTTTTTACCTAAGTATGGTGTCATCGGCTATGACTTAATCAGATATAATGTTTATTCGTAGATTACATGTTTGATTACATCTAAAGCCGATGGAACATATTTAGGCTTCCTTAACTTTATTCATCTTACACCTTACAGTCGATTCGGTCAGATCGCATCGGTTAGGACTATACTATATGTCATTGGCTGATCGACCGATCGACTATCGTAGGTTTAACTGGTTTTATTGTATATCTTGTTGGTTGGATCAAACCAACTGGCACGTCCTGAACCCGATTACAAGATTTGGACATGCACTGGAGATAAGCAGAGCTCCTAGGCCGTCGTGTTTTCACATCAACACGCTTTTGGCATGCCCGGTGGGACACGAGTTTCAAGATTCTTCATCATGCCTGAAATTACTGAAGACAATATCATCCCGGTTACTGTTGAACAGTTGTCTAAGGAGCGAAAGGCAGAGATGGAGCAACTAACACAAGCCTTTCAGAAGATGTACTTGGAGTCTTTCATTGTTACTCAGCAAGGGAAGGTAACACAGAAAGAAAAAGTAATTTTCCCAAAGCCAGAAGAGGAAGCCAGTACACAAGAGGACACCAAAGCAAAGGCAGAAGAACTAGTTGTTGATGACAAGGTTTCACTACAAGATAGACTTGATTGTGCAATGCATCAAGCTTTGGTCAACCAATCAAATGTGTTAGTAAATACATTGACAAATGGGTCAGAAAGGTGATGGATGGGACTATAGCTGAGGAGAAGGCCAAAAGACCAATATATCTCCCAAACAAAGCTTTTCCTCCTTACAGAACCATTAAGTCTGAAATTCCAAGTTCTTCATCGGGGATCAACAACAAGCACATGGGGGGCAAACATCTCAGCAGTTACCACAAAATCAGGCTTCACAGATGGCAAGAAATACACAACCAACATTGGCTAGGATGTTTCAAAATTTGCAGCCGATGGGAAAGCAAGTGACTCAAATACCTGTTCAACAGCCGATTTTATCTCAGCCATCAATTGGACCACAATATGTGCCCGAGGTGTCATAGAATTTTCAATATCAACCTCACCAAAAGTACTTGGGTCAGAATCCAAGTTTTCAACATCAACCAGTTTTACCACATCAATATCGGCCAGAACCTGTTCCACAATACCAGTATTAGCTTTAATTCAACAACTATGAGCAAATACCACATTTTGGAGGTAATGGACAGCAGCAACAATGGGTTGGTATGATTGCGGAGGTGGTGAGGGAACAATTTGGATTGAAGCCCAAGGATAGTGAAAACATGTATCGATATCCATACCCAGAGTATTTGACAAGGTTCCGTTATCAAATTGATACAAAATTCCAGATTTCTCAAAGTTTTCGGGACAAGATAATGTTTCAACTTATGAACATATAAGCCGATTTTTAGCACAATGTGGAGAAGGATCGGCTGTGGAAGCTTTAAGGGTTAGATAGTTCCCATTGTCATTATCTGGATCGGCATTTACCTAGTTTTCTTTATTACCTTACAATTTTGTCAGAGGATGGGCCGATCTAGAAAAGCAATTTCATAGATATTTCTTCAATTGGATTCAAGAGATAAAATTGTCAGATTTGACATCCATAAGACAGAAGTCTGATGAATCGGTTCCAGATTACATTCAGAGGTTCAGAGACATGAGGAACATATGTTATAGTCTTAACTTGACTGATTCATAACTTGATGATTTAGCTTTCCAGGGGTTACTTGGGCCGATAAGAGAAAGATTTTCTGCACAAGATTTTGATAGTTTAGCTTATTTGGTTCAGAAAGTATTTCCAGGAAAGCTAATAATGTTAATCATATTTACAACTGTGATTCAGAATTAGAATATGAGGACTCGAAAACTGGTTTGGCGGAGTGGTCAAGAGATAAGAAGACGGTTGTTTGCCAATGGGTCAAAGATATTGGAAAAGAAGAGAAATATGATTTTGACATCAATAAAGCCAATAGGGTATTTGATTTACTATTACAAAAGAAACAAATCCAACTTCTAGTAGGACATGTGATTCCATCGGTTGAAGAGTTAAGGAAAAGGAAGTATTGTAAGTGGCATAATATAGGATCTCATCATACTAATGAGTGCAAGGTATTTAGGCAGCAAATTCAATCGGCTATAGAACAAGGCAGAATCAAGTTTGATGGTGGAAAGAAGCCGATGAAGATTGATGGTCATCTTTTTCCTTCTAATATGGTCTACACAAATAAAGTCAATAAGAGGAATTATTGGACTTAGCAGCAAAATAAATTGAATTCCACGAAGTTGTTCAGCAAATACCAAAAGAGACAAGACAAGCAAGTTCAAATATATTCTCAAGATGATAGGGCTTGTTTTGACCCTCATTGGAGATGTGAATTTTTTAGATTTTGCTGGAATGAAGGGATGATGTTACCATCGGTTGAAGATTGTCTAGGTTGCTGTGATGAAGATGTAGTTTTCCATGGTAGTTCTTATCAACCAAGCAGTTCAAGGTCTGAGAATCGGCCGATACAGGGAAGGTTATCAGTGTATCAACATTTGGGGCCGATTCATCAAGACTACTTCAAGGATGAAGATGAAGATAAGAGAAGCAAGTTCAAAACCCTCAATGGTGTCCAACTGGAATTTTTACCAAGAACCAAAAAAGGAGGGTACAACGGTTGCGAATAGAGAGCAGATGCAAGAGGTTGATGAAGAGATTGATCATCAGCTACAACGTACCCGAAAGGAATGGCGTGTCAAATCCAAGGTTGTGTCAGCCGATGAAGTCAAAGCCGATAAGATTTCAGCATTTGCTAAGGGTAATGCTGTAGCTTCATCTTCAATTAATATGGTGTTTGTGTTATCAGCAGAATATAGCATACATGCAGTCGATGAGAAAATTGAGGAATCATTGGCAAAGTTGACACTATCACCAGAGCAAGCTATTTTTGAAAAACCTGAAGACAATGAACATCGGTATCTGATACCATTATATATCAAAGGATTTGTCAATGGGAAGCCGGTGTCCAAGATGTTAGTTGATGGTGGAGCAGCTGTTAATTTGATGCCATATACCATATTCAGGAAGCTTGGTAAAACTCCAGAAGATTTGATCAAGACCAACATGATATTAAAAGATTTTGGAGGTAATTCATCTGAAACAAAAGGAGTCCTGAATATTGAGTTGACAGTAGATAGCAAGACAATTCCAACCTTGTTTTTTGTCATTGATAGAAAAGAATCATATAGAAATCGTGCAAGCCGACAGATCAGTAAATGTTACTATGGCCAATTTATCTATTTGGGAGATGGAAGATGTTGATTGTTTATCAGGAAAGGTTTTGGAAGAAGACTATTTAAAAGTATTCGATTGTAATATACAGCCAATCGGTGATGGAGAACCCCAACTTTTGCTATGAAGACATGGAAGATGACTCCAATTCTTATGTAAAAGATACTATAGATGATTTTGAAGGTAAATTGGGGCAAAGGTTTATGTCGGTCGATGAGTTAGAAGAAATAGAAATTGGAGATGGTGATAGGCCAAGGCCAACATTTATAAGTGTTAAGTGGTCAAATACGTTCAAAAATGACTTAATTGAATTATTAAAAGAATATAGATTGTTTTGCCTAGGAATATCATGAGATGCCGGGACTTAGCTGATCTATAGTAGAACATCGACTTCCTATCAAACTAGGGTATCGGCCATATAAACAACCTCAAAGACGATTTAAACCAGAGATGTATGACGCTATTAAGACAGAGATCACAAGAACTTTATGATGCCGATTTTATAAGACCTTGCCGATATGCTGAGTGGGTGTCCAATATAGTACCAATGATCAAGAAAAATGGGAAGCTTAGTGTTTGTATTGGTTTCAGAGATTTGAACAAGTCTACACCCAAAGATGAATATCCAATGCCGATTGCTGATTTATTGGTTGATGCAGCATCTGGACATAAAATTATAAGTTTTATGGATGGCAATGTAGGATACAATCATTTTTTTATGGCCAAAGAGGACATTCATAAAACTGATTTTAGGTGTCCTGGTGCAATCAACTTGTATGAGTGGATTGTTATGACTTTTGGGTTGAAAAGTGCTGGTGCTACAAATCAAAGGGCAATGAATTATATATTTCATCATATACTTGTTAGTTGAAATTTATATTGATGATATGGTAGTGAAGTCTAAGGAAGTTGATGAGCATATAGCCCATTTACGAAAAGTTTTAGAAAGAACAAGGAAATATGGTTTGAAGATGAATCTTAACAAATGTGCTTTTGGTGTATTGGCTGGACAGTTTCTTGGTTTTCTAGTTCATGAAAGGGGATTGAAATAATGCAAAGGAGCATAAATGCTATCAAAGAAATTGAGCCTCCACAAAATAAAAGCAAGTTGCAATCCTTGATCGGCAAAGTTAATTTTGTAAAAGATTTATTTCTAACTTGTCAGGGAGAACTGAGCCTTTTACTCCATTGTTAAGGTTGAAAGCCGATAAAAAGTTTGTTTGGGGTGAGAAGCAACAAAAAGCATTGGAAAATATCAAAGAATATCTCAGTTCACTTCCAATAGGACTCCATTGACGCTTTATTTATCAGTCGATGAGAAGTCTATCGGGTCTTTTCTGGTTCAAGAGATTGAAGGAAAAGAAAGAGCAATATTTTATCTTAGTAGAAGGCTTTTGGATGCAGAAACAAGGTATATCCCTGTTGAGAAGTTGTGCTTGTGTTTATATTTTTCATGTACGAAGTTAAGGCATTATCTACTTTCGAATGAGTGTATCATAGTTTGCAAAGCCGATATAGTCAAGTATATTCTATCGGCTCCGGTTCTGAAAGGTAGAGTTGGGAAGTGGATTTTTGCTTTGACAAAGTTTGATCTTCGATATGAATCGGCTAAGACAGTAAAGGGGCAGGCGGTAGCCGATTTTATTGTTCAACACCGAGGTAATTCAATTGAGTACATTGAGATGATGCCTTGAACATTATTCTTTGATTGTTTGCACACATGGTTGTGGCATCGGTTTGGTAATTATATCGCCTCGGGGAGCAAGCTTTGAATTTGTTTTTACAATCAAGCCCTATTATACAAACAATCAAGTAGAGTATGAAGCAAAGCTCAAGGGGTTGCGGCTTTTGAAGGAAGTTGAAGCTGATGCAATTGAAATTATTGGTGATTCATTATTGGTGATCAATCAGTTATTGGGAGAATATGAATGCAAGAATAAAGTCTTGAGAGCTTGTAATGAAAAATGTCAAGAGTTGATGAAGAATTTCAAGGTTATCACTATGAAGCATACTCCCAGAGAACAAAATGTTGAAGCCAATGACTTAGCTCAAGGAGCATCGGGTTATAAGCCGATGTTAAAAGATATAAAGATTGAAATTGCAGACGTTGATTTCGATGATTGGAGGTATGACATTATCAGCTATTTGAAGAATCCTTCTCAATAGGTGTTAGGAAATTGATATAAACATTACTACAGAAACCTCCATAGGTACCGGTCACATAGGTGCCGGTTTTGCTAATACAGGCACCTATAAGGCAATTCCCATTCATTTTTCCATGAACAAGCACCTATAAGGTCTTATAGGTGCTGGTTCATTGAGAGAAGTACATTGGTGTCGGTTTCTAAGAAAAACTGGCACCAATGAATCCCCTCCAAATGGTCCTCGCGCCCAAAAAGGTGCCGGCCATCTTTACAAACCGGCATCTATCACATAGGCGCCGGTTCGTAATAAGAATCGGCACCTGTGTCACGGCGAAAAAGGTGTTGGCCCTCCTTATAAACCAGCACCTATCACATAGGTACCGGTTTGTAATAAGAACCGGCACCTATGTTGAGACTTCCATCGAAAGGAAAGCTAAATAGGTGCCAGTTAATAACATGAACCGACACCTATATCCCCGGTCTATATATAGCCCTTGTTCACTGTATAGGTCATGATTTTGAGGCTTCTCTTAGGCTCATCCAAACGAGGGGAGGAGGTTTTGCCCAAAAACTTCAAAAATATTGAGAGATCTATGTGTTTGCATGCGTAAAGGTTAGTATATGTTGATTCTCTATGTAATTTGCACTAATATTTGTCAAGTTATTTTTTGCAATTTGTTTTGTTGAATTGGACCAATATTTTGAGATGGTAATTTGAGAAAGTATGATGACTTATTAATATTGGAGTAATTTAGAGATTAATCATCAATGAATAATGTACCTATTATTAACATATATTAGAATTTCAATAGATATAGAGAATGATATATATATGTTAGTGGTTAATTTAAGAATTTTCATAGGAGCGATGGATGAAGGAGGGATGAATGTTGCGAAACGCGGTACCTTGGAATATGCCAAGAGAGTAGCCAACTTCGTGATCGCAGCCACGAGATCCAGATCATTGAACACGACGGAACACTTGCGTTGTCCATGCGCTGATTGCAGGAATGAGAGATAGTTTCATACAAAACAAGTTCATGAGCATCTCCTAACAAGGGGTTTTATGCCTAATTACACATGTCAGGACAATCATGGTGAAGATGAGAATCCGGATGTGATGGACGGAGACAACGTGGAGTTGCCTGCTGACGAAGGTGGATATGATAGTGACGAATCAGATGGTTTAGATCAGATGTTACGCGACGGGGGGACAGCCTACGACAATGACAGGCAATACGAGAAGTTCAAGGGCATGGTGAAGGAATCAAAAACCCCGCTTTATCCAGGATGCAATGAGCAGCACACCAAGTTACATGTCATCCTCTCGTTGCTGCAGATGAAATCAACCAATGGTTGGAGTGACAAGAGCTTCACAGAGCTTCTACAACTGATTGGAGACCTCCTTCCAGTGGGCATGTACTGCCAGAAACAATATACCGAGCGAAGAAGGCTGTCTGCCCACTTAGACTGGAAGTGCAGAAAATTCACGCATGTCGAAATGACTGTATCCTATATCGAGGTGACTATGCAGACTTGGATACATGTCCAGTTTACGAAGCACTGCGGTATAAGGGTGGAGTTAACGATGATAATGATGTTGATGATGACAGTGGTGGCCCCGTCCTGAAGAAGAGGAAAGTGCCCTTTAAGGTTGCGTGGTATTTTCCTATGATCCCTCGGATTGAACGCATGTATGCAAACAAAAAACATGCAAAGATGATGCGTTGGCACCATGAAGAGCGTAAGAAGGATGGGATGATAAGACACCCTGCCGATGGATCTCAATGGAGAGAGATAGATAGAAAGTACAAAAAACATTTTGCGCAGGAGATTAGGAATATAAGGTTTGGACTGAGGACGGATGGGATGAATCCATTCGGTGACATGAGCAGTCGGCATATGACGTGGCCAGTGGCACTTGTTATCTACAACCTTCCTTCATGGTTGTGCATGAAGCGTAAGTATATCATGATGCCACTTCTAATCCAAGGGCCCAAGCAACCTGGCTACGATATCGATGTCTACTTCAGGCCATTAGTGGATGATCTTAAGTTACTATGGGATCGGGTGTGCAGATGTGGGATGCGTACAAAAGAGAGTACTTCACCTTAAGGGCAATGCTATTCGTTACCGTCGAAGATTACCCTGCAGCTGGTAACACATCCGGGCAAACAGTGAAAGGTGGTTGTGCATGTGTGCAGTGCATACGGAATACAGCGAGTAGGTGGCTAAGGTACTCCGGAAAGACTGTGTACATGCGCCATCGGAGGTTTCTTCCAGCCGGCCACCAGTACCGTAGAATACAAGAGATTTCGATGGCACGGTGAAGAAGGGTATAGCTCCAACACACCGTACCGATAGAGAGATTTTTGAAGTGGTATAAGATATTGAATGTATATTTGGTAAGGGGCAAGGCAATCCAAGCGCAACGGGCAAGGGTTATGAGAAACCTCTTTGGAAGAAGAAATCTCTCTTTTGGGAAGTACCATATTGGAAAGATTTGGATGTCCGCCAAGCAATTGACGTGATGCACGTTGAGAAGAATGTGTGCGAGAGTTTGATGGGACTCTTGCTAAACATACCCTGCAAGACAAAGCATACGTTGAAAGCCCGGAGAGACCTCGCAAACATGAACATCAGGTCCGTGCTACATCCTCAAGAACGTCCCAATGGCCACCAGTACCTCCCTCCCACGTGCTAAACCCTTAGTGCCGCAGAGAAAATAAGCCTGTTGGAGTGCCTGCAGGGTGTCCGAGTCCCTTCCGGTTACTCTACGAACATTAAAAGACTTGTCAACATGAAAGAGAAGAAATTAGTGGGCATGAAGTCACATGATTGCCACGTGCTGATGACACAACTTCTTCCTGTTGCTATTAGAGGCATTTTGCCAGATAAGGTTCAAAACCCAATCATAAAGCTGTGCTCGTTTTTTAACGTTGTATATCAGAAGGTGATTGGTCCAAGCACGCTAGACAAGCTCCAAGCAGATGCAATCATTACCCTTTGCCAGCTTGAGATGTGTTTTCCACCATCAAATTTTGATATAATGGTTCACCTCGTGTCACATATCATGAAAGAGGTAAAGATTCTAGGCCCAGTGTATCTGCATAACATGTGGGCTTTCGAGAGGTTCGTGGGGATCATAAAGAAGTATGTGCGTAATAGAGCTCGACCAGAAGGCAGTATCATAGAGGGTTATGCAACAGAAGAGGTTGTTGAGTTCTATATCGACTATATGGATTTGCATCCCATTGGTGTACCGATGTCTCGACACGAGGGCAGGCTACTAGGGAGAGGGACACTAGGGCATAAGGCAATATTTGCTCCTAACCTAGAAACATTACGGCAAGCACATTTCGTAGTGCTCCAGCAGTCGGCCTTGGTGGCTCCATTTGTCGACATGCATTACAACTCACTCCGCAGCGAGAACCCAAGCAAATCAGAGGCATGGATAGCTAAGCAATATAGGTTGAATTTCGGCGATTGCTTACGGAAGCATATCATGGCTATGAATACTGATAATGACCAGTTGTATGTTTTGTCTCGGAAGCATATTATTCATTCCAAGGGTATGACATTAATGGATATACATTTTACACGAGAACCCAAGATGTCAAGAGCTCGTATCAAAACAGTGGTGTCCGCATAGACGCCTCCGATAGTAATGGTGTAGAACAAATGTACTATGGTTATATAGAGGCAATCTGGGAGCTTGAATATGGACCACTGAAGGTACCACTTTTCCAGTGTTAATGGGTCAAAATTCCAAGTGGTTTGAGGATTGACAAGTATGGAATGTTCATTGTGGACTTAAACAAATTGGGTTATCTAGATGAACCATTTTTGCTCGTAAAATCCGTAACACAAGTTTTCTATGTCAAAGACCCTTCTTCGGTGACCAATCGCCACATGGTTCTCCATGGAAAATGAAGCATTGTCGGAGTTGAGAATATTGTTGATGAGGAAGGCTATGATCAAATCGACGAGCTACCACCCTTTGCAACAGATGTAGAAGAAGGTCAAGAAAGTCAGGAAGACGAAGACGAGGAAGAAGCCCCATATGTTCGCAGTGATCATGAAGAAGCAGTAATTGTGATCGACCTGGACGTTTGAATTTTGTTGTAACAAACATGAATGTGTAATTTTGGATCATATATGTCACTTGGTATGACTTTTATACATAATATATGCTACTGTTATTGTCATCCCTAAGGGAACTTATTCTTTGGATGCAGGAGTTTTATATTTTGTTTTTCAAAATGATTGCATAGTTTCTTTTGCCTCTCTAGGCTAAAATGAGTGTTTTCCTAGAATACATGCCCTGAAATTTGTCAAATTTTCTTATACCCACCTGGAATTCCGAAAGTACATAATTAGTTTAATCACCCTATACAACTATTTAATTTTGCATGAAAGCATATTTGCATCTCTCTATTTTCCTTCACAAATTACCCCCAGAATGTCCATAGGTACCGGTTCGTATTTACAACCGGTACCTATTGTGGTAAAAAGGTGTCGGTTTTAATTAAGAACCGGTACCTATATGATACAAAAGGTACTAGTTCCAATTTAAAACCGGCACCCTTTTTCCACAATAGGTACCGGTTGTAAATACGAATCGGTACCTATGTGGCTTGTATATATATATGCCACCGTCGCCAACGCTCTGCCGTCGCTATTGTAACATACCAAAAATTCAATTTCAAATTTTGACCTCAGTTAAACAATTAAAATGTGTTTTCGAGTTAATGACCAAAATTTTTCCAAATATATAATCTAGGTAAGGTTCAAAACTAGCTAGTGGTCATGTATTGAGATGCAACTGATTTGAAACTTTGTCCTTTTCAAACTAATTTGATAGGTAAAACATTTTTTTGGAACACAAGAATGAATCCCTGTTAATTTGTATTTATATAAATAATAAAAGCATTATACTAATTACTACCACCTTAGTGTTATTAGTTCAACTCAAATATATGCACACTAGTACCTAGAGAAGTTGTGAGTTTGAACATGGTGAAATGAAAGCAAAGCCTGACAACATCATCTCTGGTTAAATACAAATCAAAATATAATTTTACAACCATTTAAATATGTATTTAAAATAAGAATACTTTAAGGTAGATTCACTCATTGAATATTTAAAAATAATTGGTGCAATATAAAATCATGGGAAAATTCATGTAGATACTATTCAATATATAATTCTCACTGGAATTTTGGTATAATTTAATAAGTACTTTTGATAACCCAAGTAATTGGGTCAAACCAGTCAAATTATAATTATTTCTAAAACCCTAATCGGCAAAACGAATATACCTATCATATGTATATTTTATCATATGAAAACATGTAGAGGATATACTTTATTCAAATACTAATCTATTTATCATGATTTAATATAATTTTTCCAGAATTTATTTTATAGGTTTTGACCTCCTAAAAATTCAAATCAATTTCAGCTGAACTGAATTTATCTTTTTCACTGAGATTAAAATATAGATTATTTTTGAGTGAAACCAAAGAAAATGGAATCTAGGTATTTTTGAGTGAAACCAAAGAAAATGGAATCTAAGTAAAATCCACAATATTTTATCATGCACACAAAATAAATGGTGAAGGTATAAAGAAGGGAGGGAGAAATAAATATGGAATATTGTTTGTAACTACTTGTACAATAAGCTACCAGAAGATCTACCCATCCCCTTCACTTTGCTTGTGCTTGCATCCACCCTGGACCCACCTGTCAGCCTCCTAGGCTTGCTCTCACCCGGTGCACTCACACTCCACCGCTCAAGCAAGACAGAGAGAGACAGAGAGCAGGGGAGAACAGCGCTGGCGTGCTCGACGCGTGGCCAGGTCGTGGCACCCGCTGAGCTCGCCCATATCCTCTCCTAGCCACGTCGCAAGGACTTTCTCTCCACCCCTGTGCCGATCCAACCGAGAGGGAGGGAGCCTAGCCTCTCAGTCGCTCGATCCCTCGCTGCCGGCCGCGGAGACGACAACCATCGCCGTCGCCGTTAAGCTACGGTCGTCTCCTCTCCACCTGAGTTCTATCACCTACATGAGGTGCCGAACCCATCCCCTCTAACTCTATCTCGTGTCATGTAGTGGAGACGCCAGAACGCCGCCGTGTTCCTAGGAGCTTCATAGCGCCGCCGCTCAGACATCATCGTCGTCCGGCCGACTCCGGCCAAATTAGGCCAAGCCGCCGCGCCACCGTCTACATCTCGGTCCCAGGAAGCCGCCGACCAAAGGAATAGAACTGGAATGCCGTGAAGTTGGAGATCAGCCATTTCTTTCCAAGCTCCGGTCGCCGGACTCCGTCGCCAAATACTCCTTCTCCGGTGAGTCTCTATGCAATTCCTTGCGCATGAAGCACCCTAGGGATCTCCTTAACCACCAGTGCATTTCCCTCTAGCTTTTCACCGACCCGAGCGGGCTGTCGTCGTGAAGCCGCCATCTGCTGCCGCTGTCGGGAAGTGTTCTTCATCGCCGTTACTGTCCAAGCATCGCCAACCATCGTGCGCCCTTCGGTAAGCATCCAGGAGCTATATAGATGCTCATGCATGCATCCACTCACACGGGTTTGAGCCGTAGCTCGATATACACCTGCAACCCGAGAGCCTCCACCGCCTGCGCCGTCGTCGGCATCGATTCCGGTCACTGCAGCTACTGAGACGACCACTGATTGCTTCGCCTTGATGCCCTCTCCGTTTTCTCTTTTGGTTGCCCGCCAAGATCGGCCGCCGTTCGCCAAGCCGCCGGCGAGAAGCTCGCCGTGGCGCTGCTGCCTTGCCTCTTGGCGCTGAGCCGCTGACCCGTGGACCCCACTTAATCAAGCGCTAGGGATTCGGATTAGCAAGAGTTTAAAACTTGTGAGGTTTAATTTGCAAAACTCCTTCATATGACAGATGGGACCAGGACCTAATTAGAAATAGTTAAAATCTTAGGGACTCTTTATGGAAACCGCAATAGCACGTGCTTGAGGAGCTCGGGTTAATTCCTGGAAACCCTAGGGACTTTTCTGCAAATTAACAGAGACTGACCAGTGGACCCAATAGATTATATTTTGGAAATAAAATAGAAAAGGTTAGATCAATATCTTTTCAATTGAAAAATTACTCAAAACTTATGAAATTCATATAAAATCAAATATAGCTCATTTTGAGGTGAAACCAACTCCAGTAGGTTTATAAAATTGTGAACTTTAATATTGTAGAATAAAATCTTATACTCACAGTATGAAAATTATTTCTAAAATTACAAATAAGAAATAGCTAACATAGAACTTGTAGAATTTGTAGAAAATCCATTTGTACTCCAATTGGAATGAACAAAATTTCTGTAGAATCACAAAGTATGAACTTTAATTTAAAAATATAATATTTCATACTTTCTGTAACATAAATAGTATTAATAATTTATATTGTAAAATGACCACTACAAATGCAAATTAATTTCCAAAATTTATATGAAATTGATACTAGCTTTAAAAATTATGAAACCAATTGTATTAATCTTAGAAAACAATCCTCTTCATTCCAGTAAGGTCAATTTAATCAAACCATGTATTAAAAATGATTCACAACTAGACATTAGTAACTACTACTATATATCAATGCAAACTTAGTAAATTCATAACTCATAAATAAAAATAAATAAAATAGGAATTCTTTCACCTAAACTCATCTTAGGTCAGAACCTATCCACCGTGCACAAATCATGCATTTTAGAGCATTTTGTATCTTTCGCATAATTTGTTATTTATATGCATATCGTGTCATTTGTATAGATATTTCGTATCAACAAAGAAAGAGTGATTTAGGTGATATTCATTTTGTTCAAGATCAAGGCAAGTTTTTCCTCCCCTCTCCTTTGATCACATTGAAACCCATGATTTGGGAGATAAAAAGTGTTGTTTGCGAAACTGCATATGTATTTAATTAAAAACGATATTTGAAACCTAATAAATGGTAGCTATGACCTTATTGCTGC
This sequence comes from Oryza officinalis, assembly GCA_008326285.1. Classification (NCBI taxonomy): domain Eukaryota; kingdom Viridiplantae; phylum Streptophyta; class Magnoliopsida; order Poales; family Poaceae; genus Oryza; species Oryza officinalis. Next base: position 13,345,497 of record BDMV01000010.1, read on the forward strand.
ATAATCTACCTTGATATGTTGTTATCCTCTCATTTATAACCATAGGAATGGATTTAATTACTTTATAAATGCTCGCTGAAGAGTATATATGCTTTTATGTGTGCCATTTGCTTAGCCATGCTTAGATTTAAGCAAAATACTCACTCTTATGGATTTATGAATGGGATTTTGAATAATTGGTTAATGCTAGATTTAAAATGTAAATGTTAAGTATTTGCGAACTAAAGTGTGAGTAAAATGATTTTAGACTTGGGCGACAAGTGGTGTGCATATGGTGGTAGTTGTACACCGATAGGGGGAGTGTTCGCCTGAGTTGAGTAAGGACTAAACTTCGTGTCACCAACTTGAGTATATCGTACATCCACATGTGCTATTATGGGGTAGCCTTAGCTAATTAAGTTGCTTAAAGTCTAACCTTGCATATTGGTAGGCCGGAGCATAATGAATTAGTTTGAGCGATGATTCATAGGAACTACCTATTTACCCCGCTGATTATGGGGGTAGTTTAGGCGTCTAAGTCTATCCAATTCAATGGTATAGTGCCTCGTGGGGGAACGGATGTGTTCGCTGCCACGGCGTTAGGTTTAAGGCGTGGGCCCGCCACCTAACGATTCTGGGTCATGCCTAGGATGGATTCACACTTGCCATCGCTGATGCAAGGTTAGGCGTTAAGTAATGTAAAGGCTACGTTATGACCTCTAGACCACATTCAACCTGAAGAGTGTGGTAGTGCTTTGCAAACACGAAACAAACTAGAGTGTTCATATCATGTGGGTAAAGCTGTACAAACTCTGCAGAGTTCTCTAAAACTAATCGATTAGCCGTGCTCACGGTCATGAGTGACTTGGTGAAGTGTCATGAGTATAGACTTTGATTTTGTTTTATGTTTCAAATAAAGTTTCATGAACTATGGATTTGGAATGGTATTTTGGGTTGAGTTATGATGATTTTGTTATATTGTTAATGAATGAGAGACTTGATGCCGGGTGTGCAGTCAAGTGTATTATTATGATGAGATTATGACTTGTTGCCGGTATGGGTAACAAGAGTATGGTTATGATGTTGAAATATCAAATGCTATGAACTATCTATGTTAATATTTTAGTTAATTGAATCATCAACTCTTTTGAAAAGAATTGTGAACCAAAACTTTCTTTACGCAGAAATGAGTTACATATATAGCTTTTCTTTGATTATATGCCTTGCATGTAGTATGTTAGGATTGTTCCGAGCTTGCCAGTACATTAACTTGTTTAATGTACTGACTCTTGTTATACTGGAATATCCATTTTGCAGGTTGTGTGATTAGCCTAATATGAGTGATTCGGGAAAAATCGTTGTTTCTTTTAGGACCGGATCCAAAAGGGATTTCTTCCTTGTCAGCTGCTTGTGGATTTGGGTAGCCAAGCTTCCGCGGATCAGTAATTATCTGGCCGTTTGGCCTATCTATTTAAATATAAATGTAGAGTAAAATTTTATGTGTTTACTCCTTATTATTCTGAATTTCATCGCTTAGATGAAAATGTGGAACTAGAGCTTTTCCTGGGATATAGTTCTTCACCGGTATGAGTATTGAGCATTTGGGATGTCGTAGAGCTTTGGTGAATTTTGTCAAGTCTCCTGAGATGTGTAACACATCTGGTCGCCATCTTCGTGTGGTTTGACAAGCATGTCTCAGGCTGAAGTTGACTGGCATGCTAAAGTCCTAGCAATATCCTCTATGCTCTCTACTCGGGGCTTCAGGTTTTATACTATGTAGGTCTTTTGACTTGATAGGGAAAGCAATGAGGTTGGATGGTTACTGTTTTACTTAATTATTATTGGACCCCATCCAACTAAATATTTCATGCTATCATTTCAAATAACTTACATAATATTTAACCCGGGGTGTCCCCACAGCGGTGGTATCAGAGCAATTGTCCGACTGTAAGGAAACCCTTTTTGAATGGTCGTTTAGATTGGCTTCTTAAAATTATTTTGAGAACCATGTTCTCAGCTACAAGTTATTTTTGAAAACGTATTACAATCTTATATCTCATCCATCTCTAGAGAATTACTCTTCTCAAAGTCTATATTTTGATTTTAAACTTGTATTCTTACTCCATAGGACCGACACCTTTTGAAAGAAGGTATTTCTGTAAAAATGTGTTTGAAAACACTCATTAATCATTATAAACTACTACCAAAGTGTTTTGAAAAGTTTTCAAATCCATTTGCAAATTTCCCTATTATCTAGTTCGAGATTTGCAAAATAACGGGCTGAAAATGGCCTATAGCTTGTAAGTTTTGGGAAATGGTTTAATAAAATATAAAACATGATAGATATGATAGGATTAACTCTCTCTCATGTTATTTCTGTACCTAAAATGAATTTGGAGGGTATTTGAACTCTTCTTTCCTGACATTTCAAATTTTATCGATATGACCTATAACGGGTAGTTGGGATAGGATCAAAACTTGTTGTGCTTTGACCAATAGATTGCTTGTTTAGAATGACCTCCCAAGATTCATGTACTCTCTGCATTATGTTAAGTTTCATCTCATGGTAAAATGGACAATTTATCAAACCTAAATATGTCCAAAAATTCATTTCATTTTGGTTGCACATGTTCTGGAAATGTGTAGACAGCTGCATTCATCATTTTGTGTAGTCCAAACCATAATTGGTAAAAATGTCCATCTTTGACAGGTATTTGGTATACATACCCAGTAGACCCCACGAATTTTGGTAGAATTTTTGAATCTTTGTATCATGGTTTAAAAATTCATTTGGCACTGCATGGTCATGTCCTGAAAATCTGTAGGTAGCCTGATTTTTGAATTTTTATAGCCTAAACTAAAAGTGATAAAATTTTGGTTTCTTCTGGGTAGCTTCACAACTCAATCATGCATCTCCCTGATTTTTGTCCAAATTTTTGCACCTCTAGGTTTTGATATAAAAATTCGACAAATGCACTGAACAATCTGTTCCAGCACTGCATGGCCTATCTTCTCTAATGTCCATAAGGCAAATCACTTGACCAAAAATTACAACTTCTTCCCAGGATTAAGGAAACTTTGTTATGAGTCTGAATATAAAATTTTTCCCATTTTATCACTCTTCCATCTTAGTTGTTACCTACTGTTTTCATCCCAGAAGTGTGTAAGACCGAGCTAAACATATGGAAAATTTTAGTGGTCCACTAGAACATTTGTTCACCACTATCCCATTTTTTTTAAGGGGGATAGTAAATCACTTTGATCCAAACCTATTAATAGGAATTATAACATTGTCATTGCCTCCATAGATTAGAATACAACTATCTTGACTAGAAGCAAGCTAAAAACAAAATTAAAGATTTAAGTTGAGATGGCTCTATGTACATATTTTGTACCCCTTTATGGTTGGTTGCAAGATTTGCACATTGCAGCAACTCAACACTTAAAACATAAAACAAAAACATATATAGTCGTATATGGGTTAAAGAGAGAGTAGGATATTATTCATTACCATTTGACTTTCCACTTGCAATTGTTAAATTCCAGATTTTCCTCTAACCATTGTCTTCAATATAATCCTGTAGATGACTGCCAGGTTTACACCGTTCTACTACAGTCGTGGTTACACTGTGGACTCTACTCAACACATGCTTTGGCTTATGCTACGGTATGCCCAATTTACCTATCCACCAGAATATCATATCCTTACAAAAATCATTGGAAGTTCCCAAACAACAGTCATGGCCCAGGTAAGCATTCGAGGTAGAACCGTATCAGAAGAAGACCGCCAGTATACTGGATTTGGTTGGGATAGCAATTCTGCTATGCAAAACTGTGCTTATGTTGCCATTACCCGACTTCGATGTGAGTTACCCGAGTGGAAAGTATTTTATTGTTATGTCCCATCCTTAGTCCCAGGAGAAGATCACACCATATACCCAAATTTAGATGAATTAGGTCCAGAATTAAACACCCCATATCTCCAACTTGCAGGCTTTGTGCGCTCCATTGATATGCTTTACCGCAAAACCTATACCGAATTGCAACGTGTCCGCGGTACAGTTGCCACCCTAGAAAAGATCCTTATGCCCATGTTTCGCCAAGGTCTTTATACACCTGAGTTCATGTATGGTGAGGATGCTATGTATGCCCCAGTTGTAGAATTACCCCAACCCTCTGGAAATTACCAAGAGAGAAATCCACCTTCGTCTTCTACCGCCGTGACCATCTTTCCACCACTTGGAACCACCGGACCATATGGACCACCAAGTCATGTTCATTGGTATGGACGAGTTTTTGAACTAAAAATGGATGACTAAACATAGTCCATGTCCAACCTATGTAACTATGGTAAGACTACCTTATAAAGACTTGAAGTTAGGACCACTTGTAGAATGGTTAATGGGAGACCTTTTATGTGTTCTTAGTAGCCCAATTTTGGAGAAAAACCATTGATGTAATATATGTATCATGGCTGCCATGTAACCCCATTTATGTAAGCACTCTATGGATGGATGTAATAGTAATTAGGGACCCGTTTATCCTTATTTTCCTAATGACAGTGCTTGCTGTCCAGAAATTTTCCATTTACCAAAAATGATCTCAGCAACGCGAGGTCATGACCTGATGTTTAAAGTTTTGTACCTAGCCATGGCCTTAACATACTAGCAGTATCCAACAATGTCCTTTTAATGTGTGCAATTTCCCCATAGTTTAATTTTACCTTCATCGACCAACTTAAAGGAAACCTTAGACCAAATGTGAGTTTGACATGTTTGGATTGCGACCATAGGTCTTGAAAAGTTGTACCATGCTTCAACTCCGGTATATTAACTATCTGTTGAGACGTACTACCCATATGTTGTAATTTTCCATGAACCATACTCTCCATGACCAACTAAACACTGCTCCTTCCTTACCCGAACAAAGGTTTTTATTGCCTTAACTGCAGCAAGTCGATAATACAACTTAAAAAGTTTTTTAAAAAGTTTTTATAAACTCATTCCTTTGATAAAAGGAGTGTGCATAGCAGGACCAACTAATATTTCTTTTAAAAATATAAAATCTGGTATGTTTAAGAAGCTTTTCTCAAATAACCAAAAACTGATAATGTTGCATCGTTATCACGAGATCAACCTATACCTAACCATCTTTTCCATCCACAGCCCAACCCAAATCTCGGGGATGAGATTTATTTTATGGGGGATAGATCTGTAACATACCAAAAATTTGAATTTCGAATTTTGACCTCAGTTAAACAATTAAAATGTGTTTTCGAGTTAATGACCAAGATTTTTCCAAATATATAATCTAGGTAAGGTTCAAAACTAGCTAGTGGTCATGTATTGAGATGCAAGTGATTTGAAACTTTGTCCTTTTCAAACTAGTTTGATAGGTAAAACATTTTTTTGGAACACAAGAATGAATCCCTGTTAATTTTTATTTATATAAATAATAAAAGCATTATACTAATTACTACCACCTTAGTGTTATTAGTTCAACTCAAATATATGCACACTAGTACCTAGAGAAGTTGTGAGTTTGAACATGGTGAAATGAAAGCAAAGCCTAACAACATTACGTCTGGTTAAATACAAATCAAAATATAATTTTACAACCATTTCAATATGTATTTAAAATAAGAAGACTTTAAGGTAGATGCACTCATTGAATATTTAAAAATAATTGGTGCAATATAAAATCATGGGAAAATTCATGTAGATACTATTAAATATATATTTCTCACTGGAATTTTGGTATAATTTAATAAGTAATTTTGATACCCCAAGTAATTGGGTCAAACCAGTCAAATTATAATTATTTCTAAAACCCTAATGGGCAAAACGAATATACCTATCATATGTATATTTTATCATCTGAAAACATATAGAGGATATAATTTATTCAAATACTAATCTATTTATCATGAATTAATATAATTTTTCCAGAATTTATTTTATAGGTTTTGACCTCCTAAAAATTCAAATCAATTTCAGCTGAACTGAATTTATCTTTTTCACTGAGATTAAAATATAGATTATTTTTGAGTGAAACCAAAGAAAATGGAATCTAGGTATTTTTTTTCCTACCTCCAGTAAAATCCACAATATTTTATCATGCACACAAAATAAATGGTGAAGGTATAAAGAAGGGAGGGAGAAATAAATATGGAATATTGTTTGTAACTACTTGTACAGTAAGCTACCAGAAGATCTACCCATCCCCTTCACTTTGCTTGTGCTTGCATCGACCCTGGACCCACCTATCGGCCTCCTTGGATTGCTCTCACCTGGTGCACTCACACTCCACCGCTCAAGCTACACAGAGAGAGACAGAGAGCAGGGGAGAACAGCGCCAGCGTGCTCGACGCGTGGCCAGGTCGTGGCAGCCGCTGAGCTCGCCCATATCCTCTCCTAGCCACGTCACAAGGTCTTTCTCTCCACCCCTGTGCCGATCCAACCAAGAGGGAGGGAGCCTAGCCTCTCAGTCGCTCGATCCCTCGCTGCCGGCCGCGAAGACGACAACCATCGCCGTCGCCGTTAAGCTACGGTCGTCTCCTCTCCACCTGAGTTCTATCACCTACATGAGGTGCCGAACCCATCCCCTCTAACTCTATCTCTTGTCATGTAGTGGAGACGCCGGAACGCCGCCGTGTTCCTAGGAGCTTCAGAGCGCCGCCGGTCAGACATCATCGTCGTCCGGCCGACTCCGGCCAAATCAGGCCAAGCCGCCACGCCACTGTCTTCATCTCGGTCCCAGGAAGCCACCGACCAAAGGAATCGAATTGGGATGCCGTGAAGTTGGAGATCAGCCATTTCTTTCCAAGCTTCGGCCGCCGGACTCCGTCGCCAAATACTCCTTCTCCGGTGAGTCTCTATGCAATTCCTTGCGCATGAAGCACCCTAGGGATCTCCTTAACCACCAGTGCATTTCCCTCTAGCTTTTCACTGACCTGAGCGGGCTGTCGTCGTGAAGCCGCCATCTGCTACTGCCGTCGGGAAGTATTCTTCATTGCCGTTACTGTCCGAGTGTCGACAACAATCGTGCGCCCTTTGGTAAGCATCCAGGAGCCATATAGATGCTCAAGCGTGCATCCACTCACAAGGGTTTGAGCCGTAGCTCGATATACACCTGCAACCCGAGAGCCTCCGTCGCCTGCGCCGTTGTCGCCATCGATTCCGGTCATTGCAGCTGCTGAGACGACCACCGATCGCTTCGCCTTGATGCCCTCTCCGTTTTCTCTTTTGGTTGCCCGTCAAGATCGGCCGCTGTTCGCCCAAGCCGCCGGCGAGAAGCTCGCCGTGGCGCTGCTTCCCTGCCTCTTGGCGCTGAGCCGCTGACCCATGGTTGGTGAAGTGGAGACGTCGTGGTTGGTGAAGTGACGAAGCTTGCGAAGTAGAAGCAATAGAACTAGCCGATGATGAAAATGTAGACGCCCAACAACGGTAATGTCACCAATCAACCGTGTAGGCAGAAACACCAGTCGGCGGCGGCGATGGCAGGCCGACGATGAAGTCGTAAACTCCCAGCAACGGTGGTGTGTCCAACCAACCGTGTAGGCGGAAAACACCAATCGGCGACGGCGAAGGCAAGCCGACGATGAAGTCGTAGATGCCCAACAACGGTGGTGCGTCCAACCAATCGTGTAGGCGGAGACACCAGTCGACGGCGGCAAAGGCTGGCCGACGATGAAGTCGTAGACGCCCAACAATGGTGATGTCACCAATCAACCTTGTAGGCGAAAACACCAGTCAGCGACGGCGAAGGCAGGCCGACGATGAAGTCGTAAACTCCCAGCAACGGTGGTGTGCCAACCAACCGTGTAGGCAGAAAACACCAGTCGGCGATGGCGAAGACAAGCCGACGATGAAGTCGTAGACACCCAACAACGGTGGTGTGTCCAACCAACCATGTAGGCGGAGACACCAGTCGGCGGCGGTGAAGGCAAGCCGATGATGAAGTCGTAGACGCCCAACAACGGTGGTGTGTCCAACCAACCGTGTAGGCGGAGACACCAGTCGGCGACGGCGAAGGCAAGGCAACGATGAAGTCGTAGACGCCCAACAACGGTGATGTCACCAATCAACCGTGTAGGCGGAAACACCAGTCGGCGGTGGCGAAGGCAGGCCGACGATGAAGTCGTAGACGCCCAGCAACGGTGGTGTGTCCAACCAACCGTGTAGTCAGAAAACACCAGTCGGCGGCGGCGAAGGCAGGCCAGCGATGAAGTCGTGGATGCCCAACAATGGTGATGTTACCAATCAACTGTGTAGGCGGAAACACCAGTCGACGGCGGCGAAGGCAGGCCAACGATGAGTTCGTAGATGCCCAACAACGGTGATGTCACCAATCCACCGTGTAGGCGGAAACACCTGTCGGCGGCGGTGAAGGCAGGCCGACGATGAAGTCATAGACACTCAACAACGGTGGTGTGTCCAACCAACCGTGTAGGCGGAGACACCAGTCGGCGGCGGCGAAGGCAAGCCGACGATGAAGTCGTAGACGCCCAACAACGGTGATGTCGTCAATCAACGTTGTAGGCGGAAACACCAGTCGGCGGTGATGAAGGCAGGCCGATGATGATGTCGTGGATGCCCAACAACGGTGGTGTGTCCAACCAACCGTGTAGAAGGAGACACCAGTTAGCGGCGGTGAAGGCAAGCCGACGATGATGTCGTAGACGCCCAACAACGGTGGTGTGTCCAACCAACCGTGTAGGCGGAGACACCAGTCGGCAGCGGTGAAGGCAAGCCGACGATGAAGTCCTAGACGCCCAACAACGGTGATGTCACCAATCAACCATGTAGGCGGAAATACCAGTCGGCGGCGACGATGGTAGGTCGATGATGAAGTCGTGGACGCCCAACAACGGTGATGTCACCAATCAACCGTGTAGGCGGAAACACTTGTCGGCAGCGGCGAAGGCAGGCCGACGATGAAGTCGTAGACGCCCAGCAACGGTGGTGTGTCTAACCAACCGTGTAGGCGGAGACACCAGTCGGCGGCGGCGAAGGCAAGCCAACGATGAAGTCGTAGACGCACAACAACGGTGATGTGTCCAACCAACCGTGTAGGCAGAGACACCAGTCGGCGGCGGCGAAGGCTGGCCGACGATGAAGTCGTAGACGCCCAACAACGGTGATGTCACCAATCAACCTTGTAGGCGAAAACACCAGTCGGCGGCGGCGAAGGCAGGCCGACGATGAAGTCGTAGACGCCCAACAACGATGATGTGTCCAACCAACCGTGTAGGCGGAAATACTAGTCGGCGGCGGCGAAGGTAGGCCGACGATGATGTCCTGACTGATCCATTCCAAAAGCGTAGGAGATAAGCTTATAGCCATGAATCCCTATTATGCATATCTGGATTTGTATCCTACAATATAAATATATTGGATGAGTAGTATGTGATACAAATATAGTACTTGAGGAAAATTCAAGCATTTTAAAATATTTATAAGTATGTATTTCTCCTCTTGTTGGTTTTGATTTCCCCGAGTAGATGACTCCTCACATTTAAACACTCTGCCCGACTAGTCATTGACATGAGTTCATCATTAATGGAACAAAGTTTCACATATCGGAATTTACTACTCGGGTACTTTCGTAATTGTTTAGAGTAGAAAACAAATTATTTTATCTCTATGCTTTTGATTGCCTCCGAGTAATACTTAGCACCTTAAGTTATACACTCCATCCAACGGGCTCCCGGGTGCTAGGATTTGGCCCAAGGGCAACTATCCATCGACAAACCAAACGGAAAGCATAGGGAAATAGAGTTTCATAACTCGATAGGCACTTGTTTACTCGAATTATTTCGCAAGCAATCGAGATAAACATTATAAAAATTAACTGAAAAATATGATATAACATCTGTAGTCCCCGACTCACTGCTCAACGGAGGACCAGTTGATGTAGTGAGGCGGAGGAAAAAAAATATCATATAAAGAAGAAAATTAATGATGATTTAGCTTTTTGGTATTTTCACCAGTGACGACAAAGGTGGGGCCCCACGATGGGCTTTAATTGTTATGCTTGTCTTGTCGCGAGGCTTTAATTGCATCGTTTGATTTGGCGTAGGAATTTGCTGTTTCGAACATCTTCTTGACCGTCCTCGGAGGTTTACGCCCGAATTTGCCGATCAGCAACTCGTCGCGGACTCCTTTCGGGAATGCGGCTATGATGACGTCATCGGTGACATCGGGGATCTTGTTTCGCTTCTCCGAGAAACGCCTAATGTAGTCCTTCAATGACTCGTCGGGCTTCTGAATCATGTTGTAGAGATCGAAGTGGGTCCCGGGCCTTTCGTAAGTGCCATGGAAATTGGCGATGAAGTGGTCCCGAAGCTCGCTCCACGAATCGATCGAACCTCTTGGTAAGCTTGTGAGCCAGTTCCTAGTCGAATCGGCGAGAGCAACAGGTAGGTAGTTCGCCATGGCCTTGCTGTCTTCTCCTGCTGCGCGGATGGCGAGGGTGTAAACGGTCAACCACGACTCGGGGTCAGTTTTGCCGTCATACTTGTCGATCCCTGTGGGTTTGAAACCACTCGGCCAATCCACTCGACACAGGTCTCGGGTCAACGCGGGCACTCCATCGTCGTAGTTGTCGGGTGATCCCCTTTGGTCTTCATAATAGGGTCTGTTGCGCTTACGATGACGCCGGTCAAATACCTCCATCAAGTCACTCGGCAGGGGTCTCCGTGAGCTGCTTTGGTAGTTGGAGTTATGACAAATCCAATCATGGACGGGTAGTCGACCGTGACCTCCCTCATGAGAGTCGGTCGATTGTTCTTGATGCTTCCATGCTGCGTAATGGCGAGGGTCTTTGGACTTGGCGGGTGTCTTGCTCAGCTCGGGTCTCTTGCTCAGCTCAGGTCTCCAGTAGTCTTTGGATTGCATCGGAGGCAGGCGACTGTCCTCGGGTGTCTCGGCGATGGACTCGGTAGCTCTCCGCGCGGAGCTCGTGGGAACGCCATTGGCTGTGGCTGCGACGATGGTCTTGATCTTGTCTAGAAGTGGTGTTACCGCAGCGGGTGCCGCTTCGATGACGGTGTCGATGAGGGTGAGGGCAGCGACCATATTCTGTTGAGGTGTGAGGAAGATGTTGGCGTTGTCGACTCGTGCTTGGAGTATGGCCTCGCGGGCGGAGTGCCCAGTCGCCCTCAGGTCTCATTTCCTCTTGTTAGCTTCTTCTTTCCGTTTGAGCTCCTCCTCCTTGCGCTTGTTCTCCTCCTCCATACGCTTGCGCTCTTGCTCAAGCTTGGCTCGTTCCTCTTTCGCAACCCTCCGGGCCATGGCCGGGTCGGTCTCGGCTACTTCAGTCATGAGGACATTGAGGAACATCAGATCGTAGTCCTTGTCGAAGTCGGAGTCGTTGAATTCGTCCGTGGAGATGTCATAGAGGTCGTCGAAGTCGGAGGAGCTAAGATATTCATTGAGCTCCGTAGATGAGCACGACCCAAGCGATAGAAGTATGATGGCGATTTTCCTTGAGCCCGGATCGCAGCATGATGACGATGATGATGATTCTCCCAAGTGGGTCGATTCCAACTCGGAAGACAGAAGATTGTGGTGAATCTCAGCATCGTCCGGTAGCCCGAACGGCACCGAGTGGTTTCTCCCTCCTGACTGGTCCGAATCCGAGTCGAGGAGACAGAGCTTGCCGAATCTGTTGGTGACGAAGTCAAGGCTGCCGAAGCGAAACGCCTTCCCAGGGGCGAAGGCGAAGTCATTGAAGCCTGATGAAGATCCCATCGCGCTTGTCGGCGAGATGAAGATGAAAACTTGACGCACTGCCCCTACCTGGCGCGCCAACTGTCGAAACTTGGTTTCGGCAATAAGAAATTGGGGGTAGCAGTCAAGTGCCAAACATGATAGGTTAATATGCAAAGAGGTTTAGACAGGTTCTGGCCCTCTCTAACGAGAGGTAATACCTTACTCCAGTTTCGGGGATTCGATACGCTGAGTGATTTATTGATCTCTTGATCTCTTTCAATATGTGCTCTCGTGAGTTCTCTCTCTAGTTGTGTATTTCCGCGTATTATCCCTTCTTCCCCTCAAGGGACGCCCTACCCTCCTTATATAGTCCAAGAATTGCCTTATGTCAAAAGAAAACATATCGGCTAGATTCTGTGCAGCAAAAAATTGAGGATCACAAAATAGACAAGGTTAAGCTGGTATGAAATGACATGTTTATAAGTTTACCTGGGCTATCGGTGCAGCAGCAGTTGTTTGTTGTTCTTCTTCACGAGGGCTGTCGGTGGTAGAAGGTGCATGATCGCTTGGGGATGGCTGATGAAGAGAAGCCGATGGGGCTCTTGGATGTGAAAAGGAGTAAGTATCAGGTGTTATGGTATCGGTCGATGCCAAAGGTTTAAGAAGTTTTGAAAAGATTATTGATATAACTAGAGAAGCTTGAGGACTTGAAGATAATGGAGGCGTCGGGAAGCATTTATCCCTAGCTAGAGCTGATATGATCTTCTGCTGCAGAAAAGCAATTTTTAGTAGTATATTAAAGAAAGTTAAATCTTAAACAATTTATTTCTTACCTTGACCTTGCGGATTGTTTTACGTTGGTGTGGTTGAGATGAAACTTGGGCATCGGTCTTGGCCGGTGATTTTTCAGGGGCAGCTGTATTGGCTAGGTTTCGATCAGTTGAGTGTTGGTTTTCGCTGTCACTCATATCAGCAGCGGCTTCATCAATTTCTTCGTCAATGACTGCCTCCTTCAGATATTGTTCAACGTCAGAATCAATAGAAGGAGTGTCATCGGCTGGTTTCTTGGGAGTTGAAGCTCTTGGTTTCTTGGAAAGTTTTTTGATGATCGGCTGCTTGCGTTTTCCAACAACTTTGGGGATCGGCTCTCTAATTTGACCTTGGAGTACGGAGGCCACTGTGGGGCACCAAAGCTGATGATTGATGGTGCTAGGTCTCCTGAAGGCATCAGGGCCGGTGCATATACGATCGGCTGGTTGCTTATGCTTTTGGTAAGAGAAGTGCTGGCAGCCTGCAATGGAAAAATGTATTAGATAACTTTAAAAGCATAATTTAAGATTGTTGAAGACAGAAGAAAGGATGATTTACCTAGGGGCTAATCAAAGGAATGATGGTGGTCAAATAGAAATCAGTCGATAGATGAAAAAGATGCTTTTTCCATTCACCCCACCATCAATCAAATAGTTGACTGCGTAGGAGATGGATGCTGACATGATTCAGAGAGCCTAGCACAAGACCTTCAAGGTTCAATATCCTGTCCACCTAAAGAGTTGATGTAACAATTCCCCTGGTTTGAGTTTTCCTTGAGATATATAGGCCGATGGGGAGTTGACCCAATCCTAGTTGTCTTGCAGCTGATACAGTGTGGTAGAACTCATGTGAGACTTGGATGTTTCATCCTTGGGATATTCCTGTTGGAAGTATGCATGGTGAGATGGCCGAAATGAAGTTATCCCTAGTGCTGAGATATGTTCCATCATTCAAGTCGTTTAGCCTCAAATCAGCTGGAAGCTCATAATCGGTGAAGCTATCACAAGGAAACCAGATTATTGCATTAGTTGGGAAACCCATTGTAGAACTGGTCAAACCATACTTCAGCTGATGGCCCTGATCCTGGGTAGGCTGATGCTGCTTCACCGAAAGACACGCATCGGCGGGTGCTGGCTTCTTCATTGTCAGAATGGTTTGAAGGGAAGGTTGATGAGTATAAGGGGTTTTTTTCAGCAATATTGATGGTGTATAGATTTAATCAAAACTACAGAAACCACCAAGGACCTCCATAGCCGACAAGGCTCCATGTCAAAAGTTTGGCCGTTGCTTCGTTTAGCATTTGATATATGGCTCCAAGCAGATATTTTCCCGGGGGAAGGATCTCTTATCCACTATGGCTTGGGCCAAGTGTTGCATGTTAGCCGTCGGACTATAGGTTCATCAACAGAAGACAAATCTTTCTAGCCATAGATTCAGAAAAGCTATATGTTCTTTGTCTGAGACTGGGCCTGTGCCGATGTGTTTTGCTATGTACCCTAACCAGCCACCTACATTCTTGGTTAACAACTTGTGCTCACATTTGATTTTCAAGCCGAAGGGGTTGGCCGATGAGGTGATGTCCAACCCGGTGAGCATTTTGATATCAAGCAAAGTAGGTGTCATTGGCCCTTCGTTAAACATAAAGGCGTTGATGGTATCAGGCCAAAAATAGGAAGCCGATGACAACATAGGTTCAACTTTTTTCATATCGGCTAAAGACAGACCTAAACACTGAGCTTTTCCTGCTTCTTCCCACACAATCTGCTTAGTAGCTGATATCCTTTTATACCAATCCCTCCATCCATCTAAGTTTGAGGGCCAGGATCTAAAGATTGTTTGCCAATCGGCTAAATTAGGCTTGGTTTGTCTAAAGGGATCCTGTTGGTTTCAGCATTGATAAAGTAGCAGGGGTCTGCATCTCCCATCGGACCAAGAAAGTAATGGGTTGGTTCTTTAAGAATAGGGATAGCAATTTGATGTCTCAAGTGCTATAATTGAAGGAAAAATAAAAGAAATCAGAAAATTTGTTGGTGAAGGAGATCTAGAGCAAAATTCGGCCTAGGCTAAGACAATGTAAGTAGAAGAAGACGATGAAGCTTAAGATTGAGGGGAACTAACCATGGGGACGTCTGTGATGGTGGCCATTGAGCGTGAAGAAGGACGAGTGCTGAGGGATCGATGAGATCGCCGCCGGGGAGCTGGTGTCATCGGCGAAGTCACCGGAGATGAGAGAGGAAGCTTGTGTGCTTTAGGCGGTGGCTTAAGCGGTGATAAAAGTTAACGGTGTGAGGGTAAAAACTGAGGACCGTTACTTTTTATAGCTCGCGGCTGTAATGGCCAAGTTATGGAAACCCTAGATTTTTGTGGATCTGAGAGATAATTCCACAGCATATTGATTTATATGTACTTCAAAATTGGGGGCATGTGTTAACAGCAAAATATGATAAAGATATGCTGAAGATGGAGCTAGATCCGAAGCGGATTTGAAGGGATAAAGATATTTCCTAGGAACCGTATTGGCCGATATGGAGTCGAACTCGATCAGCCAATACGGGTGGAATCGGACTCGGTTAGCGGATACAGGTAACCTGAATTTGTGTCAAGATCAGAGAAGAGCTGGAAGATATTGCCGAATAGGAATCGAGTCTAGAAGGGGCAATTGTATCTATTCATTAGGAATAAGAGTTAGTTATTTCCTTGTATAATTTAATGGCAAGAGTCCGCTTAGGGGTTGTTTGTTTATTTTGTAATTAGGCAAGTTTGAGTCATGTCCAATATGGACAAGGTTTGTATGTTCGGGTAAAATATATGTCCAAGGTCTCGTAAAAAATGAACAGCAGTTCAATACACTCTCGGCGCATCGCCATAATTTTTCTTTTACAATCGACGAGTTCTTGTTTCGAGTTAGGCTGCATTGGTTTCGATCTCCAATAAGAGGTATGGCTTGTCACAGCGGGTTGTACCGGCGGATTAGTGCATTGCTTTAGATGCTCTAATCTAACTTGTGCAACCGTTAGTCGTCATATATCTTAGCTAATTTAAATCGATGGATCTATTTACTGGTATCGGCCAGGCCTTACCTAAGGTTTTGTCAGCATCGGCTAAATTGCTTCATCGGCTTGGATTAGCTAAGGTATTCACCACCCTAAAGATCAACCAAAAACATGATTGTTTAGGTTTTATGTTTCTTTTCATACTTTGTGCTGCATCAGCCCTAGTCATGCTTAGAACCATAGAAACTAACCTGCTTCTTTATTGCTAATAAGGGTAGTGTCACAACCCTAATTTTCCATGCAAGGTATTTAGGGAATTGCTTATATCTAAATGTTGGATGCATATCTAGTTAATTTCCTTTAGTTGGTGCATCAAAATAATTTTTGGAAAAACGAAAAATCAAAACCCTAATCGGCAAAATGGTTAGACATCCCATATGTGTATTTTCTCACATAGAAGTGTATATGGGATATAATTTATTCAAATATTACACTATTTATCAGGAATTAATATAATTTTTCCAGAATTTATTTTGTAGGTTTTGACATTTTAAAAATTCATTCAATTTTCGGCTGAAATGAATTTCTTTATTTTACTGAGAGTAAAATATAAATTATTTTTGAGTGAAACTAAAGAAAATTGAACCTAGGTATTTTTACCTATCTCCAGAAAAATCCACATAAATTTATCTTGCACATAAATTTAGTTTTGAAATTTTAAAGAAGGGAGAAAGTTTATAATTAGGGAATAACTCTAATACTACCCCAGTACTGTGGTTACCAAAAAGAATACCCATCTCCCTCTTGCTGCCTCTGTGCACATCACCCTGGACCCACCTAGCAGTCACATGTGCTTGCTCCAACACGGTGCACATAAGTTTCCACCGCATAGACAGAGAGAGAAAGGCAGAGAGCTGAAGGAGACCGACGCCGGTGTTCGACACGTGTCTACCGCCATGGCGACCACCGAGCTCGCCCTTGACCTCTCCAGTGCATCGCTGTCTCCCTCATGTCATTCCTGTGCTGACCAAGCCGAGGGAGAGAGTGCGCTTCGCCCCTGTCACCTCCAACTTTGCCGCCGGCCGCGAGAACGACGGCCATCGCCGCAGTCGTTGAGCCACGGTCATATCTTCTTTCCTTGTGTTCTGTGGCTATCTTTTGATGCCGAGTCCATCCCCGTTGATATCATCTCTTGTCGCGCAGTGTTGACGCCAGAACATCGTCGTGTTCCCGTGAGCTCCAGAGCGCCGCCGCCTTGACATCATCGGCGTTCGGCCGATCCAAGTCAAGCCAAGCCGAGCCGTCGCGCCATTGTCTTTGTCTGGATCCCAGGAGGCCGCCAATCGGAGGAATCGAACCCCGAAGCCGAGGAGAAGGAGATCGGTCATTTCTTCCCCAATTCCGGCCGTCGGTCATCGTTGTCAATTACTCGTTCTTCGGTGAGTTCCGACGCGATTCCTTCCTCGGGTAGCATCCTTGGGTGATCCCTGAGACGACCCTGTACTCCTCTTAGCAGATCCAAAGCCGAAGATTGCTGTCGACGTCGCCCTACTCCTTTTCACCGCCGCCGGAGCTCTGTAGCAGTCGCCGTCGCTGTTCAAGCATTGCCAACTGTCGCGGGAGCTTTGGTAAGTTTCTAGGGGCATATGTGATCATGTGCATGCACTGATTCGCTTGGAAGTGAGCCGTAGCTCGACTTGCACTTTCAAGCCGAGAGCAACCGCCGCCTATGCAGTCGTCGTCGTCGATACCGACCATCTCAGCCGATGAGCCAAACACCGATAGCTTCGCCTTGAGTCCCTCTTCATTTTCTCTCATAGCCACCTCGGGAGATTAGCCGCCGTTCGCCGTCGCCGCCGGGTAGAACGCCGGCGATGCCCTGCGGCTCTGCCTCAAGCCGCTGAGCCGCTGACGTGTGGGCCCTTTTGGAATTGAGTCAAGGACTGTGGGTTCGAATCCAGAAGACCTAGGGGCCTTTTTGCATAATGCCAGAGACTGACCAGTGTACCCCAATGATTTGTATTTTGAAAAAATTAAAGGAAATGGTTAAACTTATTTCTTTTCAACTAAAAAGTGTTCCAAACTTGTAAAATTCATATAAAATTAAATATAGCTCCTTTTGAGTTGAAACCAATTCTAGTAGGTCCATAAAATTGCAGACTTTAATATGCTGTAGTAAAATCCTATGCTCGCTGTAGAATATTTATTTCTAAAATTCAAATATGAAATAGTTAACATATAACTTGTAAAAATTGTAGAAAATTCATTTATGGTCCAAATTTAGTGAACCAAATTTCTATAGAACCAGTAAAGTATGAACTTTAATTTGGTAAAATAAAATATGGTACTTTCTATATAGGAAAAGTAACTAAAATTGTAAGTAAAACAATAACACTTATTTTTCACATAAGACTTGTATAATTTCTAGAAAATTAATAGTTAATCTTAAAATTATGAATCCACTGTTGTTCACCCTAAAAATATGTACCTTTTGGTCTAGATAAAAGGAATTTGACAAAACTACCTCCTAAATCAAGTTTAAACAAATAACTAATTCTCTTTTAGTTGAACTTATAAAATTCATAACTTTCAAATTAGCAATGCTAAAATAGAAATTTCTTCACCTAAATTCATTTTAGGATTTGACTAATCCACTGTGAGGAGTTCATACATTTTAGAACATGTTGCATATGCATGTTTATTTGAATCTTATTTGCTTTATTGCCTCTTATCGGTAGATTCAGACGTTCCGGAGTACGCGGAGCCAGAACCTGAGTCTGAGTGTGATTTCTCGCAGCAGACAGGCAAGCATCTAAGCATATAGAATCCCTATTTTGCTAAAGTGATTTGATTGCAAAACGATATATATGCATGTGTTGTTTTATTACAAACTTGTCGGTAATGGTTAGAATTGGTTATACCTAATTGCGGCATATCCTTCCTTGTTTCGTTGTTGCCATTTATCCTTGTAACCTCGGAATGGAAATACCTGGGAAGTATTACTTGTTTACCGATGCTTAGCCATGGTTAGATCGAGTAGTGTTTAAAAACGATGGATGAAGCTATCGATTGAACTTAATCACTATTTGCGATTTATGGGCATAAAATTTGACTACTTACACTAAATGGTTCATATGTAAAATATGTTTAACTTGGACGAGTGATAGGGCGATGAAGGGATGGTGGTTTTCCCTGATGCAAGTAGCCTCGTCTGGGTTGTTAAGGACCGAACATGTTGACCTCTATTCAAGCACCTTACGTACTACCACACGCCGGTATGGGACGGCTTGGCTTAGTACTACGTTGCACTGTAATCATCTACGCTACGCTGGTCAATCGTGAGGATGTTGTTCCTTTAGAGAACCCAGGTGTGCCGTGTTTTGGCAGGGGGTGTCTCCCACGATGGTCAGCCCGCCTTAGCCACATCACACACGCACGTGGCTAAGTCGTCGGGGGCCTAGGCGGAGTTTAGGTGATTAGGGTGGGACTAGGAAAGGGCATGTTATGAGCTTATGTCACTTGTGAGTCACACCTGTGTGGTGGTGAAAGCATTTGATTCTTGTTCATTTCGTGTGGGTAAAGATGTACCCCTCTGATCAGAGTAAAACTATTCGAATAGCCGTGTTCACGGTTACAGGACGATCGCTTGATGTGTTAGCTCACTCTATGTTAGCATCAAACCGGATTAAATGGGTTGGTTAGGCTTGGATATGAGATGGTTATATTTGCAAACCATGGTTGGACAATGGTTGTCCATGGATGGTACTGAGAGCACCGGTTGTGCTCATTTATGTTTCATTCCCAGATTATAATAAGTTAGAAACTTCTTGTTTTCAAATTGTTACTTTGCTCAACTAAATTGGCTTTCATGCAAAAACTTGAACCATTATACCATCTTCTAAGGTAGAAGCTTGCATACTCCTTTGTTATATGTATATGTTATTGAGTAAGTCTTGCGAGTACATTTTGTACTTAACCCGATGTCTGCAATTTCAGAACAGGACGTTGGAGAGCTTGATTGTTCTCACTACCCTACCGAGGGCGGTGAGGGTGGTGAGTAGTCTTTTCAGCTTTACTCTTGCCCCGGTTGGTTGCCTTGTGGGGTTAGTTGGCAAACCACGGATTTTACTTTTGATTATGTGAATTTATGGGTGGTTGAATCCCATTATAATATATGTATCTTGCTGTTCTGTTATCCATGTTTAAGCATGTGTGATGGTTATCAATTGCTTGCGATGAAAGTGCAAGGCTAGTCGCTTTTCCTGGGGACTAGCTAAGCACGAGTATGAATTTTGAACAATTGAGATGTTGTAGAGCTCTCACAATTTGAGTCAAGTCTCCTGAGATGTGTAACACATCTGGTTGCCGCCTTCGTGTGGTTTGACGGGCATGTCTCAGGCTGAAGTTGACTGGCATGCGGAGTCCCAGCAATATCTCCTTTGCTCATTATTTGGCATTATGGATTTTATATCGAATGGTGTTAATTTGTGATCATAGGCACATTGAGATATGAGTGGCTATTTATGCGTGTATGGATCCCACTCATTCAAAATTATGTGGTGGTCACAAATTACATTGGACAGTATAATTTCCGGGTGCCCACAACGGTTGGTATCAGAGCAATGCTGACCGTAGGCTAGAGTTTAGCTTGGTGATTTGAAAAGAATTTGAAAATACTCAACTTGAATTAGTTATGAAAAACCTTAGGATGTGTGATCCTTTTTACTTCTTATCACATTCTAGAGTCCATACTCTCCTTACTCTCATTTTAACCTCTTTACTATGACTTTAGTTGCAAAGTAAATCTCGACTTCTCTCTTTCAAATGATGGTTCGATATAAAAGCCGGTAAAAATTGTACAATGAAGTGTACTAAATGGCTCTTTACTTACCCATGAATCCACCATAAAAATCTTTTCAAGTTTCAAATGTTTATGACTCCTCTTCTCAACTTTAAAGCATCAACAAGACTTGTTCTGGAATTCTGGACCAGCTATTACTCAAGAATTTATACAGAAAGTTCCACTTACTATTTTCACTTGCCAATTTTTCTGGAGATCACCAACTTTACCAGAAAGCTAGTTAAAAATTGCCAAAATTTTATCTCTTCTGTAGGTCTCTCTAAAAATTCATGATTTGGCTGCTGTTCTGCAGTCCTAAAAATTTCAGACTCTAGTTTTCTGAAAAATAAAATGTATAACCATTAAGAATACATCAAGAAATTATCTAAGGGTACTCCCAGCTAAGTCACGCTCGTTAGAAAGCTATTTTGTAGTATTAGTGGCCATTTTTGATTGTTGGTTTATTTGGTTCTTTGTTCCATGCGATTGATGCTTTTGACCCGCTTTACTGATCGCATTGGAAAACTATGTCGCTTTCATGCTTCTTGCTCGGGCTGTAAGTAGTGTGAGCTCGATTGGTTGTTATTGGATTTTCAGTTGATGCATCATGGCATGATAGGCTAACCATGTCACCATTTCTGTGTATTGGTGATTGCATTCATATTAGTCGTGTAATTTAAGTTTCAGATTTAATGTTGTCCAATATCTTTAGATCGTCACACTTCACTTGTTCCTTGTCACTAATGGCCTCTAACCTTTATGTGTCGATAGGATGACTTGTCCCAGTACTCGCTCCCAATCCCACGATGTTCCGGAGAGTTCCTGTAGCCGTGGTAATGAGCCACCACCTCCACCTACCATGGCCGATGTCTTGATGGCTGTGGAGCGCAACCGTCAAGCTCAGAATGATGCACTTCAGCAAATTGCAGCTAACACCGCTGCTACTGCTGCACATTTTGCTCAAGCCATGGGCGGAGGCGGTCACCAAGCTGTTGGAGGGCTTTCTGATTTCCAACGTACTCAACCTCCGGTATACACTCGCTCCGACGATCCTCTAGATGCGGATGACTGGCTTCGTACCATTGAGCGGAAGCTTACACTTGCTCGCTGTCCTGAAGCTGAAAAGACTAACATGGCAGCTGAGCAACTTCAAGGAGCAGCAGGTGCGTGGTGGGAAAATTTTGTTGCCATGCAACCTGCCGGTCATGCGGTCACGTGTGCTGAGTTTCGCGATGCTTTTCGTGCGGCGCACATTCCAAAAGGCATCATGGATCTTAAGCAACAAGAGTTCCTTGCTCTTACTCAAGACCGTAAGTCCATCATGGAGTATCTTCATGAATTCAATCATTTGGCACGTTATGCTCCAGACGATGTCAATACCGATACCCGCAAGCAAAATCGTTTTATCAATGGGTTGTCGGCGGAGATGCAACTTGAGCTTGCTGCTCATGTTTTCCCCAATTTCCAAGACCTTGTCAATAGGTCCGTGGTTGTGGAAAGCAAGATGAAAAAGCTTGAGAATGAGCGTAAACGCAAGAGAGCTGCACAAATTTCAGTCTCCGGTGGTTTTCAAAAACCTCGCATATGGCAAAAACCTCCTCAACGTTTCCAATCTCCTCCACCACCTCGTCAACAAGGTTATGTGCCTCGTCCACCACAACAGCAGTTTCCACCTCCTATGGGTAGAAATCAGCCAGCAAATCGTCCCCTGTTTCGTCCGAATGTCAACTGTTATACTTGTGGACAGCCGGGGCATTATTCTACCAAGTGCCCAAACCGCGGTCGTGTTACACCATCCAATACTACAAGACAAGCACCGACGCTTCTCAATCAATCTCCCAAGCCAGCTCCTCAGGGCCAACAAGTTTCCAAGAAGGGTAGAGTGAACTATGTCACTACCAAAGAGGTTTCCAACGCACCAGACGTTCTTGTCGGTACGTTACTTGTCAACTCTTATCCAGCTAGTGTATTGTTTGATTCTGGAGCTACACATTCTTTTGTCACAAAGGGCTTCGCTTCAGCTCATGGGCTTACAATTAGCAAGTTACATCCACCTCTGCTAGTTGAAACACCGGGTTCTGAAATAAGAGCTGAATATATTAGTCGAGGAACCAAACTTCTTGTTCAAGGGATAGGGTTTAGTGCTGATTTAATTATTCTTTATACCAAGGGTTTAGATGTCATCTTAGGTATGGATTGGCTGCACAAAAATCAAGGGATCATTGATTGTGGACGCTGTCATATCCTTCTTACAAGTAATACCGGTGAACCAATCACTTTTGTTCTAAATGATCATCCACCTCAACTCAATTCTCTTTCGGGTGTCTCAACCACTGAGCTTGCTGATGTACCAGTGATGTGTGAATACCCAGATGTCTTTCCGGAGGAATTACCAGGTATGCCACCTGACCGAGAAGTTGAATTCGTTATTGACTTGGTACCCGGAACGGCCCCAATATCAAAACGACCCTACCGAATGGCTCCAAACGAATTAGAAGAACTGAAGAAACAACTCTCAGAGCTACAAGCAAAGGGTTTTATTCGTCCTAGCTCCTCCCCTTGGGGATGCCCGGTTCTATTCGTTAAGAAGAAAGATGAAAGTTTGCGGATGTGTGTGGATTATCGTCCATTGAATGAAGTCACTATCAAGAACAAGTATCCACTTCCCCGAATTGATGATCTCTTCGACCAATTAACTGGAGCCCATGTATTCTCCAAGATTGACCTGAGATTGGGCTATCATCAAATTAAAATCAGATCAGAGGACATTCCAAAGACGGCCTTCTCTACTCGCTATGGCTTGTATGAGTATACTGTCATGTCCTTTGGTTTGACAAATGCACCTGCCTACTTCATGAATTCAATGAATTCAGTTTTCATGGAGTATCTTGATGAGTTTGTGGTAATATTCATTGATGATATTCTCATCTATTCCAAGTCCATAAAAGAACATGAAATCCATCTTCGTCTAGTCTTGGAAAAATTACGCAAACCCAGTTTGTATGACAGATTCAGCAAGTGTGAATTTTGGCTGAAGGAAGTTGGTTTTCTTGGTCATGTATTATCGGAAGGCGGAGTTTCTGTTGATCCTAGTAATGTACAAAAGGTACTGGATTGGAAACAACCCCAAAATCCCACTGACATCCGGAGTTTTCTTGGCTTAGCCGGTTACTACCGCCGATTCATCGAGAATTTCTCCAAAATTGCTCAACCTATGATACAATTGTTGAAGAAGAATAAGAAGTATGTATGGTCAGATGAATGTGAAGCAAGTTTTAAAATATTCAAGGAGAAATTAACCACCGCTCCTGTCCTTGCTTTACCCGATATCCACAAGAACTTTGATATCTATTGTGATGCATCCCGTCTAGGACTGGGTTGCGTGCTTATGCAAGAAGGTCGAGTTGTGGCATATGCGTCACGACAATTAAGGCCTCATGAAGTGAATTATCCGACTCATGATTTAGAGCTTGCTGCTGTTGTTCATGCTCTCAAAATTTGGCGACACTTTCTTACTGGCAATCGGTGTGAAATTTACACCGACCACAAAAGCCTCAAATATATCTTCACCCAATCAGATCTAATCTTTAGACAAAGGAGATGGTTAGAACTTATTAAAGACTATGATATGGGTCTACACTATCACCCGGGGAAGGCTAATGTTGTTGCTGATGCATTGAGCCGAAAACCGCAATGCAGTTGCTTGCGGATAACACCCCGATCGGAGACTCTATGTTCTGATATCCTAAAACTTGGTTTGGAAATGGTACCACAAGGTTATCTTGCTACTCTGGAGATAAAACCTACTCTTTTCGATCAGATCAAAGAAGCCCAAAAGAATGATAAGGGTATGGAACAAATTCGTGTCCAAATCTCACAAGGTTTAACTAATTGTTTCTCTGAGGATACTGATGGTGTCCTATGGTTTAAGAAACGATTGGTTGTGCCTAAACACCAGGAATTGAGACAACTAATCCTTAAAGAAGCTCATAACTCCCCATTCTCTATTCATCCTGGAAGCACAAAAATGTACCAAGATCTTAAACAACGGGTTTGGTGGACCCGAATGAAACGGGAGATCGCACGATATGTTGCTGAGTGCGATACTTGTCAAAGGGTAAAAGCTGAACACCTGCGACCAGCGGGTACACTTCAACCTTTACCCATTTCGTTGTGGAAATGGGATGAGATCGGAATGGATTTTATTACCGGTCTACCCACATCTCAGAATGGAAATGATTCTATTTGGGTAATAGTTGATCGTCTCACTAAATCAGCCCATTTCTTTCCAGTTAAGTCCACATCAAGGACGGGAAAACTAGCGGAGCTTTACCTCTCTCGAGTTGTTTGTCTCCATGGTGTTCCAACAAAAATTATTTCCGACCGAGGCCCTCAATTTACCTCTCATTTTTGGAAGAGCCTCAATGAAGCCATGGGTACTAAACTCTCTTTTAGTACCGCTTATCATCCACAAACCGGAGGCCAAACTGAACGTGTGAATCAAATTCTTGAGGATATGTTGAGAGCATGTGTCCTCGATTATGGCAAAAATTGGGAAAAGTGCCTCCCATATGCCGAATTCTCTGATAACAATAGTTATCAATCAAGTCTTCAAATGTCACCATTTGAAGCCTTGTATGGAAGAAGATGTAGAACACCTCTAAATTGGTCAGAGTCCGGGGAGAGACCATTCTTTGGTCTGGATTTGGTTATGGAAGCTGAAGAACAAGTGCGAGTAATTCGTGAACGTTTGCGAACAGCTCAATCTCGACAAAAGAGTTATGCCGACCATCGTCGACGAGAATTGAGCTTTAATGTTGATGACCATGTCTATCTCAAAGTCACTCCGTTCAAATCCACACATCGTTTTGGAGTAAAGGGAAAATTAGCGCCTCGCTATATCGGTCCTTTCCGTATTCTTGCAAAGCGAGGAGCTGTTGCCTATGAATTGGATCTTCCATCATCACTTTTAGCTTTTCATAATGTTTTTCATGTCTCACAATTGAAGCAATGTCTTCGGGTTCCTACCGAAGAAACTAAGTTGGAAAATCTTGATCTACAACCCGATCTTTCATATCAAGAGCATCCAATTCGAATTCTTGACCACGCCGAACGGACTACTAGAAGGCATACCATCAAATTCTATAAAGTCCAGTGGAGTAATCATACTCCGGATGAAGTCACTTGGGAACGCGAAGATCATCTTCGTGATGCTTATCCTTATCTTTTCACCGACTCTTTCCAATCTCGAGGACAAGATTTTTTTTTAAGGGGGGAAGAGCTGTCACAACCCTAATTTTCCATGCAAGGTATTTAGGGAATTGCTTATCTCTAAATGTTGGATGCATATCTAGTTAATTTCCTTTAGTTGGTGCATCAAAATAATTTTTGGAAAAACGAAAAATCAAAACCCTAATCGGCAAAATGGTTAGACATCCCATATGTGTATTTTCTCACATTGAAGTGTATATGGCATACAATTTATTCAAATATTACACTATTTATCAGGAATTAATATAATTTTTCCAGAATTTATTTTGTAGGTTTTGACATTTTAAAAATTCATTCAATTTTCGGCTGAAATAAATTTCTTTATTTTACTGAGAGTAAAATATAAATTATTTTTGAGTGAAACTAAAGAAAATGGAACCTAGGTATTTTTACCTATCTCCAGAAAAATCCACATAAATTTATCTTGCACATAAATTTAGTTTTGAAATTTTAAAGTAGGGAGAATGTTTATAATTAGGGAATAACTCTAATACTACCCCAGTACTGTGGTTACCAAAAAGAATACCCATCTCCCTCTTGCTGCCTCTGTGCACATCACCCTGGACCCACCTAGCAGTCACATGTGCTTGCTCCAACACGGTGCACATAAGTTTCCACCGCATAGACAGAGAGAGAAAGGCAGAGAGCTGAAGGAGACCGACGCCGGTGTTCGACGCGTGTCTACCGCCGTGGTGACCACCGAGCTCGCGCTTGACCTCTCCAGTGCATCGCCGTCTCCCTCATGTCATTCCTGTGCTGACCAAGCCGAGGAAGAGAGTGCGCTTTGCCCCTGTCACCTCCAACTTTGCCGCCGGCCGCGAGAACGACGGCCATCGCCGCAGTCGTTGAGCCACGGTCATATCTTCTTTCCTTGTGTTCTGTGGCTATCTTTTGATGCCGAGTCCATCCCCATTGATATCATCTCTTGTCGCGCAGTGTTGACGCCGAAACATCGTCGTGTTCCCGCGAGCTCCAGAGCACCGCTGCCTTGACATCATCGGCGTTCGGCCGATCCAAGTCAAGCCAAGCCGAGCCGTCGCGCCATTGTCTTCGTCTGGATCCCAGGAGGCCGCCAATCGGAGGAATCGAACCCCGAAGCCGAGGAGAAGGAGATCGGTCGTTTCTTCCCCAATTCCGGCCACCTATCATCGTTGTCAATTACTCGTTCTTCGGTGAGTTCCGACGCGATTCCTTCCTCGGGTAGCATCCTTGGGTGATCCCTGAGACGACCCTATACTCCTCTTAGCAGATCCAAAGCCGAAGATTGCTGTCGACGTCGCCCTACTCCTTTTCACCGCCGCCGGAGCTCTGTAGCAGTCGCCGTCGCTGTTCAAGCATTGCCAACTGTCGCGGGAGCTTTGGTAAGTTTCCAGGGGGCATATGTGATCATGTGCATGCACTGATTCGCTTGGAAGTGAGCCGTAGCTCGACTTGCACTTTCAAGCCGAGAGCAACCGCCGCCTATGCAGTCGTCACCGTCGATACCGACCATCTCAGCCGATGAGCCAAACACCGATAGCTTCGCCTTGAGTCCCTCTTCATTTTCTCTCATAGCCACCTCGGGAGATTAGCCGCCGTTCGCCGTCGCCGCCGGGTAGAACGCCGGTGATGCCTTGCGGCTCTGCCTCAAGCCGCTGAGCCGCTGACGTGTGGGCCCGTTTGGAATTGAGTCAAGGACTGCGGGTTGGAATCCAGAAACCCTAGGGGCCTTTTTGCATAATGCCAGAGACTGACCAGTGGACCCCAATGATTTGTATTTTGGAAAAATTAAAGGAAATGGTTAAACTTATTTCTTTTAAACTAAAAAGTGTTCCAAACTTGTAAAATTCATATAAAAATAAATATACCTCCTTTTGAGTTGAAACCAATTCTAGTAGGTCCATAAAATTGCAGACTTTAATATGCTGTAGTAAAATCCTATGTTCGCCGTAGAATATTTATTTCTAAAATTCCAATATGAAATAGTTAACATATAACTTGTAAAAATTGTAGAAAATTCATTTATGGTCCAAATTTAGTGAACCAAATTTCTATAGAACCAGTAAAGTATGAACTTTAATTTGGTAAAATAAAATACGGTACTTTCTGTATAGGAAAAGTAACTAAAATTGTAAGTAAAACAATAACACTTATTTTTCACATAAGACTTGTTTAATTTCTAGAAAATTAATAGTTAATCTTAAAATTATGAATCCACTGTTGTTCACCCTAAAAATATGTACCTTTTGGTCTAGATAAAAGGAATTTGACAAAACTACCTCCTAAATCAAGTTTAAACAAATAACTAATTCTCTTTTAGTTGAACTTGTAAAATTCATAACTTTCAAATTAGCAATGCTAAAATAGAAATTTGTTCACCTAAATTCATTTTAGGATTTGACTAATCCACTGTGAGGAGTTCATACATTTTAGAACATGTTGCATATGCATGTTTATTTGAATCTTATTTGCTTTATTGCCTCTTATCGGTAGATTCAGACGTTCCGGAGTACGCGGAGCCAGAACCTGAGTCTGAGTGTGATTTCTCGCAGCAGACAGGCAAGCATCTAAGCATATAGAATCCCTATTTTGCTAAAGTGATTTGATTGCAAAACGATATATATGCATGTGTTGTTTTATTACAAACTTGTCGGTAATGGTTAGAATTGGTTATACCTAATTGCTGCATATCCTTCCTTGTTTCGTTGTTGCCATTTATCCTTGTAACCTCAGAATGGAAATACCTGGGAAGGATTACTTGTTTACCGATGCTTAGCCATGAGTAGATCGAGTAGTGTTTAAAAACGATGGATGAAGCTATCGATTGAACTTAATCACTATTTGCGATTTATGGGCATAAAATTTGACTACTTACACTAAATGGTTCATATGTAAAATATGTTTAACTTGGACGAGTGATAGGGCGATGAAGGGATGGTGGTTTTCCCTGATGCAAGTAGCCTCGTCTGGGTTGTTAAGGACCGAACATGTTGACCTCTATTCAAGCACCTTACGTACTACCACACGCCGGTATGGGACGGCTTGGCTTAGTACTACGTTGCACTGTAATCATCTACGCTACGCTGGTCAATCGTGAGGATGCTGTTCCTTTGGAGAACCCAGGTGTGCCGTGTTTTGGCAGGGGGTGTCTCCCACGATGGTGAGCCCGCCTTAGCCACATCACACACGCACGTGGCTAAGTCGTCGGGGGCCTAGGCGGAGTTTAGGTGATTAGGGTGGGACTAGGAAAGGGCATGTTATGAGCTTGTGTCACTTGTGAGTCACACCTGTGTGGTGGTGAAAGCATTTGATTCTTGTTCATTTCATGTGGGTAAAGATGTACCCCTCTGATCAGAGTAAAACTATTCGAATAGCCGTGTCCACGGTTACAGGACGATCGCTTGATGTGTTAGCTCACTCTATGTTAGCATCAAACCGGATTAAATGGGTTGGTTAGGCTTGGATATGAGATGGTTATATTTGCAAACCATGGTTGGACAATGGTTGTCCATGGATGGTACTGAGAGCACCGGTTGTGCTCATTTATGTTTCATTCCCAGATTATAATAAGTTAGAAACTTGTTGTTTTCAAATTGTTACTTTGCTCAACTAAATTGGCTTTCATGCAAAAACTTGAACCATTATGCCATCTTCTAAGATAGAAGCTTGCATACTCCTTTGTTATATGTATATGTTATTGAGTAAGTCTTGCGAGTACATTTTGTACTTAACCCGATGTCTGCAATTTCAGAAGAGGACGTTGGAGAGCTTGATTGTTCTCACTACCCTACCGAGGGCGGTGAGGGTGGTGAGTAGTCTTTTCAGCTTTACTCTTGCCCCGGTTGGTTGCCTTGTGGGGTTAGTTGGCAAACCACGGGTTTTACTTTTGATTATGTGAATTTATGAAACTTCCGCTGCTATAGTTTGTGTTGTTTGCTGGGTGGTTGAATCCCATTATAATATATGTATCTTGCTGTTCTGTTATCCATGTTTAAGCATGTGTGATGGTTATCAATTGCTTGTGATGAAAGTGCAAGGCTAGTCGCTTTTCCTGGGGACTAGCTAAGCACGAGTATGAATTTTGAACAATTAAGATGTTGTAGAGCTCTCGCAATTTGAGTCAAGTCTCCTGAGATGTGTAACACATCTGGTCGCCGCCTTCGTGTGGTTTGACGGGCATGTCTCAGGCTGAAGTTGACTGGCATGCCAAGTCCCAGCAATATCTCCTTTGCTCATTATTCGGCATTATGGATTTTGTATCGAATGGTGTTAATTTGTGATCATAGGCACATTGAGATATGAGTGACTATTTATGCGTGTATGGATCCCACTCATTCAAAATTATGTGGTGGTCACAAATTATATTGGACGGTATAATTTTCGGGTGCCCACAGGTAGAATCGGGGTTTCAGCCAATCTTACCTAATATAATTGATTAGTCTTGTTTAAATTCCTTTAATCATGCTTTTCATGTTATATCTGCCCCTTATGCATGGATATCACGATGCTTAAATATATCAAGATTGCTCTTGGTATATTTACTTATATTGATATTCTTGTATAAGGCTATATCACAGTATTAGCCGATACGTTATTTATTTATTTTTACCTAAGTATGGTGTCATCGGCTATGACCTAATCAGATATAATCTTTATTCGTAATATTACATATTTGATTACATCTAAAGCCGAGGATACATTTTTAGGCTTGCTTAACTTTATTCATCTTACACCTTACAGCCGATTCAGTCAGATCACATCGGCTAGGACTATACGATACGTCATTGGCTTATGTGCCGATCGGCTATTGTAGGTTTAACTGGTTTTATTGTATATCTTGTTGGTTGCAGGATCAAACCAATTGACATGCCCTTAACCCGATTACAAGATTTGGACCTGCATTGAAGATAAGCAGAGCTCCCAGGCCGCCGTGCTTTCACATCAATAGGGTTTCATCGGGGTTTTAGCCGATGAGTTATCTGGACATTGCATCGTCTTGTAGAGATTACATACCAGTTGGTTTTAGCTAATTGTAGCAAAGTTTCATTGATTATCTAATCATTTTGATTTAATGGCATCGGATCTCCAGCCGATGTATGCTTTAACCATTGGATCATCATTTATTCTATTATATCATGATTGTTCTTACTGCTTGTCCAATTGCTTTTATATCATTTATCCAAGTGTCAAAATCTACATCGGATATATAGCTGATTGCTCAAATTCCTATAAACATAGCCTAGTATCGATACATCGGCTATATTGCTCCATCGGCTTGTCAGCTGATCGGCTCTTTAATCATCTGTTTGTATATCTTGTCAGTTGTAGGATCAAACTGACTGGCACGCATGTATCTATTCAATATTTTATGACCTACACTGGAGCTAAGCAGATCGCCTAGGCCTTCGTGTGGTTTGACATGATTCGCGTCAATGTAAATTTGGCACTATCAGTTGGACACGAATTTTTTGTCAACATCGGCTGATTAAGATGAGCGCCCGAGATCTCGTCGACGAGATTGGATGACTTGAAAAAGTTGTGTCTACTACTGATGACCGTGTCGCGACGTTGGAAGTCTAGCTTAGAGAAGCACGGGCCGACAATGCCAAGCTATGGGAGGTGGTGGCGGGGAATGACCGACAGTGTTGGGGTCTCGAGCACGAGCTTATGGAGATGAGGGACAACCTAGCCTCCCTCAATCAAGCCTTGCACGAGAACTACGAGTCCCTCGACGTGGTGGCCAAAGGCTTGGGGAAACACGTCGAGCACCTAGCCTTCCCTGACGAGACAACTGTGATGGACTCCCTAGGAACCCTCATTATGACATTGGAGACCACTGCCAATGACCATGCTGTGCAGGTAGCGGATGGGGTGTACATCGGGCTTAAGTCCGGGGCGTGCCATGTGCTCGCATGCCTCAGGCTCACCCACCTCGAGATCAACTTGGAGGAGGCGATGACCAGGGGGAGCTGACGAGCGCCGTGATGACATCATGGGATTGTCGACTGATTAAGACGAGCACTCGAGATCTCATCGATGAGATTGGACGACTTGAAAAAGTCACGTCTACTGTCGATGACCATGTCACGATGTTGGAAGCCTAGCTAGAGAACCACGGGCTGACAACGACAAGCTACGGGAGGTGGTGGCGGGGAACGATTGACAACGCCAGGGTTTCAAGCACGAGCTTACGGAGATGAGGGACAACCTAGCCTCCCTCCGTCAAGCCTTGCACAAGCACCCAGCCTTCCCGGAGAAGACGACCATGATGGGGTCCCTAGGAACCCTCATTACGACACTGCCAACAACCACGCCAAGCAGGTAGCGAATGAGGTGTGCACCGGGCCTTGTCCGAGGCATGATATGTCCCCGTGTGCTTTAGTCTCACCCACCCCGATGTCATCTTGGAGGAGGCGATGACCAAGGTGGGAGCCAACGAACGCCGTGATGACATCATGTCGGAGGTGGAGGAACTCGAGGATTTGGTCATCCCCTTCTTCGAAGAGTAAACTTTTTTGATCTCACCCTTTATTGTAATGGATGCAGACAAATATTGGGTCTCATGAATTTCTCCATGATTTTATACCACACCAATTAATTTTAGATATTCAATGAGCTTATCCACATTTAAGTGTTCCAATTTTAAATATATGTTTAAATGATTGTAAAATTATCTTTTGATTTGTAATTAACCAGAGATGATGTTGATAGACTTTACTTTCATTTCACCATACTTAATCTAACAAGCCTCCTGTGCACTTGTGTTTATATATTTGAGTTAGCTTAAGGGTAACGCTTTTATTATAGATGAATTAATATATATCCACATTTATGCTCATGAGACCTATTATGAAATGCATCCAAGATCCAAAAACATTTAAAAGGACTCAAATCACATACCACAACTTGTGTCTATGCAAGCATGCAAATGTTTTACATGTCAAATTAAATTAGGAAGGAAAAAGTTTTAAATTATTTGGCAAATTTGCATGTGGGCACTAGTTAGTTTAATCTTACATAGGTGTAATATTGGAAAATTTTTGGTCATCAACTCGGAAACATATTTTTATTATTTAGTTGAAGTCAAAATTCGAAATTCGAATTTCCGGTATGTTACAACGTATCAAAATTGATAGAAATCAACTTACAGATTAGCCTCTGGTTTTATACATAGAATTGGATTTTTTTCAACTAAAACCAGCTTAAGGATATCCATGTAAAATTACAGGGACTCAAATATAAATAAGAAAATTACAGAGACTCTACCGCAACTGTGCAAACCCTAAAATTCAAATTATACAAAAATGAAATGTTCTCATCCCATAGGTTCCGTTTTTGCAAAAAGATCTCCAATCCGATGCTCGAAAATTTTTCACAAAGGTGTTACCACACAAGTGGGAAGGAGATGTGACTACATGGGGAAGTCAACTTGGCCAAAACGGGCGACAGCAGGACAACCTGGGCCTTCACGTGTGGTGGATGGTAGAGGCGACCTCTTTCTGGCTAAGATGGAAACTAAAATAGAATGCAATTCAATAAAGGAAACCAATATGATCTGCTATCTCTCGTCAATCTAATCGGTTACCTCCCGTCCTTCTACTTCCTCACATGCACAAAAAGAAATACGGTATTGCACAAGAAAACCCTAGATGGAACTCCAAAACTGACCAACAACAACTTCTGAAAACTAGAAAAATCAAACCCTGGGGGTGAGACAATTCTGTTTTTGAAGATCGCTGCGACAACAAAGACACAATGACGACGGCGGCGACGGTGGTACTAAATATGACTAGAACTCGAAACTCTAAACAGACAAGATGCTAAGACTAGCAACTCGACGCGATCAAAAGTCAACAATGCAAAAACTAAAAAAAACAATACAATGACACAAAGATGGCTAGGTAATGGATGCAAATTATTTTGTACGGCTATTTTCTAGTTATAAGTAGATAAAAACTCATCGAGCAACAAAAGCTTTGATACCATTTAATAAACCATGAGCTCCACTAGGTACGCTCAGGGATCTGGTTGTCCCAATCTTTCAGTGAGTTGATGATAACTACGATTTGGGAGAAACATTGACGACCCAAGTACAACCTTACGAGACGTTGTTGTGTTGCGCCTTTACGATCTTTACACCTCTCCGTGGGTTGTTGATCTTGCCGATGCAGATCAACCTTATTCCTGCAAGCAAATCAAAGAAACAAGCAAGAATAACATAAAAGCAATCTGAATTACAAATAGGAATTGAATACAAATGATAAGTTCCAATTCCGTAATGAACAAACTGGTGACCTAACCG
The DNA here is from genome assembly GCA_008326285.1 of Oryza officinalis. Taxonomy (NCBI): domain Eukaryota; kingdom Viridiplantae; phylum Streptophyta; class Magnoliopsida; order Poales; family Poaceae; genus Oryza; species Oryza officinalis. The sequence continues at coordinate 13,379,385 of BDMV01000010.1, forward strand.
ATCACGGGATTACATGGCAAAGTAACGAAACTAAACTTTAAACTAAACAAAACCCAAGAAACCCTGAAGAGGTACCTAGCTATTTAAGGAGGTGGGAGGCTGACCAACGAGTCCCTAGGGTCGTGCTCCACTAGATTGGGGTGGACCCTACATGGGCCTCATATGGGCCGGGGTCCCAGATGAAGTTACAAGCCCATAGGTCCATTATAGGTAACATAGCACCTTGTTTCTTCAATTGCGGATAACTGAGATGGGATTTGGAGATAAGGATAGATCCATTAGAAAGGAGACTTCAAGAGCTTTCCATCAAGTACACATGGGCCCAAAACGGAGCTCAGATGCATATTTGGCAACCATTTGAACTCAGCAGTGTAGCAGGTGACCGAATTGGATTCCAGAACTTGGACAGCTCGATCTTGACATCTTCCAGTTGACTTATGATGTGCGCAATGTTTGTAGCCATGGCCATGTTATAATTTGATCTTAATTCACCGGATTTAATCCTCCTTGAATGGCCACGATGGATGGCCTGCTGGCAAGCTCCCCAGCCTTTCCCTTATAAATGGGGCTGCCCTTCCTCCTCCTCCTCCCCTTTTGCCCGCACCCGCATGCCAAGGCCCTCCCACCGTCTCTCCCGTGCCACCTCCTCTCTCCTCCGTGCCGGCCAGCTCCGGCCATCCCTTCCCGCTGGCCAGAGCAGCACCTAATCACGCCACCGCCACCCTCGGCCTCGTAGCGTCCCCACCGTTTTGCCTGAAGTTCACAAGAAGCACATCATCGTTGTCGTCTCCCTCCATCTGCCGTTCTCGTTGAGCCAAAGTGCCGCCCATCATCGTCCCCGTTTCGTCATGTCATCATTGCTGCCCTCGTCATCGCCTTCATCCTTTCCTTCGTGCAAGGGTCATCGCCGAAGTTGTCTCCCCGTCATCGCCCCATTTGTCACCGCTCGTCTCCTCCATTTGTCGTCGGAAGCCGCTGTTGTTCCCTAGCCTTGTGGCGTTGTGGTAAGGACCCCTCCCATAGCTGTCCTATCTTCGTCCTCCCCGTGTTGCCGCCATGCCATCGTGGCATGCACGTGTGGTGGCTGCGTGTTTGCGAGCCCGTGTGTCCACCGCGTGGTTGCCCACATGTGCAGCCCGCATGGCATTCGCTTGAGGCCTGCTTGTCAGTCACTTGTTTCGGTTGACACGTAGGGTCTCACTTCACGGGTCTCACTTCACCCTTCCCGTGGATCGTCTCTATGAACCTAGTCCACGATGAACTAGCCGTCTGACCCATGGGTCCCGACTACCAGTCGCTCGATCCGTTCCCTCGTCGAGAGATATTGCATTACACATAATTTAATGGTATAATAATAATTAAACAACTCGAAAATATCCACTTTATTTGCATCTAAATTTTGGATGGTCGTTTCTTGGTCGTACAAACTCCAAATTGAACCGTTGATATTGCTTAATTTTTGTTATAACTTAAAGAAACCATGCTTATTGTCTTTATGTACTGTTGTCGTTTCTTTCTTAGCGTTGTAGTCTTTGTTTTTGTTGTTCGGGTAGTTACTGTCATTTTTTAGGTTCCCGTGGTGTAGTTTGAGTTCGGCGCTGAAGCTTCAGAAGCCCCCTTTTTTCTTGGAGCAAGGCAAGTCACGCTCTCCTTGAGCATATTGAATCCCAGTTTGTGAAAAATATATTAATTTAAATTATTGCATTCGCTTTTCTAAATTTACCGTGTTATAACTGTTTTACTTAGGACTTTCCTTTATTCCTTGTTATGGCCTTATTTATTGAATATTGCATGATTACCTTTGACATCCCTAGATAGAAAAAACCAGCGAGTAAGAACTCTATATGTGGTGCTTACTAGAAATTTTAGGATTATCCTTAGCAATGCTCTATTAGGAACAAATAGATAGTTTACAATATCTAGACTTTGGAAATGACACTATAATCTTGTTTAATGGTGGATTAGAGGCTTGTTTGCTTAGAGATGTTGGACTCACTTTTCAAAATTCCCAAACTTGTTTTTGGCTGGGCTCGAGGTGCTTGGTTTAGTTATTCGCACCTCGGCCGACATAACGACCGGTTTTCGATGCATGATTGCAAAGCATATTTCGTGCAGCCACATGTCTAATGGGTAAGGCTTAACGTATCGGTTAGTGCGGTCATGAACAAGGAAGACACAGATAGGGGTAGATGAAACCCTTGCATTAGGTCGACATCTCTTTCAGTTACGCCCGAGGGCATAGACTGCCCGCTCGTCCTAGGGTTTCTGGCGGGGAAAGTTTACGCTGGTCGTCTTTGTTTAGGACGGTACCAAACGGTGGGTTATGTCACGATCTTGACTCGTTGGGTACCTTTCCGGTATCGCGATGTACAACTGATGTGTAGTCAAGAATGCGTCTTGTGGGTAAAGATGTACATCTCTGGCCAAAGTATAAACTATTTGAATTGCTACGCCCTAGGTTATGGGCAAGTCTAGCAATGACCAAAAGTTATCAGTTTTATTCTAATGAACTGGAACGAATAGATTTATTACCTGTGGGCCTGGTTTAAGGTATGATCACGTGGGCACACGGCTTCCTAATAATATAACTATAGATAGGCCATGGTTTGATTAAAATGCCTTTAAATGATTAAATGTTTTGAAATGCTTGTTTACTACCTTGCATTAAGTTCATTTTCCGGTGAGGCTTGCTGAGTATGGTGGTTGTACTTATGCTTGCTCAATCTTTCCTCCTCCAGTCAGTGAAGCTTTTGAAGAAGAAGTCCTGAGTTATACCCTAGCTGAACGCCTGTGAAGATGGAGTCGTAGGCCCGCTAGTCCGTTGTTGTTTTTCTATTGTTGTCAGACCTTGTGTGCCTTTGTAATAATGTAAATATTATCATGATAATTAATAAAGATATGTCTTTTATATCAATTTTATGTGGTGTACCCCGACTTTTCCTGGGATAGGGATTAATGCACTAGAGTTTGGAAAGGTATTTTCTGAGCGTGACAGTAAGTAGCACTGGCATCCTTCAACCCAAAAGACATCGTGATGTAGCAGTACGCACCGAACAAGGCAATAATCGAGGTCTTCAAGCAGTTGGACTCCTTTAAACTGATCTGGTGATTACCGAATGGGATGAGACATTGCTTCAATTGTGAAACATGGAAAACATTATGGAATGCTGAAAGTGATGATGGAAGATCCAATTTATAGGCAACAGCTCCGCGCTTTGCAAGAATACGGAAAGGACCAATGTAGTGAGGCACTAATTTTCCCTTTACTCCAAAACGATGTGTAGTTTTGAATGGAGTGACTTTAAGATAGACATGGTCATCTACATTAAAGCTCAACTCTCGTCGACGACAGTCGGCATAACTCTTTTGTCGGGATTGAGCTGTTCGCAAACGTTCACGAATTACTCGCAGTTGCTCTTCAGCTTCCAAAACCAAATCCAGACCAAAGAATGGTCTCTCCCCAGACTCTGACCAATTTAGAGGTGTTCTACATCTCCTTCCATGTAAGGCTTCAAATGGTGACATTTGAAGGCTTGATTGATAACTATGTTATAAGAGAATTCGGCATAAGGGAGACAATTTTCCCAATTTTTGCCATAATCGAGGACACATGCTCTCAACATATCGTCGAGAATTTGATTCACACGTTCAGTTTGGCCTCCAGTTTGTGGATGATAAGCGGTGCTAAAAGAGAGTTTTGTGCCCATGGCTTCATTGAGGCTTTTCAAAAAATGAGAGGTAAATTGAGGGCCTCGGTCAGAAATAATTTTTGTTGGAACACCATGGAGACAAACAACTCGAGAGAGGTAAAGCTCCACTAGTTTTCCCGTCCTTGATGTGGACTTAACTGGAAAGAAATGGGCTGATTTAGTGGGACGATCAACTATTACCCATATAGAATCATTTCCATTTTGGGATGTGGGTAGACCAGTAATAAAATCCATACCGATCTCATCCCATTTCCACAACGAGATGGGTAAAGGTTGAAGTGTACCCGCGGGTCGCAAGTGTTCCGCCTTTACTCTTTGACAAGTATCGCACTCAGCGACATATCGTGCGATCTCTCGTTTCATTCGGGTCCACCAAACCCGTTGCTTAAGATCTTGGTACATTTTTGCGCTTCCAGGATGAATAGAGAATAGGGAGTTATGAGCTTCCCTAAGGATAAGTTGTCTCAACTCCAGGTTTTTAGGCACAACCAATCGTTTCTTAAACCATAGGACACTAACATTATCCTCAGAGAAACAATTAATTAAACCTTGTGAGATTTTGGCACGAATTTGTTCCATACCCTTGTCATTCTTTTGGGCTTCTTTGATCTGATCGAAAAGAGTAGGTTTTATCTCTAGAGTAGCAAGAAAACCTTGTGGTACCATTTCCAAACCAAGGTCCAGGATATCAGAACATAGGGTCTCCGATCGGGGTGTTATCCACAAGCAATTGCATTGTGGTTTTCGGCTCAAGGCATCGGCAACAACATTAGCCTTCCCCGGGTGATAGTGTAGACCAATATCATAATCTTTAATAAGTTCTAACCATCTTCTTTGTCTAAAGTTCAGATCTGATTGGGTGAAGATATACTTGAGGCTTTTGTGGTCGGTGTAGATCTCACATCGATTGCCGATAAGAAAATGTCGCCAAATTTTGAGAGCATGAACAACAGCAGCAAGCTCTAAATCATGAGTCAGATAATTCACTTCATGAGGCCTTAATTGTCGTGACGCATATGTGTTAACGACGGATTTTGGTAATCGACTTGGAAGTGAAAGAGGAAACCGAAGCAGAGAAGAAGGATTGAGTTGGAGTCAGACCAGGCTTCGTATCGGACCCGGTAACTGTATCGGACTGTGGAGGTGTTGCCAGAAAGAGCGTATCGGCCGATACGGATTCAATGTGATTGTTGGCCGATACAGGTTGTAAGTTGACAGAGTCAGCGTGGGCTTGGTCTGGTCTCGAGATAAGCTTCAAGGAAGTTGCCAAATAGAGATAAGGCTCGGTTTTAGGCAATTGTATCTTGTAAATCAAGTAGGTTTAGATCTAATCTATGGCAAAAGTCTGCCGTAAAGACTTGTTGTTTGTTAGAGATAAGATCGTGTCCTACATGGACTCTGTTGTAATCTCGGGTATCAATATCCTGATAGTTTGTACATAGAAACTCTCTCACAACTCAATACAACAAACCAGTTTCAATCTACTTTTGGTGCATCGCCAACCCTCGCAAGAGGTTGATTTCGACGAGTTCTTGCTTTCTGGAGCAGAGGTAGGAACTCGTTCTCGACGATCTACATCGTCGGGGCTAATGTGTCGCTTTAGACACGTTAAGTCTCGATGATGTGATCGTCGTTTATCATGTCTTGGGTAATCTTGACAGGTGTTTTAATTATGCTTCGCCAGCGATCTACTCATTTTAGGGTTCGTTGCCGGTGACGGTTTAATTATTATGCTTGGCTAGATTGTTCAGTGCATCTACCATCCCCAAACGCAAGCGGCGACTTGATTTTCTTTGTGTTAAGTCTTGAATCACACTTTGAGTTGTCATCGACCTTAGTCCTGCTTTGAAATCTAACACAAAGTCTGTTCTCGGTAGTAATTAAGGATAGCACTGGGGTTTCAGCCAGTCTTACCTGATGCATACGATTATTACTAGGTTCTTATATGTATCTGCCATCTGCATGAATGGATCGATGAATATAGATGCATCTGTTATAGGCTAATCCTTTGGATTTATTTGTGATGGACGTATTTGTATTGATTGGTTGGCTCATACAGATTTGCATTAGAGTTCTAGCTAGTGCAGTAATCTTTATCATCTCTTATCGGCCGATGCTGTTGATTGACATTAATATGCTAATGAAGGCCGATAAGCTCGGATTCATGCTTTAATCTCATTCTATCACAAGCAAGCCGATATAGCTTTGCCCTATCAGCTGGGCTATGACGATGTGTCATCGGTCTATCGGCCGATCGGCCATTGTCTTTTGACATGGTTTACTTGTTTCTTGTTGATTGCAGATCAAATCAGCTGGCACGCTCTGCGCACGACTAGGCAAGCCATTTGGACCTGCACTGGAGTAAAGCAAACCTCCCAGGCCGCCGTGGAAACGCGGAACCCGTTTGGTTGCAAGGCGGGTCGAAATTCTGCGCCAACACGCTTTTGGCACGCCTGGTGGGACCTTAAGAACGCAAGCTTTGCAACAGCAACAAGATCACCTCAAGATGTCGAAGCAGGCCGAGATCTCCGAGGAGAACGTCGTCTCCGTAACCGTCGACCAGCTCAATGCAGAACAAAAAACCGAGATGGACAAGCTGGTTGAGCAGTTCCAGAATATGTACTTGCAAACATATTCTAGGACTCGGCATGGCACCTTGATCCAAAAGTCTAAGGTAGTAATGCCGAGTCCTGGAGATGGAGCTAGCACATCGGCGGCAGCGCACGACCACACTGTCAAGACCGAGGATACCGCGGCGCCGACGTTGCAAGACAGGATTGACTCTGCGGTTCATTCTGCGCTAGTCAACCAGTCGGGGGTCTTGGTGAATACATTGACCAATATGGTCAAATCGATCCTAGATGGGTCGATCCACCAGTACAAGCCTCAAGGCCCAATTTATCTACCGGAGAATAAGTTTCCTGCCTATCGGACCTTGAGGAACGACCTGAGCACGACTCAGCAGACGGTGCCAATGCCACCCCCATCGGCGCAGCCAACAACGACACTGCCGTTGGTCCTCACCAGGCAGACAGGAGGAAGCCCTCAACATATCACGGAAGATCAATATGCACAATGGACAAAGGGGAAGCAACCAGTGATCGAGCCGATGCAGTAAGTTCCTGTCAACCAGCCATCGCCCGGACAATCACAAGCCCCTGTGTTCAACAACCCTCCACCACAGGCTGCTTACAACACGCCACAAGGCTACCAGCAGCACACTACAGGGCAGTATGGCGCGCAGAACCTTGATCACCATTATCAGCCGTACTCCCCCAGGCAGTATCAAGCAGAGGGTTTGCAACAATCGTATCAGCAAGACCTCCCGCATCGGCCGGCAGGATACTGGGCCGATATGATAGCCGAAGTGATGCGAGATCAATTCGGCTTGAAGCCCAAGGAGAATTCTACGGTGTATCGGCACCCGTACCCTGAGGAATTTGATAGAGTGCCATTGCCAGGCCGATACAAAATCCCGGACTTCTCCAAATTTTCGGGGCAGGACAATGTCTCGACATATGAGCATGTGAGCCGATTCCTAGCACAGTGCGGGGAGGCATCGACTATCGAGGCGTTGAGGGTGAGGTTTTTCCCTCTGTCCTTATCAGGGTCTGCATTTACATGGTTTTCATCCTTACCCTGCAATTCCATCAGAGGATGGATAGACCTTGAGAAACAGTTTCACAGATATTTCTACAACGGTGTACAAGAGATGAAACTGTCCGATCTCACCGCCATTAGGCAACGAGTTGATGAATCGGTCCCAGAATATATCCAAAGGTTTAGGGACATAAGAAACAGGTGTTACAGCCTCAGCTTGACCGATTCTCAATTGGCCGATTTGGCGTTTCAAGGATTAATCGGGCCGATACGAGAAAGGTTCTCATCACAGGAATTTGACGGTCTAGCTCAGCTAGCACTGAGGGTATCGACCCATGAGCAACGATTCTAGGAGGCAAAGAAGTTTGCAAAAAAGATCAATACGATCTATCAGTATGCCTCCGACGATGATGATGAGGAAGATGTCGATGTCGACCTGGCCGAGTAGGCCCGGATGAAGAAGCCAACAGCCTACCAGTGGGCCAAAAAGGGCGATAAAGAGGACAAGTACGACTTTGACATCAACAAGGCCGATAAGATATTTGATCTACTGTTGCAAGAAAAGCAAATTCAGCTGCCAGTGGGTCACGTATTGCCATCGGCCGAAGAGATCAAGAAGAGAAGATATTGCAAGTGGCATAACTCTTATTCACACCATACCAATGAATGCAAGATCTTCAGACAACAAATCCAATCGGCCATCGAGCAAGGCAGAATCAAGATCGATGATGCTAAGAGGCCGATGAAGATAGAAGGACACCCGTTCCCAGTCAACATGGTGCGGGCGGACAGGGCCGACGGCGGTGGCCATCGAACCGGCAAGCGACCTTATCAGACCTCTGAGGGCCTGATCAGAAAGTACCAGCGGAGGCAAGAAGAACGAGCGTAAGACTACGCCGATCAAGACAATTCTTACGACCCACATTGGGAGTGCGAGTTTTTCTGGTTCTGCTGGAATGAGGGGATGAGGTTGCCATCCATCCAGGAGTGCCCTGCGTGCAATGAGGCAAAAGACTCTTATCAGGGCAGCTCAAGCAGGCAAACGCATCGGCCGGCCAAGCAAAGAAAATCTGTGCATGAAAGGCTGGGGCCGATGCGCCAAGAGCAACAGATTGAAGCCGAGGAGCAGATCCAGAACCCCCAATGGTGCCCAAGCGATGTATTCAGCAAGACACAAAAACGGCGGGTTCAGAGACTAAGAAGGAAGGAACAAATCCAAGAACAACAGGCGACAATAGCCCATCGGCCGGCCAAGACCAAGAAAGAGTGGAGGATAAAATCCACGGTGGTCACGGCCGATGAGGGCACCTCCGATACAGCTTAGGCTTCTTCGGCTTCAAAAGGTAAAGGAGTGGCATCAGCGTCTGTTAACATGGTTTTTATACTGCCAGCAGAATATAGCGTGCAGGCGACCGATGAAGCAATGGCCAACGACGAACAATCTTCGACTAGACTACAGTTGTCACCAGACTAAGCCATATTCGACAAGCCAGCTGACGACATCCACAGGCACCTGCGGCCGTTATACATTAAGGGATTTATCAACGGGCGGCCGATGACGAAGATGCTGGTCGATGGCGGCGCGACGATCAATTTGTTGCCATACACAACCTTCAGGAAGCTTGGAAAAGTACCTGAAGACCTTATCAAGACCAACATGGTGTTAAAAGATTTTGGTGGCAACGCCTCTGAGGCGAAGGGGGTGCTTAACGTGGAACTCACCATGGGCAGCAAGACGATACCCGCAACCTTCTTCGTCTTCGATGGAAAGGGTTCCTACAGCTTGTTGTTGGGACGAGACTGGATCCACGCGAACTGTTGCATACCTTCAACAATGCATCAATGTCTGATACAATGGCAAGGGGACCAGGTCGAGATCGCGCAGGCCGATCGGTCAGTACACGTGGCCAATGCCGATCTCGCAGTATGGGAGATGGAGGTAATCGATTGCTTGTCCGGGCGAGTCTGGGACGCCGATTTCCTCAAAGTAACTGATTGCGATATCGAGACGATTGAAGACGATTGAAGACCAAGACAAGCAGTTGCTTTAACAAAGATGTGCCATCCACTGTCCAGGACTAACAAGGTAGTCCCTACACGGACGATGCAGTGGATGAGTTAGATGGAAAATTGAGGACAGGGCTTTACGTCGGCCGATCAGCTCGAGGAAGTTGATATAGGAATAGGTGATAAGCCTAGGCCGACGTATGTAAGCACAAACCTACCAAAGGAATATAAGAATAATTTGATAAATCTTTTGAAAGAATTCGTATATTGTTTTGCATGGGATTACCATGAGATGCCAAGATTAAGCCGATCGATCGTGGAACATCGGCTACCTATCAAACCAGGCTATCAGCCATTCAAACAAGCTCCTAGGAGATTGAAGGCTGATATGCATGAAGCTATCAAAGCAGAGATCACAAGACTTTACGATGCCAATTTTATCAGACCCTGCCGATATGCGGAGTGGGTTTCCAACATAGTTCCAGTGTTAAAGAAAAATGGCAAGCTTAGGGTATGCATCGACTTCAGAGATTTGAACAAAGCAACACCAAAAGATGAGTACCCTATGCCGTTGGCCGATCTGCTAGTAGATGCCGTGTCTGGACATAAAATCATCAGTTTCATGGATGGAAACGCAGGCTACAACTAGATTTTCATAGCCGAGGAAGATATTCACAAGACAGCCTTCCGGTGTCTGGGGGCAATCGGCCTGTATGAGTGGGTTGTTATGACTTTCGGCTTGAAAAACGCTGGAGCTACTTATCAGAGGGCTATGAATTATATTTTTAATGATCTTGTCGGCTCACTGATCGAGGTTTACATTGATGACGTCGTCGTGAAGTCTAAGGAGTACGATATACATTTGGCTGATTTACGCAAGGTGCTAGAAAGAGCGAGGAAATATGGTTTAAAGATGAACCCTAACAAGTGTGCCTTTGGCGTATCGGCCGGTCAATTTCTGGGTTTCGTGGTCCATGAAAGAGGTATTGAGATCACGCAGAAGAATATTGATGCCATAAAAAATATCAAGCCTCCAACAAGCAAAACCAAGTTACAATCTCTGCTCGGGAAGATCAACTTCGTCCGGCGTTTCATATCAAACCTGTCAGGCAGAATAGAATCATTCACTCCATTATTGAAGATAAAGGACGATCAGGAATTCGTATGGGATGACAAGCAACAGAAAGCGCTGGACGATATCAAAGAATATTTAAGTTCTCCCCTAGTCTTAATCCCTCCACGGAAAGGGATTCCATTCAGGCTGTACCTATCGGCCGATGAAAAATCCATCGGCTCAGTCTTGGTTCAAGACATTGATGGCAAGGAACGAGTTATTTTTTATCTCAGCAGAAGGTTGATAGACGCCGAGACAAGGTACACGCCAGTGGAGAAATTATGTCTGTGCTTGTATTTTTCATGTACTAAGTTAAGGCATTATTTACTTTCCAATGAATGCATCGTGGTCAGTAAGGCCGATGTGATGAAATACATGCTATCGGCCCCTGTTTTAAAAGGAAGAATTGGGAAGTGGATTTTTGCTATAACAGAGTTTGACCTCAGATCTGAATCGGCCAAAGCAATCAAAGGACAAGCCCTGGCTGATTTTATTGTTCAACACCAGGATGATTCAGTCGCATATGCAGATATCGTACCATGGACGCTGTATTTTGATGGATCTGTTTGCCGACACGGATGCGGTATCGGCCTGGTCATTATATCCCCTCGGGGGGCAAGCTTTGAGTTTGCTTTTACTATCAAGCCTTATTATACCAACAATCAAGCAGAGTATGAAGCGGTACTTAAAGGTTTGTAGTAATTACAAAAGGTCGAGGCCGATTCCGTCGAGATCATTGGTGATTCACAGCTGGTAATTAATCAACTTTCTGGAGAGTACGAATGCAAAGATGATATTCTCAAAGTCTACAATGAAGAGTGCAAGGTGTTGCTCCAAGCGTTCAAGATGGTGACGGTGAGACATATACCCAGGAAGCAAAACTTCGAGGCCAATGATCTGGCTCAGGGGGCATCGGGATACAGGCCGATGGCTAAAGATGTTCCGATTCAGGTTGCTATCGTGGATGCCGATGACTGGAGGTTTGATATCATTGAGTATTTGAGAAATCCTTCTCAATCGGCGTCACGACGAATGAAATACAAAGTATTGCAGTATGTCCTGTTAGATGATGATTTATATCATCGGACGATTGATGGTGTCTTGCTCAAGTGCCTAGGTCCTGAGGAGGCCAAAGTCATTATGAGCGAGGTCCATGAAGGGATTTGTGGAACACATCAATCGGCCCATAAAATGAGATAGCTGTTGAAACGCATTGGATATTTTTGGCCGACAATGCTAGAGGATTGTTTCAAGTATTATAAAGGATGTCAAGATTGTCAGAAATTTGGAGCAATTCAGAGAGCACCGACATCGGCTATGCATCCAATCATAAAGCCATGGCCATTTCGTGGATGGGGAATAGATATGATCGGCCAGATCAACCCGCCATCAAGCAAGGGACACAAATATATATTAGTGGCTACGGATTACTTCACAAAGTGGGTTGAGGCCGTTCCCCTTAAGAAGGTTGATTCCAAGGATGCGATTCAGTTTGTCAAAGAATATATCATATATCGGTTTGGGATACCTCAGACAATAACCACCGATCAGGGATCAATCTTCGTGTCCGATGAGTTCGTCCAGTTTGCCGACAGCATGGGCATTAAAATTTTAAATTCTTCTCCGTATTACGCGCAAGCTAATGGGCAGGCAGAGGCTTCTAATAAGACTTTAATCAAGCTAATCAAGAGAAAAATCAACGAACAGCCGAGGCAATGGCACACGACGCTGGCTGATTCCCTTTGGGCGTATCGGATGGCTTGTCATGGTGCGATTCAAGTGCCTCCGTATCAGTTGGTTTATGGACATGAAGCTGTGCTGCCATGGGAAACCAACATCAGCTCAAGAAGGATTGCTTTGCAAGACGACTTGACAGCCGATGAGTACCATAATCTTATGGTCGATGAGTTAGATGACTTGGCGCATGTTCAATTACGGGCATTAGAAAAGATTAAACGTGATAAAGACAGAGTGGCTCGTCATTATAACAAAAAGGTTGTTGCCAAGTCATTTGAGGAAGGGGATCTTGTATGGAAGCTAATAATGCCGATTGGTTCCAGAGATAATAAGTTCGGCAAGTGGTCACCTAATTGGGAAGGTCCTTTTCAGATTCATCGATGTGTCCCTCACAATGCTTATTTGCTTGAGGGGCTAGATGGTGAGATTTATGGACGAGCTCTTAATGGCAAGTACTTAAAGAAATATTATCCTAGCGTCTGGATTGATTCATGATCGGCTCCTCAGCCGATTTATGATAACAGCCGATGTGCTATGCATCGTCTCTAGATGGCCGATATATACTATCGTCCTTGGTTCAAATTTTACAACATGAGCCCACATCTTCTAAAATTTGGGGGGCATATATATATATGAATTTTTGCATAATTTTTGGAGAATTTTTCGGAATTTCAAGGAATTTTTCAGACTTGGCCTTTTTCAGATTGAGATCGACTTCGGTTGCTTGGCTGACGAGATTAATTATAATAAGGGGATATTTGTTTATAAGATGGACTTCACAAACAATTTTCAAGCTGGAATGTCTTCAGATCTATTTAGACCAAATTCGGCTGCTTAGCCGACGAGATGTGTGTTTATACAATATAAAGACAAAATATGTTACATCACCCGATGAAATCTGCAATAGCTATGATGGCTCTATGGCGAATCTGCTCAATGTCTTCTATAACTTGGGCGTCATCGGCCCTCAACCCTGGGATTGGCTTCAACGATTTGCTCAGGGTCGCAAGGTACTTGGCCGATGCCTTTACTTTGCCGTTTGGTCTTCTATAGCCTTGGGTGATGCAGCTATCCCGGCCTGGACTTCTTGGATTTCCTTGCGAGTTGCTTCTAGCTTGGAGATGAGGTCTGCTTCGAGGCGTTGGAGTTCTTCAAGTCTGTTCTTCAAGACAATCGGCTCTACAGCTAGCTCATCCAATCTGGTCTTGTCAGAATTGACTTGAGCCTTCCTAGCGGATAGGGCCGATTCCAAGCTCTCACGTTCCCGCCTCTCCGCAATCCTTTCTTTGGCCTTCTGAAGCTTGAAGCGGTATTGTTCCAGGAAGATAGCCGGTGTTAGGGTCTCCATCAGATCTTCGGGCAGTTGGTCTTGAATTTCTTGTACCCTGACTCTGATGGAAGTACAATCCTCCACCAAGAACTCTAGCGAGGATTCCAGCCGATTGGTAATGTCGGCTAGCTGGTTCTTTAGCTCGTCGGAGATTGATGTCTTGGCTGTGGCAGGAGGCTCCTTGTCCTCGTCATCCAGGAACTGGCCGATGTCAAAAGAGAACATATCGGCTAGGCTCTGCGAAATATCAGTATAAGCCAAGATCAGCTTAGTCAAGCAAGAATAGGCGAAAAAGGGATCAGGGTAATCCTGGTTACCCGTGTTGGAGTATCAGCGGTGCTTGCATCGGCTTCCTTTTGCTGTGATGAAACAGTAGGTGAGGGGATTGGCCGATGTGGTGCAGGTGATGGAGCTTTTGGCTGGAGAAAAGCGAGAAATTGATGAACAGATCCATGTTGCTAGTGGTACAATGTAAATTTAACTCTTACCGAAGCAATCGGCGAGGGTGGCGGAGAAGGAGAAGGGATCCTCAATCGGGCTTTAGCTCGTTCACGTTTCTGTAAGGTTGCCTTTTTGGTTCTGGGCAGCGAAGCTTTTTGAGTCCGTTCTTTCAACAAGGATGACGCGACGACCTATAAGGAATTTAAATGTAATATACCAATAAAAGAAGATTGCATAGAGGGGAAACGTGTTACCTTGCGGACTGCGTGCCTGGTTTTCCTTGGCTGGGCAGTGCTGACTTGGTCATCGGCCGGTGGAATTGTAGTGGTTTCGGCCGATGGTTCCTCAATGGTTTCGACTGATGGGTTCTCTGCTTCAGGCGCATCGGTGGCTGCTGTATCAATTTCTTCCTCCATCACTTGTTCATCAAGGAATTCTTCCATGGAGGGGTCTAGCTCTTCGAGATCGGCTTGGTCATCACTTTTGGCCTTCTTGCTGGATTTTTGGGATTTGTCTTTGGCTGGCGCTTTCCTCTTGGAGTTTTCTTTGGTCATCGGCCCTTGAAGTAGCGTTGAAACCTTTGGGGCAGTAAGGCCGATGATGGATTCCAAGATAGTTGATCCTGATGGAGCTATGGCTTGAGCATAAAAGATTTTTCGTCCACTGTTGCTCACGGATGGAATCGACCCATCTGGGACTTGAGGGCTGATATCTTGGATAAGCTCTGTCACATAAAATCTGGCCGATTGATGAAAAATATGAGCGGCCCACTCTTGCCACCATGTCTGGAAGCTGATATGAACAAAGGTGCTCAAATGCAATCGGTCGCAGTCGCCAAGATTTGGGAGTTTGATTTCTAGCGCTTTGCTCATGACTAGCGTCGATGGGACTGTGCCTCTGCTCTCTAGGAGTTTATGAAGATAGAAATTGATGGGGAGTTGTCCAAGCCCGCACTGTCTAGCAGTTACCATTGGGTTGTAAGACAGGCTGGTGCTTCTTCCTTGAAATATGCCTACTGGGAGCAGGCATGGGGTGAGGCCGATCATGAATAGTTCCCTTGACTCCATGTCATCATTTACCAAGCTCAACTGAAGATCGTCAGGGAGTTCAAAATCTCAGTCCGAGGTGTAGATGAACATGTCTATCCTAATTGATGGAGGGCCGGTGTAGAATCGGATGAACCATGTAGACATGTCTTTGGCCGATTGGTCTGCTCCTGGATAAACGGAGGCTGCTTCCCCATAGGACATGCACCTTCTGGTCCTAGGATCTTCGTGATCGGCATATTTTGATGGGAAGCAAGAGTCCGATAGTGGTGGGCGATCAACTATGGTGTTGGTGTGGATGGTGAGCCAAAGCTGAATAAACCACCATGGTCCTCCATGAGCCACAGTTTGCTTCAACATTAAGTCTTGAGTGGAGGTATGGAGTAGCCGATAGACAGCTCCCAAGAGGTATCGGCCAAGAGGGATTTGCTTCTTGTTGACCAAAGCTTGAGCCAGGTGTTGACAATTTATAGTAGGGCCACAGGTCGATCCGCAGAAGACGAATCTTTCCAACCACAGTGTCAGGAAAGCCACATGTTCTCTTTCTGAGACTGATCCTTGTTCCATGTGTTTAGAGATATATCCGGACCAGCCTCCAATCTTTTTGGTTTTCAATTTGTGACTGCTGTTCACCAGGAGGCTGAAGGGATTGATCTCGGAGTTAATGTCCAATCCTGTTAGTATCTTGACATCAATCAGAGTTGGGGTTATCGGACCTTGTTTGAACAGGAAGGCATTTAAGGTACTAGACCAGAAGTGACTGGCGGCCGACATGAGTGGCTCGTTTTTCTTGGTATCGGCCAGGGATAAAGTAATGCATTGGCCGATTCCTATTTCGTCCCAGTGGACTTGTTTGGCTGCAGCGATTCTCTTATGCCAGGTTGTATATCCGTTAAGCTTCGACTGCCAGGATCTGAAGGTATGTTTCCATGAAGAAACATTGGGCTTGGCTTGCCTAAAGGGGATTCTGTCTGTTTCAGCATTGATCAGCCAGGTTGGGTCGCAGTCGCCCATGGGGCCTAGTAAGAAGCGATGTGATTTGTCGTCGGTGGGGATCAGGATTTGGTTTTTGAAGACCTAGGTCATAAGAACGACGATGAAAATATAAGACCCTGGGGGCAAAAAGCTGAATCTTTAGTTCGAAGAAATCGGCAGGAAAGTGAAAATGTGGGTTCAGAAGGAATTAACTTACCACAGGGATCTCGGAGGCGTAAAATAGGGCGGAAGCCATTGGTGTTGTTGAAGAGGTCGCCGTTGTGGGGGTTGATGCCGATGGAACGCCGAGGGGTCGCCGGAGTTGAGGAACACGAAGAGATTGTCGAATCGGCGGCGGAGGTATGCGAATCTGGATCTGTGCGGTTTTCAGCCAAGCCCTAGCAAGAAAGTCGATGGGTTCCTCGGAGTTAATTCCGCCACACTATATAATGAAGCGGAATTGGGGGGCATGTGTTAACGACGGATTTTGGTAATCGACTTGGAAGTGAAAGAGGAAACCGAAGCAGAGAAGAAGGATTGAGTTGGAGTCAGACCAGGCTTCGTATCGGACCCAGTAACTGTATCGGACTGTGGAGGTTGCCAGAAAGAGCGTATCGGCCGATACGGATTCAATGTGATTGTTGGCCGATATAGGTTGTAAGTTGACTGAGTCAGCGTGGGCTTGGTCTGGGCTCGAGATAAGCTTCAAGGAAGTTGCCAAGTAGACATAAGGATCGGTTTTAGGCAATTGTATCTTGTAAATCAAGTAGGTTTAGATCTAATCTGTGGCAAAAGTCTGCCGTAAAGACTTGTTGTTTGTTAGAGATAAGATCGTGTCCTACATGGACTCTGTTGTAATCTCGGGTATAAATATCCTGATAGTTTGTACATAGAAACTCTCTCACTACTCAATACAACAAACCAGTTGCAATCTACTTTCGGCGCATCGCCAACCCTCGCAAGAGGTTGATTTCGACGAGTTCTTGCTTTCTGGAGCAGAGGTAGGAACTTGTTCTCGACGATCTACATCGTCAAGGCTAATGTGTCGCTTTAGACACGTTAAGCCTCGATGATGTGATCGTCGTTTATCATGTCTTGGGTAATCTTGACAGGTGTTTTAATTATGCTTCGCCAGCGATGTACTCGTTTTAGGGTTCGTTGCCGGTGACGGTTTAATTATTATGCTTGGCTAGATTGTTCAGTGCATCTACCATCCCCAAACGCAAGCGGCGACTTGATTTTCTTTGTGTTAAGTCTTGAATCACACTTTGAGTTGTCATCGACCTTAGTCCTGCTTTGAGATCTAACACAAAGCCTGTTCTCGGTTGTAATTAAGGATAGCACTGGGTTTCAGCCAGTCTTACCTGATGCATACGATTATTACTAGGTTCTTATATGTATCTGCCATCTGCATGAATGGATCGATGAATATAGATGCGTCTGTTATAGGCTAATCCTTTGGATTTATTTGTGATGGTCGTATTTGTATTGATTGGTTGGCTCATACAGATTTGCATTAGAGTTCTAGCTAGTGCAGTAATCTTTATCATCTCTTATCGGCCGATGCTGTTGATTGACATTAATATGCTAATGAAGGCCGATAAGCTCGGATTCATGCTTTAATCTCATTCTATCACAAGCAAGCCGATATAGCTTTGCCCTAACGGCTGGGCTATGACGATGTGTCAACGGTCTATCGGCCGATCGACCATTGTCTTTTGACATGGTTTACTTGTTTCTTGTTAATTGCAGATCAAATCAACTGGCACGCTCTGCGCACGACTAGGCAAGCCATTTGGACCTGCACTGGAGTAAAGCAAACCTCCCAGGCCGCCGTGGAAACGCGGAACCCGTTTGGTTGCAAGGCGGGTCGAAATTCTGCGCCAACAATATGCCACAACTCGACCTTCTTGCATAAGCACGCAACCCAGTCCTAGACGGGATGCATCACAATAGATATCGAAGTTCTTGTGGATATCGGGTAAGGCGAGGACAGGAGCGGTGGTTAACTTCTCTTTTAATATTTTAAAACTTGCTTCACATTCATCTGACCATACATACTTTTTGTTCTTCTTCAACAATTGGGTCATAGGTTGAGCAATTTTGGAGAAATTCTCGATGAACCGGCGGTAGTAACCGGCTAAGCCAAGAAAACTCCGGATGTCAGTGGGATTGTGGGGTTGTTTCCAATCCAATACCTTTTGAACATTACTAGGATCAACAGAAACTCCGCCTTCAGATAACACATGACCTAGAAAACCAACTTCCTTCAGCCAAAATTCACACTTGCTAAATTTGGCATACAACCGGTGTTCGCGTAATTTTTCCAAGACTAGACGAAGATGGATTTCATGCTCTTTTATAGACTTGGAATAGATGAGAATATCATCAATGAAGATGACCACAAACTCATCAAGATACTCCATGAAAACTGAATTCATTAAATTCATGAAGTAGGCAGGTGCATTTGTCAAACCAAAAGACATTACAGTATACTCATACAAACCATAACGAGTAGAGATGGCTGTCTTTGGAATGTCCTCTGATCTGATTTTAATTTGATGGTAACCCAATCTTAGGTCAATCTTGAAGAATACATGGGCTCCGGTTAATTGGTCAAAGAGATCATCAATTCGGGGAAGTGGATACTTGTTCTTGATAGTGACTTCATTCAATGTACGATAATCAACACACATCCGTAAACTTTCATCTTTCTTCTTAACGAACAGAACCGGGCATCCCCAAGGTGAAGAACTAGGACGAATGAAACCCTTCACTTGTAGCTCTGAGAGTAGTTTCTTCAGTTCTTCTAACTCATTTGGAGCCATTCGGTATGGTCGTTTTGATATCGGGGCCGTTCCGGGTAGCAGGTTAATGACAAATTCAACTTTCCGGTCAGGTGGCATACCTGGTAATTCCTCCGGAAAGACATCTGGGTAATCACACACTACTGGTACATTATTAAGCTCAGTGGTTAAGACACCCGAAAGGGAATTAAGTCGAGGTGGATGATCATTTAGAACAAGAGTGATTGGTTCACCGGTATTACTTGTAAGAAGGATATGACGGCGACCACAATCAATGATCCCCTGATTTTTGTGTAACCAATCCATGCCTAAAATGACATCTAAACCCTTAGTGTGAAGGATAATTAAATCGGCACTGGACCCTACCCCCTGATCAAGAAGTTTGGTATCTCGACTAATATATTCAGTTCTTATTTCAGAACCCGGTGTTTCAACTAGCAGAGGTGGATGTAACTTGCTAATTGTAAGCCCATGAACTGAAGCAAAACCCTTTGTGACAAAAGAATGGGTAGCCCCAGAATCAAACAATATACTAGCTGGATAAGAGTTGACAAGTAACGTACCAACAAGAACGTATGGTGCGTTGAAAACCTCTTCGGTAGTGACGTGGTTCACTCTACCCCTCTTGGCAACTTGCTGGCCATGAGGAGCAGGCTTGGTGTCACGCCCAGAAATTCACTGCCAGAATTTCCAAAGCAAATTGTGTATTAAAATCCCTGTCCAGGACCAGCCAGGGTACACAAATGACAAAGTTGCCATACAGATCCACGTCTTACAAAACAACAAAAATCTCTTACAAAACTGCAGCGGAAAAACAAAAAGACAAACTAAACTAGAACGTGACTCTTGCAGCGGGCTGGCACCATTCCACAAGCATCCTCGACGGTGGACGAAGCCTACTCCTCTGAGAATCCTCCATCGGACGCATACTCCTCTTCTGGTGTGGGGAAAAATTAAGCAAGACTGAGTACTACCCACTGTACTCAACAAGTCATATCGGAAAAAAGGAGGTATGATGCAAGTAATAACAAAGGAGAGCTGTAATGGCTATTTTGCATAAAATACGCATTTAAAAACAATAGTTGAAAGCAGTAGAAAAACATTGAATTAATTGATCAATATTAACCATCACTGTCCAACGCTACATCCACGTTGCGACAGGCCCAAACCAACCACCTGAACTAAACCAGTTCCAATAATTCCAGTTATTAAGAAAATAGGACTAATCACGGTGAATCTGGTTGATCGCCCATAACCGCGGGCATGGCTATTCGAATAGTTCTACTCTGATCAGAGGTGTACATCTGTACCCACAAGACACAGCCCCACGACACGTTTCCGCGTGCCGGTATACCACCACGGTACCCCGAAAAGGGACTGTGACAGGACCCTTCACATAACCCCTTTTAACCAATCGTACCAACTTGGGTTTCGTCCCTACCCCTCAAAAGGCGGTGGGCAGCCCCCCCTCGTGCCTTGGTGAATCCGACAGCCGCATAGACCGTCGCAGGGCCCATCCAAACTCCATCACGCTCACCCTAGCCAGTGTACGTCAGCTAGAGGAAAGCTACACTACAAGTCCAGCCGTTGCCCACGCTGGCTTATGGTACGCACGGTATTTCTTCCAGGGTTTCTCGCGAACCGGTCCTTAATTGTCATGAGCACGACCATCAAAACCATGTGCCCACAACCCACCATTAATCAAGATTGTAATTGAAATAATTATTATATTGCCCACGATTAACCATCGTGAACCATCATGAAATAACCATCATTAAGTATTAATGAAGCTTTAATTATCCCATTAGTGAACTAATGTTTTTAAGCAAGGCTAAGCAAGTTCTATTGTAGCAACTACTCAAATTATTTCCCAAGCTATCAAAGGAATAAGGTAAATGCAATATAAGGCTGAGTACAATAGGTAAACTAACCCATAGATGACATTCTAAAACAATGTAGCATTTAGAGAAAAATAAGACTGTTTCGCAATTTAGGTACAATATGATCAAATGAATAAGTATGACTTGCCTTGCTCCTGCGCTGGGTCGACTTCGGCAACGACCTCAAAATAAACCAGAGCGTCGGAATTACCGGAATCTATACGACAAACAAAGCAAACAACAATACATGCTATAAGTCTACTGAAACAAAGAACAAAACTATTTTTAATGGATTCTAGACATTTTTATGAATTTTTTGAGACTTGAACGGACTAAAACGGAGTCCGGATGAATTAGTTATGAATTTTTGAAGTTATCTATGTTTTTACTATAACAGAAAAATCCTTAATTATTTATTGCGCAATAAACCCTTAGGGCTGACGTCAAGCTGACGTCATGATGACGTCATGCTGATGTCAGGGCTGGCGGCGGCGGTCTAGGGCTGACGTCAGCAGGGCTGGCGGCGGCGGCTAGGGGTGACGTCAGCCGCGGCGGCGACGGCTGCGCACCACGTGGCGCACATGTGGCGCCGACGCGGCAGCCACGCGGCGCCCACGTGGCAGCCACGCGGGACGGGAACGGGCGGCCGGGATTGGCTCGAGTGGCCGATTCGACGGCTGCGCGCGCGGTGGCGCCGGCTAGGGTTAGGGTTTAGAGCCGAGCGGCGTGCGCGAGCGGCGGCTCGCGGGCGGCGACGCACGGGAGGCGGCGGAGCGGCGGCTCGCGGGTGGCGGCAAAGCGGCGCGATGGCCACGCGGGGTGGCAACCGAGCGGCGGAGCGGGCGCGCGCACGGTAGCGGCGGAGAGGGGAGAAGGGGCGGCGACAGCGGTGCTCACCGGCGGAAGGCGGCGGCGGAAAACGGCGGCGGAGCGGCGACGCACGGGCTTTTAGGGTTTGGGGCGGCGGCAGCGGGAAAACGAGGGCGGCAGCCTCGGGGAGGGATAAATAGGGGTGCGCTAGGGCTCGGCCGGGAGTCCCGCCGGGAAACGCAGGTGGCGCGGGCGTGCGGCGGCGCCGGCCGAGTCGGAGACGGACTCGGCCGCGGCGAGCCCATGCCGTCAGCGAGCGCGCGGCGCGGGGGAGGCGACGCGGACTTTTCGGGCGGCTCGGGCCGCGGCCTCAGGCCGGCCCTGGAAGGGGAGGGGACGCGGGGAGGCGTAGCGGCCTTGGGCCGCCTTGGGCTGAGGGAGAGGGGAGGGAGAGCGGCGGCCGAGCGGGTGCCTTGGGCCGGCCTGGGAGGAAGGAGGAGGAGTGGGCCGACGGCCCAAAAGAGGAAAAAGAAAAAGAAAAGGGAAAAAGAAAAGGAAAAAGGAATTCCAGGGTTTAATTTATTGCACTTGAAGGTTTTTAATTGGTTAAAATTATTTTTAGGGCTCTGAAAATTCCTTTAAAAATCCTGTTAATGTATTTTGACATGGGGAACACAAGAAAAATTCCACCTTGCCATTTTCACTTCTTTAATGCATTATTTAATAGGGTTTTTCTCCAAATTTAATTAAACAATTTCTCAGATAAATTATTAAATTTGATTTTTTACGATTTGGGAGAACTTCGGGGTGTGACCCTTGGGAGGTTGATTGAGATGCGTCGGTGCTGGTCTTGCAGCATTCGATGATGTACCACGATCGCGGTTTGGGCACTTGTTGGCATAATGCCCTGGCTGCCCACAAGTATAACAGTTGACATTCGGATGATACAGGGGACGATTCACCGGCTAATTTCTAACCATAGGAGGTGGAAACCACTGTTGTGGTGGACGCGGCACATAAGCTTGTTGACGAGGTGGTGGAGGAGGTTGGAAACATTGAGGAGGTTTTTGCCATATGTGAGGTTTTTGAAAACCACCGGAGACTGAAACTTGTGTAGCTCTCTTGCGCTTATGCTCATTCTCAAGCTTTTTCATCTTGCTTTCCACAACCACGGACCTGTTGACAAGGTCTTGGAAATTAGGGAAAACATGAGCAGCAAGCTCAAGTTGCATCTCCGCCGACAGCCCATTGATGAAACGATTTTGCTTGCAGGTATTGGTATTGACATCGTTTGGAGCATAACGTGCCAAATGATTGAATTCATGAAGATACTCCATGATGGACTTACGGTCTTGAGTAAGAGCAAGGAATTCTTGTTGCTTGAGATCCATGATGCCTTTCGGAATGTGCGCCGCACAAAAAGCATCGCGGAACTCAGCCCACGTGACCGCATGACCGACAGGTTGCGTGGCAACAAAATTTTCCCACCAGGCACCTGCTGCTCCTTGTAGTTGCTCAGCTGCCATGTTGGTCTTTTCGGCATCGGAACAACGAGCAAGAGTAAGCTTCCGCTCGACGGTACGAAGCCAGCCATCCACATCGAGAGGATCATCGGAGCGAGTGAATACTGGAGGTTGAGTACGTTGGAAATCAGAAAGCCCTCCGACAGCTTGGTGACCGCCTCCGCCCATGGCTTGAGCAAAGTGTGCAGCAGTAGCGGCGGTGCTAGCTGCAATTTGCTGACGTGCGTTGTTTTGAGCTTGACGGTTGCGCTCCACAGCCATCAAGACATCGGCCATGGTAGGTGGAGGTGGTGGCTCATTACCACGGCTACGGGAACTCTCCGGAACATCGTGGGATTGGGAGCGAGTACTGGGACGAGTCATCCTATCAGCAAATAGAGGTTAAAGGCCATTAGCGACAAGGAACAAAGGAGGTGATACGATCTAAAGATATTGGACAACATTGAATCTAAATTTAAATTACGCAACTAATATGAATGCAACCACCAATACACAGAAATGGTGACATGGTTAGCCTATCATGCCATGATGCATCAAATGAAGATCCATTAACAACCAATCGAGCTCACACTACTTACAGCCCGCAAGAAGCATGAAAGCGACATAGTTTTCCAATGCGATCAAACAAACGGGTCAAAAACATCAACCGCATGGAACGAAGAACCAAATAAACCAACAATCAAAAAATGGCTACTAATACTACAAAATAGCTTTCTAATGAGCGTTACTTAGCTGGGAGTACCCTTTGATAATTTATTTGATGTATTCTTAATGGTTATACATTTTATTTTTCAGAATACTAGAGTCTGAAATTTTTAGGACTGCAGGACAGCAGCCAAGTCATGAATTTTTAGAGAGACCTACAGAAGAGATAAAATTTTGGCAATTTTTATCAAGCTTCCTGGTAAAGTTGGTGATCTCCAGAAAAATTGGCAAGTGAAAATAGTAAGTAGAACTTCCTGTGCAAATTCTTGAGTAGCAGCTGGTCCAGAATTCCAGAACACGTCTTGTTGATGCTTTAAAGTTGGGAAGAGGAGTCATAAACATTTGAAACTTGAAAAACTTTTATGATAAGTTCATGGGTAAGTAAAGAACCATTTAGTACACTTCATTGTACAATTTTTACCGGCTTTTGTATCGAACTATCATTTGAAAAAGAGAAGTAGGTATTCATTTCGCAAATAAAATCATAGTAAGGAGATTAAAATGAGAGTAAGGAGAGTATGGACTCTAGAATGAGATAAGAAGTAAAAAGGATCACACATCCTAAAGGTTTTCACAAATAATTCAAGTTGAATCTTTTCAAATTCTTTTCAAATCACCAAGCTAAACTCTAGCCTACGGTCAGCATTGCTCTGATACCAACCGCTGTGGGCACCCGGAAATTATACTGTCCAATGTATTATGTGATCACCACATACTTTTGGATGAGTGCGATCCATAGCGACGATGGTGCAGGCGATGGTTGCTCTCGGCTTGCAGGTGCAAATCGAGCTACGGCTCGAACCCGAGCGAATCAGTGCATGTATGCGGTACTATAAGCCTCCTGGAGACTTACCAAAACACATGCGACAGTCGGCGACGCTTGGACAGCTACGGCACTTGAAAAGGAACTCCGGCGGCAGCGCAGTCCTGCGGTCTCACGGTGACAGTGATCCTCGATCCGTGATCTGTGAAGAGGATGAGGGGGACGGCTCAAAGATCACCTAGAGATGTTCCACGAGTGGGGAATCGAAGTGAGGCTCACCGGGGAAGAGGAATTCAACGATGACGTCCGGCAGCCGGAATTGGGGAAGAAGAAGCCCTCCACGGCATCGGGGTTCAATTTCTTGCGTCGGCAGCCTCCTGGGATCACAATGAAGACGATGGCTCGGCGGCTAGGCCTGGCTTGAACGAGGTTGGCCGGATGACACTGATGTCAAGGCGGCGGCGCTCTGGAGCTCCCAGAGACACGGCGGCGATCCTGTGTCAACACTGCACGACAAGAGATGGGATCAGAAGGGATGGATTCGGCATCGCTAGGAGGTCACACAACACAAGGAGAGGAGAGATGACCGTGGCTCAACGGCGGTGGCGACGGTCGTCGTTCTCGCGGCCGACGGCAAAGAAGGAGGTGACAGGGGCAAAGCAAGCGCTCACTCTCGGCTTGGTCGGCACAGGGGCGAAAAGGTAGAGGAGACGATGCACTGGAGAGATTAAGGGCGAGCGTCGGCGGCTGCCACGGCGATGTACACACGTCGAACGCCGGCGTCAATCTCCTTCCTTCTCTGTCTCTCTCTGTGTTTAAGGGCGGCAAAACAATTGCTGCCAAGCTAGAGCTAACTCAAGTGACTGTCCAGGGGGTCCAGGTGATAAGCACAGAGGTAACAAGAGAGAGATGGGTCAACTTCTTGGTAGACACAGTGTTTGCTAACTAATAGGGTTTTTCCTATGTATTTTTCTTTCTCCCTTATTTAATAATTCCAAAACACAATTTCTGTGAAAAATAAAATAATGTGGATTTTTTTGGTGGTAACTAAAAATACCTAGGTTCCATTTTCTTTGGTTTCACACAAAAATAATTTATAATTTAATCTCAGGAAAATAAAGAACTTCAGTTCAGCCGAATATTTCTTTAATTTTCAAGTGGTCCAAACATACAAAATAAATTCTGGAAAAATTATATTAATTGCTGATAAATAGTGTAGTACTTGAATAAATTAAAAACCCTATACATTTTTTTGTGATAAAATACACATATAGAATGTATACCAATTTTGCCGATTTGGGTTTTATTATTATTATTATTATTATTTTTTTTGACTTTCTAAAAATTTGTTTTGATGCACAGACTTGTGGGCACCCGGAAATCATACCGTCCAATGTAATTTGTGACCATCACATAATGTCGAATGAGTGGGATCCACACACGCATAAATAGCCACTCATATCTCAATGTGCCCATGATCACAAATTGACATCATTCGATATAAAATCCATAATGCCGAATAATGAGCAAAGGAGATATTGCTAGGACTCCGCATGCCAGTCAACTTCAGCCTGAGACATGCCCGTCAAACCACACGAAGGCGGCGACCAGATGTGTTACACATCTCAGGAGACTTGACTCAAATTGCAAGAGCTCTACAACATCTCAATTGTTCAAAATTCATACTAATGCTTAGCTAGTCCTCAAGGTACAAAAATTTTTATATCAAACTCTAAAGGTACAAAAATTTTGGACAAAAAATCAGGGAGATGCATGTTTAAGTGGTGAAACTACCCAGAAGAAACCAAGATTTTACCACTTTTAGTTTGGGCTATATAAATTCAACAATCAGACTACCTACAAATTTCAGGACATGACCATGCAGTGCTGTATGAATTTTTAAACCATGAAGCAAGGATTCAAAAATTCTACCAAAATTCATGGAGCCTACTGGGTATGTATAATAGCTATGGCCAAAAGATGCACATTTTATCTCTTATATTCTAGGCTATACAAAATCATGAATGCAGCTGTCTATAGAGTTCAACACACTACTTTAATTATTACCTTATGATGCAAATGTTCAAAAATCACACAATAATTCTTGAGGCCTACTGGGTTAGCCTATCATGCCATGATGCATCAACTGAAAATCCATTAACCACCAATCGAGCTCACACTACTTACAGCCCGAGCAAGAAACATGAAAACGACATAGTTTTCCAATGCGATTAACTAAGCGGGTCAAAAGCATCAATCGCATGGAACAAAGAACCAAATAAACCAACAATCAAAAATGACCACTACAAGATAGATTTCTAACGAACGTCATTCAGTTGGGAGTACCCTTTGATAATTTCCCTCTGATAATTTATTTGATGTATTCTTAATGGTTATATATTTCAGTTGGGAGTCTGAAATTTTTAGGACTGCTGGACAGCAGCCAATTCATGAATTTTTAGAGAGGCCTACAGAAGAGAGAAAATTTTGGCAATTTTTATCAAGCTTCCTGGTACATTTGGTGATCTCCAGAAAAATTGGCAAGTGTAAATAATCAGTGGAACTTTCTGTAGAATTTCTTGAATAGCAGCTGGTCCAGAATTCCAGAACACGTCTTGTTGATACTTTAAAGTTAGGAAAAGAAGTCATAAACATTTGAAAGTTAACAACTTTTATGGTGAGTTCATGAGTAAGTAAAGCACTATTTAGTACACTTCACTGTACAATTTTTACCGGCTTTTATATCGAACTAACATTTGAAAGAGAGAAGTAGATATTCATTTTGCAAATAAAATCATGGTAAGGTGTAGAGATTAAAATGAGAGTAAGGAGAGTATGGACTCTAGAATGAGATAAGAAGTAAAAAGGATCACACATCCTAAAATTTTTCACAAATAATTCAAGTTGAATCTTTTCAAATTCTTTTCAAATCACCAAGCTAAATTCTAGCCTACAGTCAGCATTGCTCTGATACCAACCGCTGTGGGCACCCGGAAATCATACCGTCCAATGTAATTTGTGACCATCACATAATGTCGAATGAGTGGGATCCACACACGCATAAATAGCCACTCATATCTCAACGTGCCCATGATCACAAATTGACATCATTCGATATAAAATCCATAATGCCGAATAATGAGCAAAGGAGATATTGCTGGGACTCCGCATGCCAGTCAACTTCAGCCTGAGACATGCCCGTCAAACCACATGAAGGCGGCGACCAGATGTGTTACACATCTCAGGAGACTTGACTCAAATTGCGAGAGCTCTACAACATCTCAATTGTTCAAAATTCATACTTATGCTTAGCTAGTCCCCAGGAAAAGCGACTAGCCTTGCACTTTCATCGCAAGCAATTGATACACATTACAAATGCATAAAGATAGATAAAAGTACAGCAATATACTTATATCACAATGAGATTTAGCAACCCATTTTACAATACAAACTATAGCAGCGGAAGTTCCATAAATTCACATAAGCAAAAGTAAAACCCGTGGTTTGCCAACTAACCCACAAGGCAACCAACCGGGGCAAGAGTAAAGCTGAAAAGACTACTCACCACCCTCACCGCCCTCGGTAGGGTAGTAAGAACAATCAAGTTCTCCAACGTCCTCTTCTGAAATTGTAGACATCGGGTTAAGTACAACAATGTACTCGCAAGACTTACTCATTCATATATATACATAGAACAAAGGAGTATGCAAGCTTCTACCTTAGAACATGACATAAGGGTTCAAGTTTTGCATAGAAGCCAATTTAGTTGAGCAAATAACAAGTTGCAAGTATAGAGTTTCAAACTTAGCATAATTTGAAATTTAAACGCAAATAAGCACAACCAGCACAACCTGTGCTCTCACCACCATCCAAATATAGGCACAATCCGTGCCTTCATCACCAACCATGGACAACCATTGTCCAACTATGGCTTATCAATATATCCATTTCATATCCAAGAGTAATCAACCCATTTAATCCGGTTTGATGCTATCATGAGTGAGCTAGCACATCAAGCGATCCTCCTGTAACCGTGGACACGGCTATTCGAATAGTTTTACTCTGATCAGAGGGGTACATCTTTACCCACACGAAATGAACAAGAATCAAATGCTTTCACCACCACACAGGTGTGACTCACAAGTGACACAAGCTCATAACATGCCCTTTCCTAGTCTCACCCTAATCACCTAAACTCCGCCTAGGCCCCCGACGACTTAGCCACGTGCGTGTGTGATGTGGCTAAGGCGGGCTCACCATCGTGGGAGAAACCCCTTGCCAAAACCAGGCACACCCGGGGCAACTCCAAAGGAACAACCATCCTCACAATTGACCAGCGTAGCGTAGATGATTACAGTGCAACGTAGTACTAAGTCAAGCCGTCCCATACCGGCGTGTGGTAGTACGTAAGGTGCTTGAATAGAGGTCAACATGTTCGGTCCTTAACAACCCAGACGAGGCTACTTGCATCAGGGAAAACCACCATCCCTTCATCGCCCTATCACTCGTCCAAGTTAAACATATTTTCCATATGAACCATTTAGTGTAAGTAGTCAAATTTTATGCCCATAAATCGCAAATAGTGATTAAGTTCAATCGATAGCTTCATCCATCGATTTTAAACACTACTAGATCTAAGCATGGATAAGCATCGTTAAACAAGTAATCCTTCCCAGGTATTTCCATCCCGAGGTTACAAGGATAAATGGCAACAACGAAACAAGGAAGGATATGCAGCAATTAGGTATAACTAATTCTAACCATTACCGACAAGTTTGTAATAAAACAACACATGCATATATATCGTTTTGCAATCAAATCACTTTAGCAAAATAGGGATTCTATATGCTTAGATGCTTGCCTGTCTGCTGTGAGAAATCGCACTCAAATTCAAGATCTTGCTCCACATACTCCGGAACGTCGGAATCTAAATAATAATAACGTACGATACAAATAAACATCCAAATAATGCGGAGAATCCAAAATGCTCTAAAATGCATGAACTCCTCACAGTGGATTGGTCATATCCTAAGTTGAATTTAGGTGAAGAAATTTCTATTTTATCCTTGCTATTATGAGAGTTATAAATTTTACCAATTTGACAACAAGAGAATTAGTTATTTGATTAAATTTGTTTTAGGAGGTAGTTTTGTCAAATTCCTTTCATCCAAATCAAAAGGTATAGAATTCTAAGATAAACAGCAGTGGATTCATAAATTTGGGATTAACTAGTAATTTTCTAGAAATTAATTAAGTCCTAGTTGGAAAATAAAAGTCTTTATGTCATTCACAATTATAATTACATTCTCTGCAAAGAATTTGGGAAAACTTTATTTTATAAACCTAAAGGGTATAAATTAAGGAATATATAGAAATTTGGTTCACTAAATTTGAACCATAAATGAATTTTCTACAAATTTTACAAGTTATATGTTAACTATTTCATATTTGAAATTTAGAAATAAAAATCCTACTGTGAGCATATGTTTTTATTATACAATATTAAAGTTCACCATTTTATGGATCTACTGAAATTGGTTTCATTCCAAAATGGGTTGTATTTAATTTGATATGAATTTTACAAGTTTGGATCAGTTTTCAGTTGAAAAGATAATGATTAACTCATTTCTTTTTATTTTTCAAAACTATAAACATAGGGTCCACAGGTCAGTGGCTCGGCCTGAGGAGACAGGGCAGTGGCGCCCCGGCGAACTTCCCGCCGGCGGCGACGGCGAACGGCGGCGGATCTCGGTAGGCGGCCAAAAGAGAAAATGAAGAGGAGATCAAGGCGAAGCTATCGGTGTTCTTCTCGTCGGCTGAGGTGGTCGGGATCCATGGCGACGACGGCGCAGGCGCCGGTGACGTTTGGTGTGCAGGTGCAAGTAGAGCTACGTCTCTATCCCGCGCGAGCTAATGCATGCATGCAAGTCTACAATGGTCCTGGAGACTTACCGAAGGGCGCACGAGGGTCGGCGAAGCCCGGACAATGGTGGCGATGGAGAACGAGCTCCGGCGGCGGCAGGAATCTCTGGCATCACGGCGACAGCGGTCCTCGGCCGATGATCTGCTAAGGGAAGGTGAGGGATGGCTGAAGGATCTTCTGAGTATGCTCCCCGAGTAAAGAATTGCTTCGGAGCTTACCGGAGAGGACAGATTCGGCGATGATGGCCGGCGGCCGGAATTGGGGAAGAAGAAGTCGATCTCCGAGTTCACGGCTTCGGGGTTCAATTCCTTCAGTCAGCGTCTTCCTGGGAGGGAGGTGGAGACGTTGGCGCGGCGGTTCGGCCTGTTTCGATCGGAG
Source organism: Oryza officinalis (assembly GCA_008326285.1). Lineage (NCBI taxonomy): Eukaryota > Viridiplantae > Streptophyta > Magnoliopsida > Poales > Poaceae > Oryza > Oryza officinalis. The sequence goes on from BDMV01000010.1 coordinate 13,410,134, forward strand.
TTGGCCGAACGGCGATGATGTCCAAGCGGCGGCGCTCTGAAGCTTCCGTGGGCACGGCGGCGTTCTGGCGTCACGGTTGCACAACACGAGGCGTGGTTAAAGGGATGGATTCGGCGTTGCGAGTAGGTAGTGGAACGTGGATTAGGTGGAGATGAAGATGGCTCGACGACGATCAGTGGCGCTTTCTTCTCCACGGCCGACAAGGAGAGTGGAAGAGGAATAGGGCTCTGGATGCTCTCCCTCTCGATTTGCTCGGCACAGTGGCGAAAAGGTAGAGGAGGTGAGGCTCTGGAGAGGTTAAGGGCGAGCTCGGTGGTCGCCACGGCGGTAGACACGCGTCGAACGCCGGCGTCGATCTTCTTCCTTCTCTGTCTCTCTCTGTGTTGAAGCGGTGGAGACTATATGCACTGAGGTAAAGCTAGCCTAGGAGGCCGACAGGTGGGTCCAGGGTTGATGCAAACAGAGGTAAAACGAGAGGGATGGGTAGGAGATTAGGTAAACTCAGTGCTAGGCAAGTAATAAGGTTATTCTCTTTTTAAATTTTCCTTCTCCTTCTTAATAAATCCATAACTTCATTTCTGTGCAAAATAAATCGATGTGGATTTTACTGGAGATAGATAAAAATACTAGATTCCATTTTCTTTGGTTTCACACAAAAATAATCTATATTTTAATCTCAGTGAAATAAAGAAATTCATTTCAGCCGAAAATTGAATGAATTTTTAAAATGTCAAAACCTACAAAATAAATTCTGGAAAAATTATAATAATTCCTGATAAATAGATTAGTATTTTAATAAATTATAATTCCTATACATTTTTATGTGATAAAATACACATATAAGATGTATATTTGTTTTGCCGATTAGGGTTTAGTAATAACTATAGTTTGACTGCTTTGACCTAATTATTTGGAGTATCAATTGTACACATTAAATTATACTAAAATTCTAGTGAGATATATATATTACATAGTATCTACATGAATTTCCCCATGATTTTATATTGCTCCAATTATTTTTAAATATTCAATAAGCTTATCTTTACTTATATGTTTCCTATTATAACATATAATTGAGTGCTGTAAAATTATATTTAGATAATTCTTGACCTAATATGATGTTGTTGGGCATGATTTATACTATTAGTTACTCAACTTCATATCTTTTACATCCTTGTAAAAATACATTAAGTATTTACTTCAAGTTTTTAAGTTAACGCTCATGAGTCCTAATATGAAATACCAGTAAAATCCAAAAACAAATAAAAGGACTCAAGTCACAACCATACATCATGCATTTACATGCACACACTATGTTTTATTTGCTTTCTTTGAGCTATCAAGAAAAAGGTTTTAAAATAATCACGAATTTGTACATCAAAACTAGTATTATTACTCGCCCAGGGTTTTCGTTGAAAAATTTTAGTGTCTCTACTTCACAAAAATCATTTTCCATATTTTAGAAAGCAAAAGTTGAAATCTAGAATTTTGGGTATGTTACAGAGTAACGCAAAATAATTATATGTGCAATCTACAAATAGAAATAGGAAAATCTTAAATACCTTGCAATAAAAAAATAGGGCTGTGACATGGGCCATCTCGCAGCTTTCTTTATCGCACGTAAAAGCTTGTTTGACGTCACTACACAAAGAAATTACACCTCGTCGTCCTAGCATCTTCATCATCAAATAGGTGTAATGTCGAACGGCCATGAATTTGGCAAGAGCTGGCCTTCCCTGTATGGCATGGTAAGCAGCCTCAAGGTCAGGAACTTCAAAGCAAATATTTTCTATCCAAAAATTATCCCGAGTGCCAACGGTGACTGGAAGAGTGATTTGCCCGAGTGGTGTTGAATATAACTCGGGGATAACCCCGTGAAACGAAGTAGAGGTTGGTTTCAACTCGGATCTTGGAATCTGCATCTCGTCCAATGTCTTGGCGAAGAGAATGTTGAGGGCACTGCCACCGTCAATTAGGACTTGCTTCAGCTTGACATTGCGAACAACTAGGTCTAACATCAGGGGGTACCGCCCTGGGTGAGCCACTAGGTCCGGATGATCCGAGCGATCAAACATGATTGCTACCTCATACAATTGTAGATATTGCGATACTTCAGGTTGAACGGCATTGATTTTCCTGTCGGTTAGCTTCTGCTTCCTCTTGGACTCATAACTTGGCTCTGGGGTCTTGAAAGGCTCCTGAACCGCTGTCCCCGTCGTCCATTTTGTTACCTGAAGTGCCGTCTGCAGTGGCCGCTTTGAGCTGGGCCGTGTATTCTTCAACAAACTTTTTATAGATGAAACAATCCTTAGCTGCATGCTTATGATTTGGATGATGTGTGCAAGGGCCATTCATGATCTTGTCGTAAGTATTGACAAGTGGGCACTGTTGTTGGTGGTTTGTAGTTGTAGCCACAAGATCCTCAGGCTTACGCTTGCGATCTTTCTTAGGACGTCAGGTGCTTCCCGGCCGCTTCTATTGACATGACGCCTTGATTGCGTTGTCAGACTTAGCATAAGAATTGGCCATCTCAAAAAGCTTCTTGACTGTTCTTGGGGGCTTACACTCGAATTTTCCGATGAGTAGTTCGTCATGAATTCCCTTCTGGAAGGCTGCAGTGATAACGTCGTCGGTGATGTCGGGGATCTTGTTTTGGGTTTCAGAAAAATGCCAAATATTGTCTTTTAAGGACTTATCAGGTCTCTAAATCACGTGGTATAAGTCAAAGTGTGTTCTTGGTCTCTCAAAAGTCCCTTGAAAGTTGGTGATGAAGTGGTCACAAAGTTGGCTCCAAGAGTCGATTGAGCCCCTTGGTAAACCAACCAGTCATGGGCAAATAATTCGCCATAGCTTTACTATCTCATCTTGCTGCACGGACGGCTAAGGTGTAGACGGTGAGCCATGACTCAGGGTCAGTCTTGTCTCATATTTTTTGATCCTTGTTGGTTTAAAACTAGTCGGCCAATCCACTCCACGCAGTTCGCAGGTAAAAGCTGGAACTCCATCATCACCGTTGTCAGGAGAATAACTTCGATTGTCATGATAGGCACGATGCTTCCTTTCACGATAGCATTGATTGAGTGCATGCCTTTGGTCGTTGGGTGTTCCATGCCGGGAGCCGTCATGATAGTTGGGGTCACTGAGAGGATTTTCGTTACGAGGAGGTGGTCCCTGGCATCGATCACGGGAGTTGGCCGCCTAATCTGGACCTCATCGCTCATCATTGTGACAATAATGTAGATTGGATCCAGTGCGTCCAGTGCTGCCCTCGGGGACCCGGTAGTCTCTGGAACATAGAGGTGGTAGACGACCGTCGGTTAGTGTTTCTGCAATAGATTCCAAAGCCTGACGGCTACCTCTAGCTTTCGGGGGCACGGTACTGGCGATTATGGTCTTGCTTTTGTTCAAACTCTGATGTGACCATGGCTACTATCGATACAACTACTGCTCACTTCATAGGTCAACCAGAAGGTGACAAGATCTTGCTGTCCAAGTTTTGGAATCCAATTCGGCCATCTGCTACATTGCTAAGTTCAAATGGCCAACAAATATGCATACGAGCTCTGCTTTGGGCCCATGAGTACTTGATGAAAAACTCTTGGAGTCCTCTTTCCAATGGATCCAGCCTCATCTTTAAATTCCATCTCAGTAATTCGTAATTGAAGGAACAAGGTGCTGCATCACCTATAATGGGCCTATGGGCTTGTAACTTCATCTAGGTCCTCGGCCCAAATGGGGCCCATGCGGGGTGCACCCCAATTTGGTGGAGCGCAACCCTAGGGACCCTTAGTCGTTCTCTCACCCCCTCAAATAGCTAGGTACCCCTTTAGGGTTTCTCGTGTTTTGTTTAGATGTTTAGCTTCACTACTTTGCTATGTAATCCCGTGGTCGGTTATGTCGCCGGTTGGCTCGTTACGGATTCTTAACTTATCGTTTGTATTCAATTCCTATTTGCAATTTAGATTTCTTTTTTCTTGTTCTTGCTTGTTTCTTGATTTGCTTGCAGGAATTAGTTTATCTTCATCGGCAAGATCAACAACCCACGGAGAGGTTTATCGATCGCTAAGACGCAACACAACAACGTCTCATACGGTTGTAGTTAGGTCAACAACATTTCTCCTGAATCGTAGTTATCACCAACTCACCAAAAGATCGAGACAACCAGATCCTTGAGTGCATTGAGTGGAACTCAGGGTTTATCAAGTGGTATAAGAGTTTTCGTTAGTCGTTGAGTTTTCATCTACCTATAACCAGAAAATAGCCATAAAAAAATTCCATCCATTACCTAGCCATCTTTGTGCCACTGCATTGTTCTTTTCAGTTTTTGCATTGTTGAGTTTTGTGTTGCATCGTCGTGTCGTATTGCTGGTCTTAGCATCTAGTCTGTTTATAGTTTCGAGTTCTGGTCACATTTACTACCACTGTTGTCACCGTTGCCGCCATGTCTTCGTTGTTATCGGGATCTTCGAAAACGGAATCGTGTCGCTGCTAGGGTTTCATTTTTCTCATCTCGGGCATTTTCTGTTGGTTGGTTTGTGAGTTGATCTGGGATTTGCCACTTAGCCGTGAGTGTGTTTTTGGCGTGCTTGTGTGTCGCACAAGTGGAAGAAGATAATAGATCGGTTTTCGGTAGTAGTTACTTAATTGGATCTATTGAAAATCTGTTTCAATTTTTATGTCCACCAAATCCGGACCCCTAGTGCTGCCGGTTTCCACTCCACCTCCCCACCGCACGCCTCCCACTCCACCTCCCCACAAAAATTCGGTGTCGGATTCGAGTTCTGTTTGCAGAAATGGAATCCATACAAGGAGACCATTCCATTTTTGTATAGATCCGGGTTTGGACTTTTACATTTGAGTCCCTGTAGTTTAGATATTTACATTTGAGTCCCTGTAATTTTACATTGAGATCCTTAAGCTGGTTTTTGTGGAAAAAATCAAAGAAAAGAAAAGGCGGAAAGGTGCTTAAAAAAGAGAACAAAAGCCGCACCAAAAAAAGAGGAAAGAAAAAAAAGAAGAATGAAACAAAAAGAAAGAAAGAAAAGAAAAATTAGTCGTTATCTTTGAGATGACTTTCATATATCAGAGTTGTGCATGAGTTGTTTCTAGTGCTATCTTGTGGTATCGTTTGTGTCTAAGCTCGCGTATCTAGTATGTTCTAGCCTAGGACTAGCACGGTACTGACTTTGAACAATTATTCCACTTTGCATTCTCTGATTTGAGCATTTGCTATTCCTTTGCTACATATTTAAGCCTTCCCAAAGCTCCACAGGTTTGATTGCAGCCGTGCAGCAAGTATTTGCCAAGGCATCGATACATCCAACCTCCAATGGGGTGCTTGGTTGAGTCGATGTATGTCACCATTCCGCTTGCATTGGTAAGATCTTGTAAGAGCTTGGTTAAAAGCTTGAGTGTGTGTGATATTTGAGTCTCCACTACCTAGTAATAAGAGCATGCATATTCTTATGTATGTTTCTTGTTTCCCACTAACCATGGTAGGGTCACACAAGGGGTTACAAGATGGTCATGCTCAACATCGACTTCTTCACCTTCGACAAAATATGACGACTTCTCCACATGATGCATATGATGTACCTGACTATAATTTTGCACGAGTTGAATCTAAGTTACCATTCTATAATGATAAGTATGATTCTATTGCTTATATTGACTAGGAGCTTGCAGTAGACAATGAATTTGATAAATATGAATTTTTTGATGCTCAAATGGTTAAGGTTGCTAGTAATAAGTTGACCTCTTTTGCATTATTTTGGTGGAGTCACGTTAGTAATAAACCTGAAACTTGGGATGAATGCAAAACCATGATGAGAAAACGTTTTGTGAGTTCTTATTAGAAATGCAGTCTTCTTGAGAAACTAGAACATCTGAAACAAGGTGATAGAACTGTTAGAGAATACATATATGAATTTAAAGTTTGTATCATCTAGAATGGCCTAAAAGAATGCAATGAGAACACAATAGGTAGATTTTTCAAGGTACTAAATTCTGATATTCATGTTATGTTTGCTAATGTGACATATAATCATATTTGATACATATTCATGCTTGCTCGTAGCATTGAGAGTCAAATCATATCAAATGTGAGAAAGCGTGAACAATGTGATTTATTTTCTATTTTTGAATCTCCTATATCCTTGTGCAATGATGATTCGCAAACATGGGAGGAGCAATCTTTTGTGTCTCCTGTTAGTAAAGTTTTGCACGAAGTTCAGAACATTTAACAAAAGGAGGAGAATGATGTTCTTGAGAAGAAAGAGGAGAAGCTTGAAGCACCTGTGATGTCTGAAGAAAGTTTACAAGGTAAATTAAATGGTGGCGAGATAAATGAAGGTGAGTATTCTCAAGCTGCATTACACATGTCCACTTTTCATGCTATAGTAGAGCAACCATTAGTGAAACCAATTGCTAAGATTCTTTTGTTACAAGTTGATTTGTTTGCTGTTCCTTGTGATAAAGAAGAGTTGTGTGATAATGCTTCACTCATATCCATGCCGCAACTAATGAATGAACATGCTATTCCTATTGTTAATTCTTTATTTGCTGATTTTAAGCATGTTATTCACACTGCTAATGAAGTTGATGAACATGATTGCTATCATCTGTAAATACTTTGGGCTATGTTCAGTTTGATTATTTGTTTGAGCACGATAGTTTGAAGGAAAAGTTATTTGTTATGTTTAATTTGCCATGTCCAACTAATGCTAATTTGCATATCTTTGGTGAATATAATGATAGAGGAATATATTTGGTGCACAGAGTTTTTACATGTTCGGATTTAGAACCTCCTATTGATGTGGATACAAATTGCAAGCTAGAGAGACATGTTATTGTTAATCATGCAACTTCGAGTTTCTCTAGTTTTGATTGGAATAAACATGTTATTTAAAATGGACTATACAAAGAGGATAGTTTTTCGTGAAGAAGGGGAGGATGATTTGACCATGGCTACTATTGATATAACCACTTCTCACGCCATAGGTCAACAGGAAGATGACAAGATCTTGCTGTCCAAGTTCTAAATTCAAATTCGGCCACCTGCTAAATTACTGATTTTAAATGGCCGCCAAATATGCATACGAGCACTGTTTTTTGGGCCTATGAGTACTTGATGGAATGCACTTGGAGTCCTCTTTCCAATGGATCCAGTCCCATCTCCAAATTCCATCTCAGTAATCCGTAATTGAAGAAACAAGGTGTTGCGTGACCTATAGTGGGTCTATGGGCTTGTAACTTCATCTGGGACACCGGCCCAAGTGGGGCCCATGTGGGGTGCACCCCAATCTGGTGGAGCACGACCCTAGGGACCCCTTGGTCATCCTCCCACCCCCTTAAATAGCTAGGTACCCATTCAGAGTTTCTCGAGGTTTGTTTAGATTAAAGTTTAGTTTCGCTATTTTGCCGTGTAATCCCGTGGTCGGTTAAATCGCCGGTTTGCTCATTATGGAATCCCAACTTATCATTTGTATTCAATTTCTATTTGCAATTCAGATTGCTTTTATCTTGTTCTTGCTTGTTTCTTCGATTTGCTTACAGGAATAAGGCTGATCTTCACCGGCAAGATCAACAACCAACAGAGAGGTGTATCGATCGCTAAGGCGCAACACTACAACGTCTCATATGGTTGTAGTCGGGTCATCAACGTATCTCCCAAATCGTAGTTATCACCAACTCACCAAAAGATCAGGACAACCAGATGCCTGAGCGTATTGAGTGGAACTCATGGTTTATCAAAATCGATGTCACATTAGGCAAAGCCGTGTCGATGACGGTATCGAGCGGAGTAACTACTGTGATCGCGTTCCGTTGAGGCATGACGAAGACGTTGGTGTTGTTGACACGGGTCTGAAGAATTGCGTGGTGGGCAATACGCTCAGCTTGGGCAATGTCTCGCTTCCTCCGGACTTCCTCCTCCTTGCGCTTGGCTTCCTGTTCAACTCATGCACGCTCCTCTACTTCCCTAGCAAGCCATGCTTGTGTTTTGTCGTCAACTGCATCTACCATGAACACACCGAAAAGAAGTGGGGAGTAGTCGTCGTTGAACTCAAAACTTCCGAAGCTTTCTGTTGTGCCATCCTTGTGGTTGTCGAAAGAGCTAAAGTACTTGGTGATCTGAAGTGATTGGAGTGATTGTGCAAGATCCGAGTGATTGGAGTATGATGCCCACCTCTCTGAAGCCCAAGCCGAGTGAAGCCGAAGATTGTTCCGACCGGGACCTACGACGGGAAATGGATCTAGATCCAAATGTTGCGGCGAGTAGTAGAGGAAGTTGCATGGTGATCTGAGGATTCATTGTCTCATTACTGGAGAGGCCGCAAGGACGAGCTGACGTAGACGATTCCCTCGATTGTCTTGAAACTGGCTCGGAGGGATGTAGCTTGGAGTTGATATCGGTGGCATTTGGTAACCCAAACGGGGCCGAGTAGACGTGGTCCTCTCCCGACTAGTTCGAATCCGAGTCGAGAAGAGAAATGTTGCTAAAGTTGTCGGTGACAAAGTCAAGGCTACCAAATCGATAGGTTTGCCCTGGAGGGAAGGCAAAGCCGTTGACTCCCGAAGTTGATCCATTGCACTTGTCGGCAAAAAACTCGACACAACCCCTACCTGGCGTGCCATCTGTCAAAACTAGATTTCAGCAATAAGAAAAAAGTGGTGGCGTACGAGATCTAAAGTGGATGGGTGAAGAGATAAAGGTTTGGACAGGTTCATACCTTCTCGATGAGAAGTAATACCCTACTCCTGTTTTAGGGACGGGATCCGCCGAATGTTATATTGATCTGACGATCTTGGTTATGAATTTTTGAGGTTATGTCTGGTTATGCCCTTAGAGGGCTCCTCTCTACCTTGTATAGGTTGAGAGACAAGATTACAAAGATAGAAACCTAGGCGCATACGGTATCGGTTTTCTAAATCTAATTTACAATATTACCGAACCAAGACTTTGGGTCATTCCCTAATACACAAGGAAACATAATACCCAAGTGATAGTTCGTTACATATTCCATATACATAATCTATCCCCTATATCTAGTTACATAGATCAGCCGTATAGGTATATGGTACCCATAACCTCTACAAATGGTTTGGTTGAAGTGTTGAGGTTGCTAGCTTGTTTTCTCGTGCCACACCGTGGTAGTATAATCCTTCGGTATAACTTTGCCTGATCGATGGCCAGCTAGTATGAAGTACAAAATATTTTATTTTGTCAGTGCTTGTTGGTTTGTTGATTGCATGAATGATTTCTACCCGATTGTGTTTTTGATTTACAAATTTACATGTTAAATCTTGGTGATTGATCTAGAAATCTGTGGGTGGAGACCTTAATCTGGAACGCAATTATGCTTGGAATTGCCTGTTCTCCTTCTCATACTTTTTGATCTGTTGATTTTACAGGCAGGCCAAGAAGCATTCAGATGCATAACTAGATCATACTACAGAGGAAATGCTGCTTGCCTTTTGGTTTACGATATCACCAGGTATTTATAAAATGGTTTGTCAGTGTACCTCTTGTGGTGTTTTTATTACTTTTTGCGTATATTAGTTCTTATGCTTTACTGACCTAATCAGAAGGGAGACTTTTAATCATCTTGCAAGCTGGTTAGAAGATGCAACGCAGCATGCGAATGCCCGAATGACAATAATTCTGATCGGAAACAAATGCGACTTATCTCATAGACGTGTTGTAAGCTATCAAGAAGGTGAATAGTTCGCCAAGGAGCATGGTCTCCTCTTTATGGAGGCATCAGCAAAAACCGCTCACAATGTTGAGAAGGTGATGCTTTGTCCTTATTGTCTTCTTTGGGTGCAATTGCCCGATTTGTATATCTTAAAAACACGCTCTTTTTTTTTTTGTCTAGGCATTCATCCTGGCTGCTAGAACTGTCTACAAGAAAATCGAAGATGGAGTTATTAATTTATCAGATGAGGTTAGTTTTCAATTGCTTACATTTTCCTATTTTGAGAAATTCAATGTTTTAGCATGGACAAGTGATCGACCTTATGACAGTAATTGATGAATGCGAGCTCTACAAAATGCTACCACACAAATGTTTTTTCTCTCCTTTTTAGCACCATAACTATCCTTTCGTTAACTACATTCCGTTAAGCTGTATGAATATACTGGACTTTTTGCATGGGCATAATGAAGTACACTTAACGGAAGGCTACTGACGATGGTTAAAACAAGAAAAACGCTTGTGTGATGAAATTTCGTAATATTTACATTCGTTAATAACAATTTGTAAAACCTACCACTTGCCAATGGAAAAATATAGGATTTTTTGAAATCTTTTCATGTAAGCATTACCTTAAAATCCTAGCAAACATAATTGTTTTTTATTCAATAACGGAAATGAGTCCAGCTTCTGTGTAGAAAAAAAACCAATGTCGATTTTGTCTAAATGGTGCAGAACTGTGGTGTCAAATCGGGCAATGCAACCGTGGCATCGCGACGTGATGCTAGCTTCTCTCGTGGTGGTCGCTGCTGCAGCTAAGTTTGCCGTGACAAGTAAAAAACAATCTTGCAATATGTATATGTGTTTTTCTGAAGATAATGACAAAGATATATGATTTCAGATGTTGGTCTCAGAGTAATGCCTACATGTATGGGTCGTATACTTTATAGATTATTATTACATCGTAGAAAGTAGCTCAATTGCTTAGAAGCATGTGTTTGATTCAAACGATGAGGTTGGTTAGACCGAATCCATAATTAATCAGTTCAGTTATATGGTATTCCATCCGATACTTGTAGGAATGTCTATACTATACTAGTTAATGTCACCTTACGTAGATTATCACACTAGTACAAAACCTCTCAGCTCTGACGGGCCCCACATGACTGGACTATTGGGCCGTCAGAACGAAGTCATCTCAATCGGGCCTAAATTTGCACCGTTATAGATGTACTCGTGCAGTCATACTCTAGGCCCAAGTACATATAGCCCATCACTGATGACACTCATCCGTGACGGGCTATATGTTTAGGCCCCATTGAGATGACCTACCATATCTCAATCGGGCCCATGTACAGAGCCCGTCAGAGATAAGGGTCATCGGTGACGGGCTCTGTATACGGGCTCGATTGAGATATGCTTTAAAGCCCGTCACCGATGACCCTTATCTCTAACGGGCTTTTATTTATGCCCGTTAGAGATAACTTTGCGCCCGTTAGAGATGTCGGTTCATTGGCCCGATTGAGATATATTTTGCACACTATAAATAGACCATCCGACTGTTGTCCGAAGTTATCCCACTATTCACTATTTTGTGGGAGGTTGAAGGGGGCGAATTTTTTGTTTTTTTGTTCCAAAAAAAACAGAAAAAATCTAAGAAGTAAGTAAGAAGGTAGTAATAATTTTTTTTAATTTAGTTGTATGTTAACAAATATTTTATTAAATTGTGCAGCAATGGATCGAAGTTGGATGACTGCGACAACTTTGAAACGTCATTGCAAGGAGTATAGAGATGGCGTTTTAAGTTTTATGAATGTTGCGGAGGAGGATAGGAGAAGAAAAAATAGCAAATACATGTGTTGTCCATGTAGAGATTGCAAGAATGATATTATGTTTAGCGGAGATGAGGTACACTCTCACTTGATACAACAGGGATTCATGAAGGGCTACACATGTTGGGTGAAGCATGGAGAGCAAGAATCGGGTAGTGGTGCAGCTGCAGACAGAAGTGGTGCAGACAATCATGAAGATGAAGATGAGCATGACATGTTTATACCATCTCCATTGGGCGGTGAAATGGTTGATGTGGATCCTGATATGCTGCAAGAGATGTTACGTGACGTTGAAGAGCAAGCTCACAACGAGAGAGATTCCATGAAGTTCAACAGGTTGATCAGTGACACCGAGACACCTCTATACGCCGGATGCAAGGCAAAGCATACCAAACTGTCAGCTACCTTGGACCTAATGAAGCTGAAGGCAAGTAGTGGATGGATAGATAAGAGTTTTACGGAACTTTTAGGAATATTGAAGGCCATGCTTCCTGAAGAAAACACATTGCCCGAGACGACATATGAAGCAAAGCAGGTTTTGTGTCCCCTGGGGTTAGAGGTCCGTAGAATTCACGCTTATCCAAACGACTGCATATTGTACGACAAGCAATATGCGGACCTAGATGCTTGTCCTGTGTGCAAGGCTTCTCAATACAAGCGAAAGAAAAGTGCGGGGGAGGGAAAGAAGTCAAAGCGGGGTGGTCCGACGAAGGTTGTGTGGTATCTACCTATCATTGATCGCTTCAAAAGAATATTTGCCAACCCCAAGGAAGCAAAGTTAGTGCATTGGCATGCCGAAGATAGAAGGAACGACAGTTTGTTAAGGCACCCTGCGGATTCGATTCAATGGAGGAATATCGATCGAATGCACAAAGACATTGCTGCCGATCCCAGAAACATGAGGATATATCTGTGTACGGATGGCATGAATCCTTTCAGAGATATGAGCAGTTCTCACAGCACTTGGCCCGTTCTTATTGCGAACTATAACCTCCCGTCATGGTTGTTCTTCAAAAGGAAATATATTATGTTGTGCTTGTTAATCCAAGGTCCGAAACAACTAGGCAATGATATCGATGTGTTCTTGGAGCCTATTATCGATGATCTTGAGATTCTTTGGAAAGAAGGTGTGAAAACTTGGGATGCATATGGTCAGGATAACTTCAAGCTACGAGTTCTATTGTTCTGTACCGTTAAAGACTATCCTGCACTAGGTAATCTTTCTAGACAAACCGTGAAAGGAAAGAAGGCTTGCTCTGACTGTATGGAACATACACGCAGTAGGTGGCTGAAGAAATCAAGAAAGATGGTTTACATGGGTCATAGGAGATGGCTCCCGTTACGCCACGCCTTTAGAAGAAAGAAGAAAATTTTCAACAGTTAGATAGAACTTGGAACTGCTCCCAAGGATTTGTGTGGAGACGAAGTCCACGACATGGTCAAAGACATAACTAATGAGTTTGGGAAGAAAAGAAAACGTGGCAAGGCAAATGATAAGGGTATGTGGAAGAAAAAATCCATATTTTGGCGGCTACCATACTGGAAAGACCTTGAAGTCCGGCATTGCATTGATCTAATGCATGTAGAGAAGAACTGCTGCAATAGTTTGCTTGGGCTACTGCTTAATATGCCTGGAAAGACAAAGGACGGGTTGAATGCTCGGCTAGATCTGCAGGAATTGAACATTTGCAATGAGCTTCAGCCTGTTACGGATGAAGAGACAGAAAGAGTGTACCTCCCACCAGCGTGCCACACATTGTCGAAGGATGAGAAGATCGTAATGCTATCATGCCTGGCTGATATTAAGGTTCCTTCGGGCTATTCAGCAAGGATCAGTAAGTACGTTAAATTGGAGGATCTAGAACTGGTTGGAATGAAATCTCACGATTGCCACGTGCTAATCACATAGATCTTGTCAGTTGCTATCAGAGGCATTCTACCACCCAAAGTCCGTCACACGATCCAATGGCTCTGTGCTTTCTTCAATGCAATCGGTCAGAAGATTATAGATCCCGAAGATCTAGATAAGATGTAGACTGATATTGTCAATACCCTGTGTCATTTGGAGATGTATTTTCCGCTGTCTTTCATCGATATCATGGTTCGTCTCCCTGTTCACCTAGTGAAGCAAACAAAACTATGTGGTCCAGCTGTTCTAAGAGAGATGTACCCGTTTGAGAGGTATATGGGAGTTCTTAAGTCGTACGTTCGAAATAGAGCAAAACCGGAGGGAAGCATCATTGAAGGGTACACGACGGAGGAGGTTATTGAGTTCTGCATCGATTACATGGCCGAGACTGATCCTATTGGAGTTCCTGCATCTCGCCACGAAGAAAGGTTGGCAGGCCTTGGCACAACAGGCAGAAAAAGAATTGTACCCGATCAGGCATCATATGCGCAGGCTCATTTCGCTGTGCTACAACAAATGGCCGAAGTAACTCCATACTTTGAGGAGCATCTAGCGAAGGTCTGACAGGAGAACATGGGTCGATCAGATATGTGGATCAACAGAGAACATAGTACTCGCTTCAATGAATGGTTCAAGAATCGTATCGCACGGTCAACCGATGGCCCAAGTGAGATAATACGAAAGTTGGCAAGGGGCCCAAGCTGGGATGTTGACACATGGCAAGGGTACGATATCAATGGATACATATTCTACACCGTGAAACAAGATGACAAAAGCACAGTGCAGAACAGTGGAGTCCGTATAGATGCATATCAGGATCAAGCTGGAACGAAAACATACTATGGCCGCATAGAGCAGATCTGGGAGATGAACTACAGCAGATTCAAAGTCCCTTTGTTTCGTTGCAGCTGGGTGAATATCCGCACTGGTGTTAAAGTTGACAGGGAAGGATTCACTTTAGTGGACCTGGCCAAGGTTGGATACGCGGATGAACCATTCGTCCTAGCGAAGTAGGTCGAGCAGATTTTCTATATACAAGACCCTGCAAACAAGAGGCTGCACGTCGTTAGGGATGACAAACGAAGAATTGTTGGGGTTGACAACGTTCTCAATGAGGAAGAATATAACCAGAATCTCCATGTGAGACCTCAGATCGACCTTGACGATGATCCCGAAGACGAAGTGGCATACGCTCGTTCTGACCATTCGGAAGGCATATCCTTGTAAATGGAGTTTTCGTAATACTGTAATGTGCAAATTGATATAAGTAATGAAGTATTTTGTACCGGTGCCTTATGATCTGCATATTTTAATTTCATATGGTTTTTAAAATTTAATAGCAAATTTACACTGTTTAAATAAGGCATAGGTTAATTATAATATTTTTTTTAAATTTAATAGCAATTTTAAACTAATTTAATAAGGCATATTTTACTTTAACAGAAATTTTACACCATTTAAAAATGTAGTAGCAATTTTAAATCGGGTAGAAGTTAATTATAATTGATTTTATAACTTAAATATCATTATTACATACAATTAATAAGGAATATTTCAATTGTATAGTGGGATGAGCTTATCTCTATCGGGCATTTCAATAATGCCCGTCAGAGATGAGGTTATCTCTATCAGGCGTAGTAGTTCGGCCCGTCACGGATGTATGTCATCCGTATCGGGCTTGTTAGTTATGCCTGTCACGGATGATTGTCATCAGTATCGAGCTTTTTGTTTGTGCTCGTCAAGGATGTGTGTCATCCGTATTGGGCTTGTTATTTGTAGCCCGTCACAGATGATTGTCATCCGTATCGGGCTTAGTACTTGTGCTCGATGGTGATGACCTACGACTAGGTTTTCTACCGATCCAGATCTGAATCGGCAAAAAAACTAAGTGTTTCCTTTTCAGTCCTTACCGACCACCGCGTCCTCCCTCAAAGCGCCTCCTGACCTCCGCCACCGCCTCCTCCCTCCAAGCGCCTCCCGACCCCGCCGCCGCCTCGTCCCTCTCACTCTCCTCCTAGACGCCGCCGTCTCCTCGTCGCCGTCGCCTCCTGGACGCTGCCGCCTCCTGGACGCCACTGCCGCCTCCTCGTCGCCGTCGCCTCCTAGATGCCGCCGCCTCCTCCTCCTGTACACCGCCGCCTCCTCCTCCGCCGTCTCCGCTGCCGCCGCCTACCCCTAGTGTTTTGAAGGTCAAAGTGGTTTCTCCCTTTTTTTCCCTATTTTCCTTGTGTGATTGATATGAGAAGATATCTTGCTTTAGATGTAGAATGTGTACTGCATTTAGATGTGTTCATATGATTCATGCTTATGTTTGTTAATGTGACATACATAGTATATGATTCATGCTTATATTATCTTTGTTAATGTGACATACATAGATGATATACTAGAATTTACAAAATATATGTACTACATATAGATGTGTTCATATGATTCATGCTTATCTTTGTTAATGTGAAATACATAGTATATGATTCATGCTTATCTTTGTTAATGTGACGTACATTGAAAATATACTAGAATTTACAAAATGCCGTGTAGAATGTGTACTGCATTTAGATGTGTTCATATGATTCATGCTTATCTTTGTTAATGTGACATACATAGTATATGATTCATGCTTATCTTTGTTAATGTGACATACATAGGTTAATATACTAGAATTTACAAAATATACTGTACTGCATTTAGTTGTGTTCGTATGTCTAAATATATGTCCTCTTCCTGCCACTATTACCCTCTTCTACTCTGTCCTCTTCCTGCCACTATTACCCTGCCACTATTACCCTGCCACTATATATTGCCAGTGATGATTGCTCAAGAACAGACCATAAGAACATACCATGTACACTTGTTCTTTTTATTTGGGGGGCAATACACTTTCTCTTTTTTGCATAAGAACAAACTATCTACACTTGTTTTTTTTTTGCATAAAAACAGCTCATCGACACTTGTTCTTTTTATTTGGGGGGCAATACAATTTCTCTTTTTTTGGGGGGCACTACACTTGTTCTTTTTTGCATAAGAACAGACTATCTACACTTGTTCTTTTTGGGGGGGCAATACACTTGCTCTTTTTTGCATAAGAACAGACCATCTACACTTGTTCCTTTTTATGGGGAACTACACTTACAAATGATCGTAATTGATGCACAATTTCTAAGCAAAACTGAGGCCATATCTTAGCCACAATAAGTTATACACACAACCACAATAAGTTTTTCTATAAATTTTTTTAACTTTGTTGCCATACCACAGTTATATAGAAAATGTCGCAGCAAGGCGAACCCATGTCAGCGACTACTAGTGGGACAACATCGAGCCGGACTCGTAGGACCTAGAACAAGATCCCTAAGGATGTATACACCACAACAGAGGTGGACGATCTGGGATTTCCGATGGCTCTTGCGAAAGCTGTCAAGAAGTTCGCAACGATATGCGGAGTCCTCGGGAGGTGGAACTTCACCATCTTGAAGAACCACATCGATCTGGTCCCATAGGAAGAAAAAGATGAGGCCTGGAAGCAGTTCAAGTGAAACTTTGAATTCCCCCCAAAGGCCGAGGCAAGACTCAAGCGGCAGGCTATCCGCAAGATGGGCAACTTGTGGAAAAAATTCAAGACCACGTTGGTCACCGACTACGTCCTCAACCCCGCCTAGCCAGAACCATTCGGGAAGTACCCGTTCATCTCACGGGTCGGGTGGGAAGAGTTCCATGCCGCAAAATCAACCCCTGAGTCTCGGGCAAAAAACGAGGCCTATAGGAGGTTGCAGGCAAAAAACGTTCACCCGCACCGGCTTGGCACCGGAGGCTACGCCGGGAAGCAGCACGAATGGGTCAAGGAGGATGAAGCGGCTGCAGAATCTAACACGCCGCCAGTTCTTGGTGATATCCCGACCACCCGAGCAAGGAACTGGGCAAGGGTGAGGGTGAAGAAAAATAATGATGGAACACTTACGTTCCCAAATCCCGAAGATCAAGAAGTGTACCAGAAAATCGTAAGCAGCACACGTAGAGTATATTTCGTTAGTTTGTATCGTACTCTTGATTAAATTCGTCCTATCTGTATCGCAGGTCAAGATGACTGCTGAGAGACAGGCTTCGGAAGAGGTCTACTCACAAAGACGCGAGGATGACATCCTCACGAAAGCATTGGGATGCGTAGAACACCGTGGACGGACAAGGGACATTGGCTCCAATGTTCCGTGGAAGTTTGGGTTTCCCTAATACGCGTGGCAGTACAAGAAGCACAGGCTTTCTAAGGCGCAGAAAGATGCACGTCTTAAGGAACAACTTCGGGACGAGATTAGAAACGAGCTTCGAGAAGAGTTCGATTCAAAGTTGTTACAAGTGGAGGCTCGGGTGGAGGCACGCCTCAGGGAAAGCGAGCCTGCTGCAGCTCCCATAATAGAAACGAGCCCCACACAAAGGCGTAGCAGCTGCGCATCTACTGGGGCGACGGCACAAGAAACACCAGCCCCCAATGCGGTGGACCATATATCGGTAAAACCAACACAAAACGTATATGTTCTCTTAGCACCATAGTGCATTACAACATATTATAAACACACGTATGAATCTATTGCAGGGACCCACATCGTGCACCCTAGTCGTTAGGGTGACTAAAGAATTTGCAATTCCTGCCGCAGAGGGACTTGCGTTCAAGCCCACGCCGAAGACCCGAGTGCATGGGGGGCAGCTGCTAGCCGGCCATGCCAAAGTTCAAGTGGACATGGTGAAGCCCGATTGGGTTGGCTACACTCTCCCGCTTCCACCAAATGACGAGGTTCTGACCCTTGGAGATGCACGTGGGACATTTATCCAATGGCCCAAGGAGAACATTCAGATAATTATAACTCCTAGGCCAGCACGAAGTGCTCGTCCGGCGGCGCCGCCGCGTCCCCCTCCAGCTCTTGTATCTGCCCCTCCTGCTGTTCAAAAAGGAGATCAAGAATTCCAATTGCAGTATGATACAGATTTTGGGGATGACGGACAAGAGGTCAGCAGCAAAACGCACCTCCCCCCAAGCTTCTCCACCCAAGCTTGGATCACGCAAAAGAGCTGCTGGAAGGGAAAGAGGAAGAGGAAATGTGGAAGGGCCGCTTCTGGCTCCAAAGAAGCTAGATCTTGGCAAGGCGCCATCAGCTCCTCCTAAAGAATTCACATTAGGCATGCCATTGGTCGGAGACGACGCCTTATCGAAGATGGGCCCTGCATGCAAGGGGTTGCACGGGTACTACATGGAGAGGTCCAACGCAAGGAGGAAGCATAGAGAGACCTCCATGACGGGCCAACACGATAGACAGCCGTTCCTCGGCCCTGAAGCCTTTATCGCCGTAGACTTTCAAGATCTATGGGACCTCTACAGGGTGGAAGCGGTCGACACCAACCTCCTTAAGTGCTACTCCTTGTAAGTTTTCTTGCGTACAAGATATGTGTTGGCGCAGAATTTCGACCCGTCCAGCAACCAAACGGGTTCCGCGTTACCACGGCGGCCTGGGAGATCTGCTTAACTCCAGTGCAGGTCCAAATGGCTTGCCTAGTCGTAAGTAGAGCGTGCCAGTTGATTTGATCTGCAATCAACAAGAAACAAGCAAACCGAGTCAGAAAACAATGGCCGATCGGTCAACAGACCGATGACACATTGTCACAGCCCAGCCGATAGGGCAAAGCTGTATCGGCTCACTTAGAAAATATGTAAAACATGAATCTAATCTTATCGGCCTTCATTGACATGTAGACTTCAACTAATAATATTGGCCGATAAGAATGACTAAGACAACTACACCAGCTAGTACTCTGGTGCAACCTTATGTAAGCCAATCGGCCAGTATAAACACATCAACCATAAAGAAATCTTAAGATTACTTCATGATCAACACATTTATACTGATCGATCCGCACATATAAGCGGCAAACATATGCAAGTAATATAAAGCAATCACATATGTTAGGTAAGACCGGCTAAAATCCCGGTACTATCCTTAATTACAACCGAAAACAGGCTTTGTGTTAGATCTCAAAACAGGACTAAGGTCGATAGCAACTCAGAGTATGAATTGAGACTTAACACAAAGAAAATCATGCCGTCGATTGCTTTTGGGGATGACAGATGCATTGAATAATTTAGCCAAGCATGAGAATTAAACCATCGTCGGCAATAAACCCTAAAACGAGTAAACCGCTGGCAAGGCTTAATCGAGACACTCGTCAAAATTATCCAAGACATGATAATCAACGATCACATCATCGAGGCTTAACGTGTCTAAAGCGACACGCTAGCCCCGACGATGCAGATCGTCGGGGACGAGTTCTTACCTCTGCTCCGAGGAAGCAAGAACTCGCTGAAGAAGACCTCTTGCGAGGGTTGGCGATGCGCCGAAAGTAGATTGAATTGGTTTTTTGTGATTGATTCGAGAGAGATTTCCTGTACAAACTATCGGGATATTTATACCCGAGATTACAACAGAACCCTTGTAGGGCACGATCTTATCTACAACTAACAAACAAGTCTTTGCGGCAGACTCTAGCCACAGATTAGATCTAAACTACCTAATTTACAAGATACAATTGCCCAAAACCGAGCTTTATCTCTATTCGGCAACTTCCTTGAAGCTTACTTTGAGCCCAGACCAAGCCCACGTTGACACTGTCAACTCACAACCCGTATCGGCCCGTGACCAAACCAAATCCGTATCGGCCGATGTGCCCTTTATAGCAACACTCCCCAAGTCCGATACGGTTACCGGGTCCGATACGAAGCTTGGTCCGACTCCAACTTAATCCTTCTTCTCTGCTTCGGTCTCCTCTTTCCTTTCCAAGTCGATTACCAAAATCCGTCGTCAACAATATGGTAATAACTTTCCTTGTGTTACGCTTACCCGGATTCTTGTCTTGCTTCTAGGTTAACTTGGAAGCATGTCCATCGTAATGCTCCTCATGTTGCCTTGCTCGATCCAAGTGTGGTCAACGAGACAACTATGAACTACGATCGAGCCAGCATGGTAGAATATATCAAGGACTGCTTATGGTCCTGTCAAGACAAGGACTTCATTATGTGTGCCTACTCTGAACAGTAAGCGTGTACCCTACTAAGAATCAAATCTACGACGCGTATAGCTTTAGTATTTAACTTGCAATTTATTAATGTCACAGTCGTCATTGGATTTTCCTAGTCATAGTGCCGAAGTGGAGTTTGGTATACTACCTTAACTCCAATATCAAAAAAAAAATATACGATTGGTCGGCGATCGAAGCTGCCTTCAACGATGTCTGGGACCAATACGTGGCAAAAGGCGGGAGGCATAAGGAAGGGCATCCCACACACGGTCATAAAAAAGACCTTCCAATACGTCAACAAGTTGGCGACCAGTGTGGGTTCCACCTCTGCCACAACATGAGGAGTCTCGCAGACAAGGTGACATTGCTCGACCTTGAGGTGTGTGCTTCAGTTGTTTATATACATTAGAGAGGAGATAGCACGATTCATACTAACTTTTCAAGTATGTAGACTAACTTGGCGCCTCACATGCAGAAAAAACTTTCGGCGATTCCGGAAATCAACTTCAATATCATTAGAGAGAAGATAGCACAATTCATAATAGATGATCTCTTGTCGCCGAAAGAAATGTTTAGAGTAAAGTCCTAGGAGAAAGAAATGCTTTTACGACAAACATTTGATTTTTGTAAATATTCTTTGTAATACAATTCTGCATGTTCTTCTGTATATATTTGTATTTCTTAATTACATATAAACTTGTTCCAATTTATAACTTAGTTTTACAGGTTTTGATACATGTCGAGGTTTGGAGAGTAAAAAATGGATGCGAATGACATAGATATGTGAATGGGTCTGTGGATGTTAATGTATATATATGAATTGGCTGTGCATTGGCTGTGAATTGGGTTTAAATTTGTGAATTGGCTGTGAATATCTGATGGAATGCTGGAATATGCATTGAATATCTGAATGCTGGGAATAGGGTTGCTGGGAATATGGTTGCTGGGACTGTCATTTTTTGCAGCGGGCATGGCTAGCAAAGGCTTGAGGCTAGCCAAAAAAACAAATTTTATTCTTTTTGCTGTCTTACTCATCCCTGACGGGCATTTTAATAATGCCCGAAAGAGATAGTCATCCGTGACGGGCTCCAAAACAAGCTCGATAGAGATATAGACATCCCTGATGGGCTCCTAATCTAAGCCCGATAGAGATAAGTCATCCGAACCAGGCCTATTTTGACTCGACAGATGGGGTCAAACCTATCGGTGACGGGCTCTTTCGAAAAACCCGTTAGGGATGGGTAGTCATCGGTGACGGGCTGAGTAGTTTGCCCGATTTGAGATTAGTCATCCGTGACGGGCTCCTACCCAACCTGGTTTGACTTGTATTGCTTAGTCAATCTTATCTGTGACGGGCTAGAGTGTTAGGCCCGATTGAGATAACATCCATCCATGACGACCTTGTGCCCGATTGAGATAGTTTCTCACATCACTGGCCTTTGCTCACTGACGGGGGCCCTACCCGATAGTGATGAGGGTTTATGCCCGTTAGAGATAGCCGGTCCCGTGCTAGTGTCACTACATCAAGAGACATATATATTCTGCACAAATATATTATTGACTCACTCTTTTTCACTAAAGTCTGCTGAATTTCGAAATTTTCAGTAGTCGCACCCCAGCCTTTCTAAGTTAGCTGTGCTACTCTGAGTCATCCATCGCGCACATGCTCTGCTTTCCATATCCAAACCATTGCAGTTTCAACGCATCATCATCTACTCACCAGAAGCAATTTTTGTTGGGATTCTACTACAATTGGCGCAAACATGACTGGTCGGGACTATTTTATAAGCATTTCTAGTTTCCATGATACACACGCTTCGCTTTACTAGAAACAAGTCAACCCTTGTTGTTATTTGCTACCTTAGCAGGTGAAAACGTAGTCTGAAAGCAACTCCTCGATCATACAACATTTCTTAAAAATGCAGTTTCTTACAAATTTTCTTCTACTTTATATGATGTTTCAAAGGACTCTAGCTTATAGGTTCTTGTCCGGTAGATCCGGAGCTAAACTGCACACTAGGGGACGGTTTGACATGACTCCAGCTCCATGAGAGTTTCAGCTAGCTTCAACTCCATCTCTCGTGAATGGTGTTGGAGTCCAGTTAAATAGTTTCAGCTTCATCTAAATCAGGAGTAAAGCTAGGTGAAGCGCTCTCACAAAATGAACTAGAGAGGTGAAGCTGGGTTTAGGCTGTTTCATAATTTCACTCCAGACCAAACTTCTAAAGTTAAATTTAAGAGTGAGAGCTCTATCCAATAGGCTTTAGATAATCAATTTTTAAGAATACAGTGGATGGATCTGCTTCACAAAATAGGTAGGAATGATAGAACTACTACACCTCCAGCTCATATTAGATTTAAAGACGTGGTGTTATTTCAGTGAAATTAGTACTCTCTTCGATGTAAATATTTTTTTGAGGGTTCCGATGTAAATATTTGACGTTTACCGCAAATCAAATTGGTAAAACTTATAAAATTCAGACCACCAATAATTCCCCACATGCTTAGTTAATAAAAATGATAGACACAGATTAGACTCGAAAAATACGATGACAATATCATAGACATATTTTATAAACTTATTTAAAAATTTGATATTTGAAACTTTAAAAGTTTGACCAAGCATCGTCCTAAATGTAAAATATTACTATAGAGATTA
Source organism: Oryza officinalis (assembly GCA_008326285.1). Lineage (NCBI taxonomy): Eukaryota > Viridiplantae > Streptophyta > Magnoliopsida > Poales > Poaceae > Oryza > Oryza officinalis. The sequence goes on from BDMV01000010.1 coordinate 13,433,285, forward strand.
TTAGTAGATCCATATGTGTAGCACTACAAAGGTTTATTTCATCACTAAATTCATAAGCAGTCAATAATCCACATTCTTCGGCACCACTTTTTTTTCCTATAATACAACGATTGATACAACCACACGTCCAAACCGTGTTTAGAAGAGATGACGAAGACAATATTACATACTCCAGATGTCTGGCTGATCCACAATGCACTTCATGAATGGTCTATAGACATCTTGTACATCACTTCAAGCTTATAAAAAGTCATATGTTCTGCAAGTATTCCCTTTCTCAACTTCTATTCTCTCTTTTTTCGCACACATTTTTCAAACTATTAAATGATATATATTTTCTAAAAAAAATTTTTATAAAAAAATTGCTTTAAAAAATTATGCTAATATAATTTTTAAAATTTTTTAACTAATATTTAACTAATGATATGTTAATCCGATGCTCCGTTTTACTTGCCAGGGAAGCATTCCAAACCCTAAGCCTAAAGACCATAAGAGCAAGGACCACAAGGTTCTAAGCACCAGTCCCAAAATGTTATGTATGCTTAAATGATAAAGTGAAAGAGAAAAAAGAGAGAGAAAGACTCACCTCTCATATAAGGGACAATCTTCACACAAATTCTAAAAAACAAAAGAATAAAAGAGTTGATTGATGATAAATTATTGAGGCTAGGGTATTAAATGCAATGCATTATATAAGTTAGTTTTAATTTTATAGTTGGATGACGTGAATAAAATTGGAAGTGACCATAACGTCTATTATATGACATCCAACCAAAACGTACGGCTTAATGGACCAATTAAATTTTTGTAATAAAAGATTAGGAGAATCCTCCATGACCAAAGCCATCGCCATGAAAGTTCGCATAACCATTACCATTGCTTCCATTGATATTGCTGTCAGTGTCCATGCCACCATCTTATTATGAACCAGCCCTATGTTCTAATGTAGTAGTATAAACAAAAAGTAACAAAGTTATTTCAACAATTTTTGAAACCCTTTTATACAAATATAAATGAATTTATATTCCTACGCTCCCGCAAACAAATTTGACAACGACCAGAGCCAGGTTTTGACACATCCGCGGACATATTTACAAACCTACACACGTGGCACCAGTCCAGTGGTGAAACCTGTTGTTATATACGCCGTCAGTATGCACAATGTTTGTGTGCTAGTTGTTCTCCTCTCCTTGCAGAGGCAGAACACCCAACAGACGCAATTGTCAAATGGAAGAAAAGGTGAGAGTCAGCTCTTAATTTCTCAACTGACATAATGCTTCAGATTCTTCTCTGCTTTTCCTTACTAGTGATAATTAACATTCTTGATCAGTTTGTTGTACTAACTTGGAGTTTCAATTCACGCAGGTGTCCTCGCTGGTCATCACGGTTGACATCTGTTGCTGCCGCTCCCTCACAAAGATACGGAAAACCCTGTGCAAGCTGCAAGGTAATCAGATCATACCATACTCCATTCCAGTTGAACACAGTATATCTTTCGATCCTTCATTTCACCTGTCAAACATCATATTCTCATGGATGTTGATTCACTATGCTGGAAAAATATGAAAAGTATATATACATGCGATCAAAGTATGATACTTGCTGCAGTCTTGGAATTGAAGTTGCATGTTACTAGCTTGTCTTCTTGGCACGACGCATTTGGCAGAGAGTGAGGACATCAGGGCGATCATGTACGACGACAAGGCTGGGACGGTGACGATCTCCGGTGGTTTCGACCCACTCAAGCTCCCCTGCAAGCTTCGCCGCAAGGCCGGTAGCGTGATCAAGGACATCCACCTCAAGAAGGAGAGAAAGAAGAACAGGGTGCCGTCACCAGCACCTCAGCCGGCGCCCGCAGCCAGGGCGGCTTTCTGCATCATTTGTGGCGCCGGCGTGGCGCCAGGGTGCCTCTGCGTCTGCCACGGTCAGTACCACTATCACTGCGGGGGAGGCTACGGCGCTGCACCGCCGTGCTACGGTGTGCCGATCGGAGGAGGAGGCTGCTCCGTGATCCAGTTCACCTATGATGAACCATCCCCTGCTTGCAGTATCATGTGATGGATGATGCCTGGGTGATCTCGTACTTCCATCATAAATTTGGGAGAAGAAGACAATTCTAATTATAGAAATAAGATATATTCTTTAGAAGAAGCTTTAATTTACATGTAAGTACAATATAATGGCGAGTACAAATTTGCATGTAGTTTGCATTTCCGCACTTAAGTTAGACTGTTATATGCCTCCCGAACAAAAAAAAAAAGAATATCATTGTAGAGTTGGACCAGTGATATCATCCATATATATACATATACAGTGTTGAAGTATGACTTTTCACTTGAAAGTACAAGTCAGATTATTTATATTGCACATTGTACTATTAAGTTGTGGAAGTAATTAATTAATTTTGTAACAGTTACTTCTGGAAAGGCAAGCTGTTTTGGAACCTCTACATATTAGGAAGCAGTTTCACTCTTTTGTTTGCTAGTATGGTTTCTGGTTCATTTCACTGCCATTTATCTGGTTTTGATGATTATGCTCCTCTCTTATGAAATGACAAATCTGCAGCATATGTGCTTAATCTGGCAGTAAGATCACTAATAAAAGAACGCACAAAACTCTTGATGTTTTTTTTTCCAGTGATAGAGTGCTAGTTGCGGAAGAGAGAACTTGAGTGGATAAAAGGGAAAAAGGGTGGATATTTTGAAGCCTATATCAAGGGATATTGACGACTTGAAGAGTTGAAGTTGAGTATATCTTGTTAGTTTTTAACATATTGCTGGTATTTAATACGATTAAAAAACATCCAAAAGCGTATGGATACCGCTGCAGCACTTTACGTTAGAGTATTCTAAGGATATCGCATCACATGAAACATGTGTGCATATTGAGGAACATGATTCTATCCAAGGACAATAACAGATGTTAGACTTAAGCTAGAGAGGATTCCTATGATTTTATTAATTAAACTTAAGTTAAAGGTAAAACTCTATCGATTGCTTCAGACATTGGTTCACTCCTTGTCTATCAAGAGACTCCGGCCTGTAGCTCTATGACGTATCCGGATATGGAGGAATATAAAGAATAGACAGGCTTATCATCACCTGCTGCCTACCTCACTTTTGTGGGGCACAAAACAAACGAAGGTAACTTCTAACCCAATCATCACGTCTACGTTATCGATTACTACTCTAGCCTTGCACAGTGTAACGACCGAAAATAACCCAACAGGTTTACCATTTGTGCGTACATTAATACTCGTCCCAGGAGACGAGCTACACAAATAAGTTGATATAATTTAGAGTTTGAAAGAGGAAGCGTAAATAGTATTTATTACACGGGCGACCGAAGGCCCAGCACGCAAAGAGAAACGAAGAAACACGGAAGACTAGAGCGAAGACCACAGGTGCTTGACGACAAGCACGACATAGACACCAAAGCCATCCTCTTCAAAGAGCTGCTCTTCTAGGTTAGGAGAAATTGAGCAAGATTGAGTACAACTGCAGTACTCAACAAGTCACACCGGCAAATACACAGTAAATGCAGGTATTACAAAGAATAATAATATAGGGTTAAGTTTTGTAGTAAAAGAACATTTCTAAACCATTTAGTTGCTCAAGGCGATTTTGGTAAATCCGATCCAAAGTCTAATCAAGATTATTAATCAAGGCCGTGCACCTGCACGATCTTGCCTTAACCCAAGACCAGAGATAAGTTAGACCGAACTGCCAGCCTTATAGCTGGGCCCCAGCTCGTCCCAAGCCAACTCAGGCCAACCATTTCAGGTTTTAGTTGATTAACCAGATTATCAAAATTTTATGAGGAAAACCACTAATTTTGGGGATAGGTAGGTTATGGTTGAGCCCCACGGCATCAGAACATCCTTCAGGAGTGCCATGACATCTCGACTATCAAACACCCGCCCAAATAGCCTTCATTTGCCTCAGAGATATCCATCACCCTACTTCATCCATCTCTATCCAGGTCCTTTTGTTCATGAGTAGACTGAGGTACAAACCATGCTTTACCCATTAGACATGGGGAAGTACGGTAGTGCTTTGCAATAGAGACCCGAACACCGGTCCTTATGTCGGTCGAGGTACGACTAGCAAACCATGCACCCTGAGCGCAGCCTAAAACCAATTTTGAGGAGTTTTGAATAAGGAGGGGTTTCATCCATAAACTATCATTAGACCAAAGTTCACAATGTCTAAAAGGTGTTGAGAAAACTCCCAAGGTCTAACATTGTAAAACATCTAAGTTGTTTAATTAGCCAGCGAAGCATCTACCTAAAGTTTTACTAGTGGAACCACATATAAAGTACTCACTAGTTGGGGTTTTGTTTATCTAGGTGAACAAGGTAATATGATGACAATAAGCAATTATAGGTCTGTCACAAAGAGCAAAGTAAAACAATGATAACGCGGGGATTTAAATAAAGCAGTAATGCAATAGTTTAAATCAAAATAAATACTTTGAAAACATCAAACAACAATAAGTTCAATGGAGATCTGACTTACCTTGCTCGCTTTCCCAAACGTGGGCTTCAACCTCCAAGTAGAGCGGATCTTTTGAAGCTGCAGCGTCTACATGACCAACAAAAGAGAAAAGGCTTTTACTCTAATAAAATCCACATAAGACACATAAACAAAGCAAAAAAAATGGGTTCTTCCAAGTTCAAATGACCAAGATATGACCCTTTGAAGTTTAAGTGTTGTTTAGGTGAATATTTCTGAATTCTTGAACTATTTTTGAATACAAAAATGATTATTGCATCAGCACGAAGGAGTTGCGCCTGAGCCGGGTCCACGGGGTAGGACCAACGCGTCAGCCTCATGGTCCTCGGTGGACTGGGTGCACACACTAGCCACCAACCGGTGCTGTGGGCCTCACCTGTCAGCCACCCAAGGGCGACGACGGCTGATGGGCGGGCCCCACGCATCGCACCCAAATGCGGCCACGTCGGCACAGCTGACGGGAGGTGGCGCCTACACCCCTATGGTCGCCCCTGCCGTCGAGAGGGGTTTTATATTGGGCAGAGCAAAGGAAAGGGGGCCAGGGAAGCGGGGATAGAACGGCGGTAATCTCGGCCGCCATCAATGGCACCGGCAAGATCCACGGTTTTGAATGTGGGTGATTTAGTACGAGAGAGAGAGAGAGAAAAATGCGGGAAACGAGAGAGGGAATCACGGGGAGCTTTTTCCCTCTCTTGACGCAGACGACAACGACCAGGAGCCGTGAGATTTGTGACGTCGGTGGTGCTAGGGTTTCGGTGGGGACGACGAGCGTGGCAGGAGGAAGGGTATGATAGGTGGGCCCTACCTGTCAACGACCATGGGAGTGCGTGCCTGCCTGGTAGTCGCTGTGACGCGTGGCTGGGCCCGCTGGGCCAGCCCAAGCACGCATGTGCTTGGCGCAGGTAGGGTGTGGACCGGGCTGGAAAGAGGAGAGAGAGAAGGGAGAGTGGGCCGACATTCGACCTAGAGAGAAAAGAAGATTTACTTTTAGTTTCTTGTTGCTTAATAATTATTATTTGTACTTTGAAAATTCCACTAAATTTGGTTATGCATCTTAGGTCTTGAGGAAATTAAAAAAATCCTCGAAGCGCCAGTTGAATTTTACATTGCAGGTTTTTATTTTGGAGGGCTTTAAACCGAATTTGACATTTTCTATGAATAAATTAAAGAGTGTATTTTAGGGTGATTTTGGAACGTATCACGGAGAAACCTCCTTCTTCATTCAGAGTCCTAATACTAGAGCACTTAATATATATGCTAAGCGACGAACCCATAACGATGAAGATATATCTCACTTAAGTAAGTAAATTAAATATCAAAAGGAAATCTCGAACACTTACTTTATTAAAAAAGCATCCACCGAGGTACAAGCGAGGACAGAGCACCAACAATTTCGGCACTCTTCCGGAACTTCTTCTCACTCTCTACCTATTCCGACAAGTGATGCCTAAAGTATGAAAGTGAGATGTACTCCACTTTGTTGTGTGTTTGATAGTGACTATCGAAACCTGATTTCGGCAATGAGAAAAGGGGTTAGCACACAAGTGCTAAACACGATGGGTTAGTAGACAAAGAGGTTTAGACAGGTTTAGGCCTTCTATAAAGAAGTAATACCCTACTCCTGTTTTGGGGAATATATCCGCCGAGTTATATATTGATCTCGTGATCTGGTTATGTAGGAAGAAAAGCTTAGCTAATTGCTATTACTCTTTGCCCCTCAAAGGGCGTCCTGCTCTCCTTATATAGATTCAGAAGGCAGGCTCATTAGTATATGACTCCTAAGCATTATCCATGATACTACTGACTTAGGACTATAAGCCGTTCCTTAATACTCAAGGTAACGTAATACTTTAGTCCTAAGCCATCACATAATCATCATCTATAACCTATCCCTTATAATTAGTCGGATAAGCTAACCGTGTGGGTATATGGTACCCATAATCTCCACAGTAGCCCCTGAGACCTTCACAGTCGACAAAGTAACTCCACCTTGAACCCAACTAATCCATAGCCTAGCGCCTTCATAATCAAGTCCCTCCATAGCCGAGTGCCTCCATCAATCCAAAAAAGATTGTGAAGGGCTAAAAAGTCATAAAAATATATCTAGGTGCATCAACTAGATGCACCTAATTAGGTGTAGCCCCTGACTATGTGTTTAGTTAAACAAACTAAGCATATAGTCAAGAACTTTAATAATCTCACTCATCCGAGTAATGCTACATAAATAAATGCTTAGCCAAAGCCCAAAGCATCCGAGTGATGTCATATAGCATATAACATCATTAATGAGGCACAGTGCATAATGACCTTGAGTACTGGCATCGTACATGCTACCCAAACAGTCATGTCCGTGTCCTCTCGATACACATAATTTCACCACCTTCAGGAATATATGGCATTTGTGGTATAAAATCCGAGTTAATAAAACCCATAAATAGATGTACCAATCGCCTGAAGAATACGACCAAAATATAATTAGCCTAAGCCATAATATTGGTCTTAATCAGAAAAGCACATCAAGGTGGCAAAATAGCATTGATATAACATAAAATCAATTGCTTTGTAAAAAACCAAACAACTCCTGCAACCTATAGAAAATTTGTCAAGACAAATATAAAAAACTTTACTGTTTGTCACCTCCAAATTGCATCGTACCAACTCGCAAAGAAGTTGTGTACTTGCTGTATGAAAGGATTTTAAAGGTATTGGGCAATAGAACACATGCATATTGCCAAGGCAAATCTGCTTAAGTCCCCAAAGACACATGACAGGCCACACCTGAGATATGGGCCGTAAACTTCCCATAGGCTTCAGCTCAAATAAGGGAAAACCTACCGATAACCTAATAAGAATAACCACCAAAACACCGTCCTCTTCCCCGCCGCTTCAACTCCTGAAAAATTCCCCTTTCACGCTCCTGTTCACAAGCTCCTCCGCAAAAAGCTAGAACACGAAATCCACCAAATCCATCCATCCAGCCACTCTAGATCTCATCAAAATCCGCTGCACTGATCCTGTTGTTTTCATCCTCTCCAAAAGCCCTAACCTCCAACTCTAAACTCGATCCACCCCAAATCTCGCTCATGGCAGAAGAGAGAGAAATCCCCTTCGACCAATGGGGCAGCTTCTGATGTGAAGGAATCGACGTTAAAGGAAATGGTGAAGGATGGAGTCCTCCCAGCGAAAGAGATCATCGGCTGGCGTCTGGCATACGGCGAGGAATTCCCAACTCCAAACACCGATGAGATTATGGTCTTCACCCACTTCTTTTACTGTGGATTTAGTCTACTGACCTCTGAATTCTTCCGCGGCATTCTTGATTATTACGACATCAAAATTTACCATCTGAACCCAAACTCTATACTACACATTGCTATCTTTATCCACGTTTGCGAAGCTTTTCATGGAATCTATCCCCACTTCAACCTTTTCCACTGCTGTTCTCTCTCAAAACCCATCCGACCAAAGATAACCCTTGTGTTGTCGGCGGTGGAGGATTCCAACTTCGTGGCACTCTCCGCAAAGATTACTTCCCTCTGCTGTTCAAAACCTCCAACAAAGGCTGGCATGTAAACTGGTTCTATATTCCCAACCCCGCTCTCAGCCTGCCCGACTTTATCGGCCTTCCTCCGATCCAACGGGCCAACTGGAATGCCTTAACTGAAGGCCAAAACTAGATAGAAGCAAATAATCTTTTGGCAAAAATTCTAGAAATGAAGAATATGAGACTCCAAGGAGAACAAATCACTCGACATTTTATCAAATCTTGACTAGCTCCTATCAAGGAGAGATCCAACCCGGCCTTTGAATATGAAGAACAGAGTGACCCTAACCGAGAAGATTAGGAGTCACTAAACTTCCAAGTCCTATGCTCTCGTATTTACAAGATCTTTTCCACTGGGATTGTAGTAGATTACAACAACAAATTGTCAGTCCTTCCTTACAATATTCACCGGCCACCTCCTCCGGTATGTAAACTTTGCAACTTCAATAACTTTTGTCTTGCCATACTCATCAATGTCTCTTAAGAAATATATTGTTCGCAGGCGAATGCTCTGATCATTTCTCGACCATACAAAGTACATCATGATGCTATGCCGGCCCAACCGACTATCAAGAAACTAACTGGCGGTCCAAAGATCAAGCCCCAAACAAAAAATAAGAGTGTCGCAGCTGCAGTTGCAGAAACCAGCAAGCGTGCGAGCAAACAGAGGAAATTAATCATTGATAATTCAGATGAAGAATCTGACGAAATCCAAACTCCCAAAGCCAGTATTAGCTCGCCTAGGCCATCCACTAGATCAACTCCAAAAATCAGAAAATCTAACAGGTGTCCTTCCCATGACTTCTATTATCTTCTTAATGAAAACTCATTTGACTTCATTCTGAACAACATGTTTCATCTTCTATAGAAAACCTCAAGACATTGATCCCACCGGCCAGTCTGAAAAACCAACTCTAGCTACAGGATCAGGAGACCAAGGAACTGTAGAATAAGGATCCCAGAACCCACTCCCGAGTGAGACAGGTCCTAGCCAAGAGCCCTCGACTGTCAGTCAAGATCCCCCAACTGGAAACCAGTCGAGTTCTTCTGTACAGACATCAGCACAAAGACTCCCAACCGAAAACCAGTCGGACGGGGAGAAGCAAGTTCCAATCAGCCAAGGAGCTCCAGTTGAAGATCCCACATCAACTACTAAAGAAACCAACAAGGATCAAGCAACTGGGAACGCTGCCACCCAAAAAGACCAAGACCATCTAGAGGCGACAACAGGTAAATCAGCCAATCATTAAATCCTCATCTCGAACATACCTCTTGAACTTTATCATTCTTGTCTTCCTTAGAACACAGAACTGGAGAAGATGAAGGAATCCTCCAGATAAAATCAACTGAAGACTCATTGCTCCAGTCAAGATCGAGTGGCGTGATGTAAAAGGCAAAAAAAAGGCATCATACTAAACAAGCAAAAAGAAGCTGAAGAATGAGATCTACTTGTAACCAGCCTCAATGAAGCCACTCGACTAATGAACGTAAGAAAAATTCCTTATCCTTCAATTACTGTTTCTTATGTAATCAACTGACTTGCCTCTTGTGATGCAGAGAATATGCCACCGCTCCCAAGCTAAATCTGATACCTTGGAAAAACATGTGCCTCATGTAAAATTCTTAGAGAATATTCAACAAGAGTTCAAAGAAGCCAATGAGGAAACCATAGCTAGAAAGACCGTCTTGCGGGAAGAAATTAGCAAGCTACGAGACACAAACCTAGAGCTTAGTGGTTCAATTGGAGGTAAGAAAAAATAACTTATCTGTTCTTGATTGATCCATTTATCTTTATTAACACTATGTCTTCATGTACCAGCCAATTTAACTGAGATTGAATCCCTTAAGGCTAAATTAAAGAAAGCAGAAAATGACAATGCCAAGCTTCAAATAGATAAAACCAAAGCCATACCAAAACTTGAAGGTAACCCCATAGAACTCAGATCCTTGATTTGGCTAGTCTTGGTCATCAATATAATTGGAATATTGCAAATTCTATAGCAAACAAGATAAAATCCCGTGCTCAATTTGAAGTCTTCGCTGAAAGAATCCAAAGAGTTGAGAGCATTAGAGATGACATTGCTAATGCAGCCACTCCAATCCTGAATGCAATCTTCCAGAACGGCCTTGGAACAAGTGCTGAACAATCTTCCTGAACTCAAGATAGCTCCTGAAAGGTATCTGGATAACATCACCGATGCTGCTAGCATGAGAGCAAGTCAAACTCTGGCGATGACAAAATCCCTGTATCCCCGAGTAGATATAAATTCTATAGGAGATGGCTTTGCAGATGTCACTTCTGATGAACAAGCTTAGGAACTGATAAATGAAGATCAGGAGTCTGCCAAGAAAATAGCCGCTGACGTAGTAGAAAATTTACAGGGATAAATTCTTGATGTAAAGAACTCTTAATACCCAACTTGTAAAGTATTAATTTATTTATGTTTATGTCCTAATTTGAATCTTGCTTTTAATTTCTTAAAAATTTTCATCTGATTGTTATCAAGCCTAAAACTTGATTAAGTCATCAAAAAATTTTCAGTCCTTATCTACTTGGCTCAAATCAGAAGAAAAAACAATGGTAAACCAAATAAAAACAAGTTATTTTCGAAACAAACTTCATACTTTATTAATACGGATAGCCCCCGACTGACAACTCAAGAAGACAACTTACTTGAAGTCGGCAGTCAAGAAGATCAAAATACATAGAACTTAAGTTAAGCATAATATTGACGTAGGTGTTCAATATTCCATGAATTCTCCACAATTGATCTATCTTCACGCTTTAAACGATACGCCCCTGGCCGAGTGACCTCAGCAATTATAAAAGGCCCTTCCCATATCGAAGATAACTTGTGTCTATCCTTCGTCATTTGAATTTTTCTCAAAACCATATCGCCAACAATGAACGCTCGTGATCGAACATTGCAGTTATGATAACGCCGAAGTCCTTGAAGATATCTTCCCGACTGAACAAGCGTAGCTTTACGAGCTTCCTCCAATTGGGTCAAGTCACCAACACGGTCTTGATCATAACTATCGAAACTTGGTTTCGGCAATAAGAAATTGGGGGTTGCAGTCAAGGGCCAAACACGATGGGTTAATTAGCAAAGGGATTTAGACAGGTTCAGGCCCTCTCAATGAGAGATAATATCCTACTCCTGTTTCGGGGATTCGATCTGCCAAGTGGTTTATTGATCTCGTGATCTCTTTCAATCTGTACTCTTGTCTGTTTTCGCTATATCTCTCAAGGGACGCCCTACCCTCCTTATATAGTCTGGAGGGTAGGCTTACAAGTCGGAGACCTAGTTACATACGACATCGGACTCCTCAATCTTACCAACTTTAGACTATAAGCTGTTACCTTATTATACTGGTAACGTAATACTCAAGTCTTAAGCCGGTTTACATAATCAAGAGATATAACCTATCCCCTATGGTAAGTTGGATAAGCTAGCCGTGAGGGTATCCGGTACCCATAATCTCTACAGTAGCCCCTGAAACCTTCACAGTCGACGAGATAACTTTGCCTCGAACTAGAATAACACATAGCCGAATGACTCCCTAGCCGAGTGCTTCTATCGCCGAGTGCTTCCATCATCTCTGCCTGAGTCTCCCGAGTGCTTTATCATCCAATAGAACGGCTGTGAAGGGCTGAAAACATCTCAAAAAATTTCTTAAGAATAGATATTTAGGTGCATCGACTGATGCACCTAAGTAGGTGTAGCCCCCGACTATGTGTTTAGTTAAAACAAACTAAGCATATAGTCAAGAACCATAATAATCATACTCATCTGAGTAAAATAAATGCCTAGCCTAAGCCAAACGCAATCATTATAAAAAATCGTATAACACATAACCATATAATCAAGGCATAGTACTGGCAAGCTCACGCTTATCCGAGTCATTATGCCCGAGTCCTCTCGGAGCACACAACTCAGCCATCCTCAGGGATAGAAAATCCGAGTTAATAAACTCATAATTTATCAGTCATCTGAAAAATGTGACCAAGAATATTAAATAGCTCTAGCCATAATATTGGTCTCAATCAAAAAAGCACACCAAGGTGGAAAAATAGCACTGATATATAAAAAACCAAATGCTTTGTAAAAAACAAACAGCTCCTGCAACCTATAAAAAGTTACCAGGACAGTTATAAAAAATTTTACTGTTTGTCACCTTCCAAGTTGCATCGTACCAACCTTCAACAAGTTGTGTAACCGCTGTATGAAAGGATTTTAAAGGCATTGGGCAATAAGACACGCGCATATTTTCAGGGCAAATCTGCTTAAGTCCCTAGAGACACATGTCTAGCCACCCCTGAATAATGGTCTGTAGGCCTCTCATGGGTCTCGGCCCAAATACAAGAAAGCCTACCGATACCCTAACTTCTAATCCAAATGGTTATCCCTCCGGGGATGCACCAAAATAGATTTGATAATTGAATCCCAACTAGCGCAAGGACTCAGCATGTGACCCTTGTGAGAAATAATGATTGATCCAGACCATGAATATAGGACATAAGCTCGATGCCATGTATTCATGTCTCATATAGCCGGAATAAGTCCAGATTGAACATTGAAGGTATGATCCTCGTGCTAGAGATAGTAAGCCCCTGAGCATGTTGCTTGTCCTTCTGTCGCAGTCGAAGTTATCCATCAGTGGCAACCATCAACAGCGAGGGGGAAATCCACCAACATCAGTAGTGACGATGTAGGCCAACAATGATGGTGAGACCACCAGTCGGCGGCGACGAAGGTAGCCCGACGATGAAGACGTAGACGCCCAACAACGGGTGTGACCAACCAACCGTGTAGGCGGAGACACCAGTCGGCGGCGGCGAAGGCATGCCGATGATGATGTTCTGACTGATCCATTCCCGAAGCATAGGAGATAAGCTTATAGCCATGGATCCCTACTATGCATATCTGGATTTGGATCCTGCAATATAAATATGTAGGATGAATAGTATCTGATGTAAGTATAGTACTTGAGGAAAATTCAAGCATTTAAAAATATTTATAAATATATATTTCTCCTCTTGTTGGTTTTGATTTCCCTGAGTAGATGACTCCTCATGTTTAAACACTCTGTCCAGCTAGTCATTGACATGAGTTCGTCATTAATGGAACAAAGTTTCACATATCAAAATTTACTACTCGGGTACTTTTTTAATTGTTTAGAGTAGAAAACAAATTATCTTATCTCTCTGCTTTTGATTTCTTCTGAGTAATACTTAGCACCTTGCGTTATACACTCCGTCCAACTAGCCCCCGGGTGCTAGGATTCGGCCCAAGGGCAACTATCCATCAATAAACGAAACGGAAAGTGAAAGGACATTGATGTCGCCTAGAGGGGGGTGAATAAACTTTCGGTTCAAATCGGAACTTCCAATATGGGATTGAAAGTTTCGGTCTCAACCGAAAAGTTCGGTGGACAACGGAATAAAACACTAGCTATGAAATTGTAGCTCGAACAAACGAAATGTAAATGAATCAAAAGATGTCAAACAAGGTATCTAAGCAAGATATTAGGTCACCAGCTATATCACTTAAGCATACAAGTAGATCGGGTTAAAAGAAGCTCAAGCACAATAAGAGAGAAGGCAAGAACGAGCGAACCAAGAGAGAGGACACGTGATTTGTTTCCCGAAGTTCGGATCCACGGATCCTACGTCTCCGTTGAGGGGCCACAAAGGTCGGGTCTATTTCAACCCTTTCCTCACGAGGTTGCACAAATGCACTCCTCAATTTCACTCTTTATTTCTTCCCTTGTGGAGGCGAAATCGAAGCCTTAACAAACTTTCCGAGGCACACCACAACCTTGGGTGCTCACCGACGACGCCTAGCCGTCTAGGAGACCTTAGTCCCCAAAAGTAACTAACACAATCAAAGATTTGGTTGCTATGAACTCTAGTGCTCAAAGTATGGAGTGAAGCTCACTAGCTCTCAACTTCTCAATCTCTCAATCCAACTCTCTTCCCTTCTCAAATCCCTCTCACAAAGAGGCACCACAAAGGTGGGGAAATCGAGAAGGCTATTTGGCTTTGGATGTGTCTAGTAATGCCCAAGAACAGCAGCCACTCAAAGAAGGGGTGGAGGAGTTTATATACCCGAGCCTCTCAAAACTAGCCGTTGGAGGCCAAGATTCCATTTTTCGGAATTTCTGAAATGCATTTTCAGATAAGTCCAAAAATCAACAGAAGGCAATCTTAGTTTCGCAGACATTTTCGGAATTTCCGAAAATTTTTTGGACTTTTCGAAATATTTTCGGAATTTTTGATATTTTTTCGGAATATCTGAAAAACACCAAGAAAAACGGCCATAACTTTTTGCTTGGAAGTCCGTTTTTGATGAACTTTGACTCTATGAAAAGCTCACTCACAGAACTACCCAACTCAACCAAAAGTAAGGTCTAAAACCACTCAAAGGACAGGTTAAAACTTAGGTTTCTCTCAAGGTAGCACTAGGATAGGTCACTTTAAGCACTGAGACATACACAAACATATCGACGTTGCATCCCTCTTGATAGTACAACATTCCTATACTCAAAAGTAATTAGGAAGAGAATTATACTAATAGGAATGCCTTCTTTCCATCTTTATTTTTTTTCTGAAGGGACGCCAACGCCAAAACCGTTTCACCATATATTCTTCAAATGATTGATGCGGTTACTTGTAGCTTCAAATGACCTCGCACGGTGCATTATGACAAAGACGTCAGTCGTCCTTCACCATCGGATTTGGTTCTTCGGCGCCAAGCTTCATGCTTTCCCTTCACCACCGCATGGTCCATCACGACCGAGCATCGCTTGTCTTTCACCGTCTTGCCATAGTAGCCACTTTGTATCCCACATATTCAATATCTTCGCTTTGTCATCCTTAGTATCTTTAGGTGTAATCATATCTTTCTTGAGTATCAACTCATTTTTCAATCTTGGGACCTATTTCTCTCATTCAATTCAATGAAATTATTAATCCCAATGATTCGGTTGTCAACCTTTACTTGTTGACTAACCGATTGCATGTATAAAAGGATATGAATAAATGATGAGTATTAATCAACACCACAAGTGTCATATACTCAAATATATGCTCCAATATAAAGAACCCAATTAAATGAAAGTGAATAACTTTGATCAATTACATGCATAACTAAGCTATAGGATTTGCTTCCCCTAAATGTATGCATACAAAATGTTTGTGTGAAGCAAGAGTATGCATAAAAAGGTATGAAACATTGGGAGCTTATCCTATACAAGAATAGAAGGCATTTATCAAATATAGACAATAAAATAAAGACATACCTTCATCATCTTCATGTTCTCAATGTAAAGAGACTAAACAAGATATAGCACAAACAAAACATTATATATGAATATGTAATCACATGAAAAAATTATATATGAATATATTAATATGTGCATAGAGAGGAGGAATGAAACATATAATTTGATCTCCATGCACTTCATCCTTGTTGTGATTTAGGTCCACCATCAACGAATATTTCTATCTCAACTCATATGAAGTCCGTGAACCATTTCTCACAATTTCCACTTCCATATCCACATGAGACTAGGACAGAGAAAATGCTTATAAAAATATTAGTCTCGTATAATTGGATTTATCATTAATCACCAAAACCAAATTAGTGACACTTGAACTTTCAGAAAGCATAGGAAAATAGTGTTTCATAACTCGATTGGCACTTTTTTACTCGGATTATTTCTCAAGCAATCGAGATAAACATTATAGAAATTATTGCAAAAATATGATATAACATCTGTAGCCCTCGACTTACTGCTCAACGGAGGACCAGTTGATGTAGTGAGGCAGAGAAAAAAGAAAATATCATATAAAGAAGAAAATTAATGATGACTTAGCTTTTCACCGGTGACGACAAAGGTGGGACGTCACGGTGGGCGCCAGTTACTCCCGGATTACTTGTCATGCATGTCCTGCCGCGAGGCTTTAATTGCATTGTCCGATTTGGTGTAGGAGTTGGCTGTCTCGAACATCTTCTTGATCGTCTTCGGGGGCTTACGCCCAAATTTGCCGATCAGCAACTCGTCGCGGATGCCTTTCTGGAATGCGGCTATGATGACGTCGTCAGTGATGTCGGGGATCTTGTGTGGCTTCTCTGAAAAACACCGAATGTAGTCTTTTAACAACTCGTTGGGTTTCTGAATCAAGTTGTAGAGATTGAAGCGGGTCCCGGGCCTTTCGCAAGTGCCTAGGAAATTGGCAATGAAGTGCTCTCGAAGCTCGCTCCACAAATCAATCGAACCTCTCGGTAAGCTTGTGAGCTAGTTCCTGGCTGAATCGACGAGAGCAACGCGCAAGTAGTTTGCCATGGCCTTGCTGTCTCCTCCTGCTGTGTGGATGGCGAGGGTGTAAACGGTTAACCACGACTCAGGGTCAATTTTGCCATCATACTTGTCAATCCCTATGGGCTTGAATCCACTCGGCCAATCCACTCGACGCAGGTCCGGAGTGAACGCGGGTACTCCATCGTCATAGTTGTCGGGTGATCTCCTTTGCTCTTCATAATGGGGTCTGTTGCGCTCCCGATGGCGCCGGTCAAGTACCTTCCTCAAGTCACTCGGCGAGGGCCTTCGAGAGCTGCTCTGGTAGTTGGGGTTATTGCTATAATGAACCCGATTGTGGACGGGTGGCCGGCCGTGGCTTCTCTCATGAGTCGGTAGATTGATCTTGATGCTTCCATGCTGTGTAACGACGAGGGTCCTTGGACTTGGTGGGTGTCTTGCTCTGCTCGGGTCTCTTGTTCAGCTCAGGTCTCCGGTAGTCTCTAGATTGGATCGGTAGTAGACGGCTGCCCTCGGGTGTCTCGGCGATGGACTCGGTAGTTATCCGCGCGGAGCTCGTGGGAGCGCCGTTGGTTGTGGCTGCGACGATAGTCTTTATCTTGTCTAGAAGTGGTGTTACCGCAGGGGGTGCCGCTTCGATGACGGTGTCGATGAGGGTGAGGGCGGCAACCGCGTTCTATTGCGGCGTGAGGAAGATGTTGGCGTTGTCGACTCGTGTCTGGAGTATGGCCTCGTGGGCGGAGTGCCCAATCGCCCTCAGGTCTCGTTTCCTCTTGTCAGCTTCTTCTTTTCGTTTGATCTCCTCCTCCGTACGCTTGCGCTCTTGTTCAAGCTTGGCTCGTTCCTCTTCTGCAACCCTTCGAGCCATGGCCGAGTCAGTCAAAGTCGGATCGTAGTCCTTGTCAAAGTCGGAGTCGTTGAATTCGTCCGAGGAGATGTCGTAGAGGTCGTCAAAGTCGGAAGAGCTAAGATATTCATTGAGCTCCGTAGATGAGCATGACCCGAGCGATTGAAGTATGACAGCGATTTCCCTCGAGCCCGAATGGCAGCATGATGATGATGATGACAATGATTCTCCCAAGTGGACCAATTCCAACTCGGAAGACAAAAGATTGTGGTAGATCTTAGCGTCGTCCGGTAACCCGAACGGTGCCATGAGGTTTCCCCCTCCCGACTGGTTCGAATCCAAGTCAAGGAGAGAGAGCTTGCCGAATTTGTCGGTGATGAAGTTGAGGCTGCCGAAGTGAAACGTCTGCCCAGGGGCGAAGGCGAAGTCGTCGATGCCTGATGAAGATCCCATCGCGCTCGTCGGCGAAATGAAGAAAAAAATGTGACGCACTGCCTCTACCTGGCGCGTCAACTGTCGAAACTTGGTTTCGGCAATAAGAAATTGGGGGTTGCAGTCAAGGGCCAAACACGATGGGTTAGTTTGCAAAGGGATTTAGACAGGTTTAGGCCCTCTCAATGAGAGGTATTACCCTACTCCTGTTTCGAGGATTCGATCCGCCGAGTGGTTTATTGATCTTGTGATCTCTTTCAATCAATACTCTTGTTTGTTTTCGCTAGATCCCTCAGGGACGTCCTACCCTCCTTATATAGTCTTGGAGGGTAGGCTTACAAGTCGGAGACCTAGTTACATACGACATCGGACTCCTCAATCTTACCAACTTTAGGCTATAAGCCGTGACCTTATTATATTGGTAACGTAATACTCAAGTCTTAAGCCGGTTTACGTAATCAAGAGATATAACCTATCCTCTATGGTAAGTCGGATAAGCTAGCCGTGAAGGTATCCGGTACCCATAATCTCCACAATAACTCTCATCATTGAAATTACGAACTCGAAGAGCTTCGAACTCCATCTCACTCGGCAACATGGCTTCAGCCCCATAAACTAAAAAGAATGGCGATTGACCCGTAGCCCGACTGGGTGTTGTCTGTAATGACCACAAAACTAAAGGCAACTCTTGAACCCATCTGCCAGCATAAGGACGTAATCTATCAAAGACTCGGGCCTTAATACCCTGAAGGACCATGCCATTAGCGCGTCCAACCTGCCAATTGCTTCTGGGATGTGCTACTGATGCATAACAAATCTTGATTCCAAAATCTTCACAAAATTCTTTAAAAACTCCTCCTGTGAACTAAGTCCCATTGTCGGTAATAATCCTATTTGGATGCACAATATTGAGGATAAAATCATGTGCTTTGTCTGCAGTAATTGTGGCAACCGGCCTAACTTCAATCCACTTAGAGAACTTGTCAATTGTGACGAACAAATGTGTAAAACCTCCTGGAACCTTTTTTAAAGGACCAACCATATCCAGACCCCAAACTGCAAAGGGCCATGAAAGCGGAATCGTTTACAACTCTTGGGCTGGAACATGACTCTGTCGAGCAAAAAATTGACAACCTTCACAGGTTTGAACCACTTTATCCGCATCAGTAACTGCCGTAAGCCAGAAAAAACCTTACCGATAAGCTTTGCCCACCAAAATACGTGTTGCGGTATGACTACCATAAATCCTGAGTGAATGTCTTGCAACAATTGTCGACCTTCCTCAGTTGTGACACATCTTAACAAAACTCCAGACGGGCTTCCTCTATACAACTCAGAGGCGACCATGACATAATTCTAACTACGACGTCGGACTTGTTCTGCCTCATCTCGAGTCAAAAATTTGATTAAAGGTGTCCTCTAGTCGACATCAAGCATGGAAACTTGGTTCACAACTTCCTCTTCAGTACTCCCTTTTTACTAACGGTCAGCTCATGAAGATGCTCCACAAAAACATCTGTCGGGATAGCCTCTCGTCTAGATTCGAACTGAGCTAATTGATCTGTAGCTTCATCGTTATGCCTTAACACATGTGACAACTCCAGACCATCAAACTTGTCTTCTAGCATGCGAACCTCTTGACGATAAGCAGCCATATTGTCGTTTAAACAGGACCAATCCTTCATCATCTAGTTCACAACCAGCTGGGAATCTCCACACACAATCATACGCTGTATACTGAGGGATACAGCAAGTCGTAGTGCGTGAAGTAATGCTTCGTACTTAGCCACATTATGTGAAGCCGCAAAATGAATCTGAAGAACATACTGTAGTCTTTCTCCAGTCGGGGAAATTAAGACAACTCCAGCTCCCGTACCAGTAACTCACTTAGATCCGTCAAAATACATAGTCCAATATTGTGGGTCCTCCCTACGCACGTCTCCTTGCCACTCGGTCCACTCGGCGACAAAATTCGCCAGGATCTGGGACTTGATGGATGTCCTTGCTTTGAAAGTAATATCTAACGGCATCAATTCCAAAGCCCACTTCGCAATACGCCCAGTAGCCTCCCGATTATGAAGGACGTCGTCGAGTGGAAAAGATGTAACCACAGTAACCGAGTGACTTTGGAAATAATGAGCTAACTTCCTGACGGTAATTAAAACTCCATATAATAATTTATGTACATGGGAATAGCGTGTTTTGGATCCAGCCAACACCTCGCTAACGAAATTAGTAGGGCTTTGAACTTTCTGGATTCGTCCTTCCTCCTCTTGTTCTACGATCAGGACCGTGCTGATCACCTGAAAAGTTGCAGACACATAGAGTAGTAACGGCTCTTGAGGATATGGTGAAGCCAACACGGGTGGCGTCGTGATGAAATTCTTGAAATCTTCAAAAGCTTTGTGGGCTTCCAGGGTCCACTAGAACTCATCTATTTTCATGAGCAACTTGAAGAAAGGCATGCCTTATTCCCCGAGTGTAGAAACAAACCGGCTTAAGGCCGCCATGCATCCAGTAAGTTTTTGGGTGTCCTTTTGGGTACTCGGTGGCTTCATGTTCCGTATGGCATTGATCTTCTTCGGGTTGGCTTCGATACCACGGTGAAACACCAAAAAGCCAAGCAACATTCCTAACGGTACTCCAAAAGTGCACTTTTCTGGATTTAACTTCATTCTGAAACCTCGAATATTCGAAAAAGTCTCCTCTAAATTGGGAATCAAATCTTGTTTTTGCTTGGTTTTGAAGACGACATCGTCAACATAAGGTTCCATGTTCCTCCTGAGTTGAGTCTGCAGACATCTTTGGATCATGCGTTGATATGTTGCTCCAGTGTTTTTAAGACCAAATGACATTGTGATGTAGCAATAGGCTCCAAATGGGGTGATAAACGACGTCTTCAAGCAGTTGGACTCTTTCAAACTAATTTGATGATATCTCGAGTAACAATCAAGGAAGCTTAGAAGCTCACAGCCAGTAGTCGAGTCGACGACTAGATCAATGCGGGGCAAACTGAAAGTATTCTTAGGGCAAGATTTATTGAGGTCGGTGTAATTGACACACATGCACCATTCTCCTATCTTCTTCCGAACTAGAATTGGGTTGGCCATCTAGTTGGGGTGGTAAACTTCCTTGATGAATCCAGCCGCCAAGAGCTTGGCGAGTGTAACACCCCGGCCCAAGGCATAATAGGATTGATAGGATACTCATGCTAACAAGTTGCAACTTTTTTCCGGAAGCCCATCTCCAAAAAACTCTAAAGTTAAGCGTGCTTGGCCTAGAGAAATCTAGGGATGGGTGACCGACCGGGAAGTCCTTCCCGGCTGCGCACGAGTGAGCGCAAAGTGCGCAGAAAAGACTGGTGTTGGTTTGCTAGATGTAAGGCGGCCCGGCCTCATGGAGGCGGGAGGTTACAGCGAGTTCCTCCTTAATAGCATCTCTTTGATCTTGTGCAAAGTGGCAAAGCCATTGGTTGATAGGTTTTGCATCCTCTTTAACGTTTAATTAGTGCTTAATCACCTCTCTCGGAATACCACGCATATCGAATGGTTTCCACGCATATATATCTTTATTATTTTGTAGAAAGGTGATGAGCGTGCTTTCCTATTTACAATCTAGCTCGGCGTCTATTACAGCAGTCTTGGAGGGATCAGAAGGACTGAGTGGAATCTTCTTGGTTTTGGCGTCACCTTCTCAGGACTTGGCCAAATTCTTTGCTAGGATTTCGCTTTCTTCAGATGTTGATATAGCTAATCGAACCTCCTGTTGGCCAAGCAATCTCTTGTGAGATTGGGCCATGTCGCAGCTCTATTTGTCGCAGGTGAAGGCTTGCTTGATGTCACTGCGCAGGGAAATAACTCCATGAGGTCCGGGCATCTTCATCATCAGATAGGTATAGTGTGGGACTGCCATGAATTTGGCGAGCGCAGGTCTTCCGTGGATTGCATGGTAAGCTGCTTCAAAGTCGGCGACTTCAAAGCTGACGTTCTTTGTATGAAAATTCTCCCGAGTGCCGAAGGTGACTGGAAGAGTGATTTGCCCAGGTGGTGTAGATGACAACTCTTGGATGACTCCATGAAAAGGGGCTGAACTTGGTTTTAATTCGGATCTAGGGATTTGCATCTCGTCTAGTGTCTTGGTGAAGAGGATATTGAGGGCGCTGCCACCATCAATGAGGACACGCTTGAGCTTGACATTGCGGACAACCGGGTTTAGTACCAGGGGATACCGTCCCGGGTGAACCGCTCAGTCGGGGTGATCGGTTAAACATAATGGCCACCTCCGACAATTGTAGATAACGTGGCACCTCAAGCTGAACTGCATTTGTTTTCTCTGTCGGTCAATTTTTGCTTCCGCTTCGATTCATATGCGAGTGGCCCCCCAAAAATATGGTTTAGCTCATTCCTGTGGTCTTGGAAAGGTTCCAAGTCGCCATTTGCATCATCCTTCTTGGTTCCTGATGTCCTAGCTCTGTCAGCTGGTTTCTGAAGTTGGGCCGCGTAATGCTCGGCAAACTGTTTGTAGATGAAGCAGTCTTTGGCCGTGTATTTATGATTTGGGTGATGCGTGCATTGAACGTTCATGATCTTGTCGTAGGCGCTGATGTGTGGACGTTGCTGCTGGTAGTTTGATGTTGCGGCGACCAGATCCTCGGGCTTACGCTTGCGATCTTTTTGGCCACCGTTGTCGTTGCCGTTGTCTTTCTTGGGCGCCAGCTACTCCCTGATTGCTTGTCTTGACGTGATGCTTTAATAGCGTCGTCCGACCTGGCATAGGAATTGGCCATCTCGTACATCTTCTTAACTTTCCCTGGATGTTTACATCCGAATTTGCCAATTAATAACTCGTTGCGGATGCCCTTCTGAAAGGCGGCCAATTAATCCCTCTTGTTTCGCTTCTCCGAAAAATGCCAAATGTAATCTTTCAAGGATTCATCGAGCTTCTGAATCACGTTGTAAAGGTCGAAGTGAGTCCCAGGCCTTTCAAAAGCGCCCTAGAAGTTGGCAATGAAGTGATCTCGGAGCTCACTCCAAGAGTTGATTAAACCCCTTGGTAGACTCGCGAGCCAATTTTTGGCTGAGTCGGCAAGAGCGACGGGCAGGTAGTTTGCCATGGCCTTGCTGTCTCCTCCTGCTGCACGAATTGCGAGGGTCTAGACGGTCAACTGTGACTAGGGGTCGGTTTTGCAGTCAAATTTCCCAATCCTAGTAGGCTTGAAACCACTCGGCCAATTCACTCGACGCAGGTCCCGAGTAAATGCGGGCACTCCTTCATCGCTGTTGTCGGGGGAATTCCTTCGATCTTCATAGTGAGGCTTATTGCGCTCGCAATAGCGCCGATTGAGCACCTCTCTCAGATCACTCGGCGCGGGTCTTCGAGAGCCACTCTGGTAACTGGAGCTGCTATCATGGCGGATCCGATCGTGGGCTGGTGGTCGGTTGTGACACCTCTCGCGAGAGTCGGCCGATTGATGCTTCCAGGCTTCATGGTGATGGATTTCATTGGACTTGCCGAGGGTCTTGCTATGCTCGGGCCTTCGGTAATCCTTGGGTCGCAGTGGTGGTAGACGACTACTGTCGGGTGTCTCAGCAACGGACTCAGTAACTCCCCAAGTGGTGCTAGCGACAGCGCCGAGTGGAGCTGTAGCAGTAACCATGGTCTTGACTTTGTCTAGGATCGAGGTTACGTTGGGAGGAGCCACGTCCATAACGGTGTCGATGAGGGTGAGTGCAGCGACTACTTTCTGTTGGGGCGTTTGGAAGACGTTGGTGTTGTCGACTCGGGTCTGAAGTATGGTGTCTTGGGCCGAGCGCCCAGCTGCCCTCAGGTCTCGTTTTCTCTTGTCGTTATCTTCTTAATGTTTGAGTTCCTCCTTCTTGCGCTTGTGCTCCTCTTCGAACTTGGGTCGTTTCTCTTCCACAACTCTATACGCGACAGCTGAGTCGGTTTCTCCTGCTCGGCCATGAAGACGCTAAAGAGTAGCGGGGTGTAGTTGTCGTCAAAGTCAGAGCTATTGATGTCCTCCGTGAAGATGTCAGAAGAGCTGATGTAGTCGGCGATCTCGGTGGATGGGCAGGATCCGAGAGGTTGGATCATGACGGCAATCTCCCTAGAGCTTGGACTGCAGCGTGGCGCAGATGCGAAGTGTTCTCCCGAGTGGTTTGAAACTGACTCGGAAGAGAGAAAGTTGGGGTAGATCTCAGTGGTGTTCGGTAATCCAAATGGCGCCGAGTGGTTTTCTCCTCTTGACTGGTTCGAATCCAAGTCGAGAAGAGAAATCTTGCCGAAGCAATTGGTGATGACGTCGAGGCTGTCGAAGCGGTACGCCTGTCCTGGAAGGAAGACGAAGTCATCGATGCCTGATGTAGATCCCATCGCGCTTGTCGGCGAAAGAACTTGACGCACCCCTACCTGGCACGCCAACTGTCGAAAGTTGATTTCAGCAATGAGAAAAGGTGGTAGCACACAAGTGCTAAACACGATGGGTTAGTAGACAAAGAGATTTAGACAGGTTCAGGCCATCTATATGTAAAATCAAAGGGTGTTTGATTCTTTTGTCGTGATGAACAATTGGTATATGAGATTATTGGTTTTGATATTTGGAGTTTATTTGTGACTTGGTTTGTGAGGTGATTGAATTTTCAGACGGTGAACAGGGACTGGTGTTTTGTCTAGTCAGACCGGGCACGTAAGGCCGGTCAGATCGGTGGTATGTGTGCGGTCAGCCTGGCCAGCCTGCGGTATGACCGGTCAACTCTGTGTCGGTTTTGGTTTTGTGTTGTTTTATTGGATATCCATGGTTAATTCATATTTATGAGTTCTAGATGGATACTATTCGTATGTAATACTCTTGTGTGCTAACAATGAGTTAAGTTGGTGATAGCTTATGCTCGGATATGGTTTCTTTGTTTGATTCATGTGTAGGTAATCTTTACGTCTCGGGAGAGTATTGCCGGTGATGGATCGGGAGTCAACTTAGAGATAAGGTGACGTCTGGATGGTCAGATATCATGCAGGATACTTAGGCTAAAGATTAATGCACGTGGTTGGTGAAGTTTCCATATGACATACAATAGAGATATTGTGTACGTATGGGATGAGGAATCGAATTTGGAAGGAGTCCAAATTTGGAACAATTGG
Organism: Oryza officinalis; assembly: GCA_008326285.1. Lineage (NCBI taxonomy): Eukaryota > Viridiplantae > Streptophyta > Magnoliopsida > Poales > Poaceae > Oryza > Oryza officinalis. Next base: position 13,458,087 of record BDMV01000010.1, read on the forward strand.
AATATGTATAGTTGGTTTCTTGTATGGGAAGGTTTCCTAGGTGGATTAGGACTTCTTGTATGAGTTTGGTTCGTGGCTTTAGACTGCCTACTTGATGCATAAATAGAGAGGGAGGGTGTGGCCTTCCGGTATCGCTTAGGAGAGCATTGAGTTGAAAGTTTAGTTAGGGTTTTGAGTTTAGTCGAGATTTTCGTGAGGAGTGTTTTTGTTGCACTTTGTAAATACAGAGAGCAGTAATAAAGTTGTCATCTACTTTGAGAGTTCTTCAATTTGTATTTGCTTGTGTTCGGCGGTCTAACCGGCGAGTCATAGGCAATCAGACCGGCGCATCAAAGCTGTCAGACCGACGGGGACGCGGCGGTCAGACCAGTGACGGTGGCAGGAGGCAGAGGCGATTTTGGACCGGTCAGACCGAGGAATCAATTCCGGTCAGACCGACGGCACAGCGCGGTCAGGCCGGCCGATCTATTTCGGTCAGACCGATCTATATCGATTTGAGGGTAACTTTTAATTCCGCTAAAAGTTTTGGTTTTTTGGTACTACAACCATTCACCCTCCCCTCTGGTTGGCTTAGTTTTTGTTCTTCGATCCTACAAGTGGTATCGGTGCCTCGTTTTTCTTTTTTGATTTTTTGATGATCTAGAGTTTTAAGTCATGGCCAACAAGTTTTCAACTAAGCTGCATATTTTCGATGGTTCGGATTTTGCTTATTGGTGTCATAAGATGGAATCTTACATTATAGCCCAAGATTATGATGTTTGGCAAAAGGTTGCTCTTCCTTATGAGATTCCTGATCAAATTACTATTGAAGCTTTGAAAACTGAGTTTAATGACAGTTGCAAAGCCCGTAATATTTTGTTGAGTGGAATTTCTCGTTCAGATTTTGATCGCGTGTCACATCTTGAAACCGCCCATGAGATTTGGAATGCCTTGATAAACTTTTATCAAGGAACTACTAACATTAAAGAACTTCGTCGAGATCTTTTCAAAAAGGAATATATAAAATTTGAGATGAAACCTAGAGAAGCTTTGGATGATTATCTTGGTAGATTTAATAAGATTTTGAGTAATCTTAGATCTGTTGATTCTTCTTATGATTCAAATTACACACAATCTGAGGTTTCTCGCCACTTTTTGAATGGTCTTGATATGTCTATTTGGGAGATGAAGGTTACATCTATTCAAGAGTCTGTCGATATGTCTACTTTGACGTTGGATTCACTTTACACAAAACTCAAAACTCATGAGATGAATATTCTTTCTCACAAGATAGATTCTAAGTCTAGTGCTTTGGTTTCTCCCTCAACTTCTTTGGATGTTGGTGCTTCTTTGTCAAATTCTACCGCTCTTGCTTTGATTAATACCATGTCCAATGAGCAACTCGAACTGTTCGAGGAGTAGGATTTGGTTTTGGCTGCTAACAATATTTCTCGAGCTATGAACAATGTCAGGTACAGGAAAAGAGGAGGTCAAACTCGTTGCTTTGAATGTGGTACACTTGGTCACATTCGTTCACATTGTCCCAAGCTTGGGAGAGGCAAGAAGGAAGACAACAGTGGAGAGAAAACCAAGGACGACAAGCCCAAGTCGAACAGCACGTTCAAGGGAAAGAAATCCAAGGATGTGGTCAGGAAGGTGTTGAGTCAAGTCTATGCTGCTTTTGAGCCATTAAGTGACATAGATTTTGATAGTGATGAAGACAAGGAGAATGTCACGCCCCGGTTTTCGATCGGGATTAAAAATAAATAAATACTGCATTTCTAGAAATTATATTAAAAGTTAAAGCAATTTAATCAAGTGAAATAATGAGGGAATTAAAATTTCCTTTTAAAAATCATGACCAAAAATATTTTTGTAATATTCCCCGTGCCTTAAAGTACTCTCCAAAATTTTTTGTGAATTCTTGGAGCTAAAGAAATAATATTAAAGTCACAAAGTTCATTTAACAAATTAAATTAATTGAAAAAAAATTAAAAAGGGTCCTTTTTGTTTTGGGCCGTTTTCGGCCCAAAACCCTCCCTCTCTTCTGCGGCCCACGCGGCCCCCCTCACCTCTCCCTCCTGCGCAGCCCACGGGCCACGTCCCTCCCTCCTTCCTCTCTCCCTTGGCCCAAGGCCGCCTCGGCCCGTTTGCGCCTCTTCCCGCCGAAGTATATGTTCCCTCCCTTCTTCAACCTCTGCCGGGTCAACCGCCGCCTTTTCCGCCGCCGCCACCCCCACCACTCCGCCGGCGATTCCGGGCTTTCCCATGCCCTCCCTCCTCTATAAAAATCATGCCCATGCCCCCCTCCACCTTTTCCCCTCCTCGACCGAGCTTGCCGCTCTCTCCCCCGCTCTCCACGCGCTCCGCCCGTGCGCCGCCGCCCGTCCCGCATTCCGGCCACACGCCGCCGCCGCCGGAACCGTCCCCGCGATTCGCCGCGGCCCCCTCTGGCCTTGCCGCCGCTCCCCGCGCCTCCGCGCTGTCGTCCCGCGCCGTAGCACCGCCGCCGCCGGCCGTCTTCTTCGGCTCCGGCCTAACCCGGTGAGCTCCCCTCTCTCCCTCCCTTTCCTCTCCCCTCCCTGGTGCGCCGCCCCCGCCCCGTTCGCCGCCGCCGCACGCCGCTGCCACAGCGCCACCACTGCCGCCGCCCCGCCGTCGCTCGGTCCGGCCACCGCCGCCGTGCCATGCCCGGGTCGGCCTAGGGTTTGGCCGAACCGTAGCCTCCCGCCCGGCCGTAAAGGCCGCACCCGGGCCAGCCCACCTCTCTTTCCTGGCCCAGCGGCCGTTGGGCCGATTGGCCCATCTCCCTCGCGAGAAGTCCATTTCACGTCCCTCCTCGCCCTTTCCCCTCTATTGGGCCGATTGGCGCTACTTTCGCGAGGAGTCCAATTCTCCTCCTTCCTTTCCCCTTTGGCCCTATTCTTCACTAAAGTTTACATTGGCTCCCTCAGCCTAATTTTCCCCTTTTCCCTGCAAAGTCCATTCCACCTCCTTTTTCTCTCCTGTTCGCCGACACTTGTGTCGCCGACACGTGGGCCCCCTTTGTTTGATCCGGTCCGCACCCAGACCACGTGGCCGCCCACGGCATCGCCACGTTGGCGTCCCCGTCTTCGCTACCTTCTCCCGTCCATCCACCGTGGCCGCCACGTCAGCGCCACGTGGTGCGTCCGCACCCGTGCGTGCGTGGACTTGGTCCACCGTGGATTAGCTGCCCCTTGGCCCGTTGACACGTGGGACCCGCCGTTCCGACGCCGATTCCCTTTGATGATGCCAGCGTAGTCCTTTCCTTTGTAAAATTAATTAATAATTGTGCAATAAATCGTTTTTAATTTACAAAAAATCATTTAAATGGCTCAAAACTTCTAAAATTCATATCTAATTCATACGAACTCCAAATTGAGCCATTCAACTTGCACAATTCATCTAAAATTGAGCTCTACATGCTTGTTTACTTTTTACGTACTGTTTACTTGGTTTTTTTAGAGTTTCCCTCATTTTGCGTGCCAGCGTGTAGATTCCGCCGTTTCGGAAGTTCGCGCTCGCGAGGAAAGAAGTTCGGAAGATTGTTTGAAGAAGCAAGGCACGTCACACATTCCCCTTGAGCATGTTGTACCCATTTTATGAAATGTTTTTCATTTGCAAACAAAGTGCATGTTTTGCTAATTACATGGGAATAGGGTTTACCTATCTGCTCGCTTGTGCCTTATTTACTTGATGTCCTTTCTTTGTCAAACTGGGTGATAATTTGACTAGCTTGTGTCTCATGTGGACTTCGCTAGAATTATATTATGCTTAGCCATGCTTAATACCACTAGCTCACAATATGGGATAACTACATTATCTATTTCTAGTATCTTGTTGAGCTGCAAGCTCGAGACATGTCGGCCACGTTTTATTGGTCGTAATTATCCAACTAAAATATGACCTAATGGTGGGCTGTGGGTGCATGGTTTTGCTGGTCACACCCATGGCAATTAAGGACCGGTTCATGGGAAACCCTGGAAGAATAACAGTGCTTTCCACAAGCAAGAATGGGCAACTGTTGGACTCGTAGCATAGCTCTTTCCTAGCCGACGCTCCCCGGCAAGGGTGGGCGTGATGGAGTTGGGTCGGCCGGGGATATACCAGTTGATCGGCTGCCGGATTCACCGCGGCACGAGGGGGGCTGCCCGCTGCTGGTAAGGGAGCAGGGGCGAAACCTGCTGTGTGGTGCGCTTGGTTAGGAGGAGTTATGCGAAAGGTCTTGTCACGATTTCTCCCTTTGCAGTATCGTGGCGATACTTCGGGGCATGGTAACATGTGTGGAATCGTATCTTGTGGGTACAGTTGCGCACCTCTGATCAGAGTAAAACTATTCGAATAGCCGTGCCCGCGGTTATGGGCGATCAACCAGATTCACCATGATTAGTCTTACATGCTTAATTAATTTGACTTAATAAACTGGTGTAGTTCAGGTGGAATGGTTGGGCCTGTTCAACGTGGTTGTAGCATTATTCAGTGGGGATTGAATCCTGTCATAATTAAACAACTATTTACTGTTTTAAAAGATAAAGATTTGCAACCGCTTTTCTGCAAATAGCCACAAGCCTCCCTCTGTATCCCCTTTGCACGTTTGCATCTTTGGTGTGGCTTGTTGAGTACGGTGGTTGTACTCAATCTTGCTATTTTTCCCCCTTTTAAGAAGTTTAGTACTTCTGAGTTGAAGATGAAGTTAGAGGACCAAGGCTCAGACCCAAGTTGAGTTTGCCTGTGGAGTGGAGCTGAAGCCCCGCTAGGATCATCTCTTTCTGCTGCTGTTTTCTTTTCGGTGTGAGGACTAAGTGCCTCTTTTGTAAGTATTTATGCTTTATTTATGTTTGGATCTGTATATTGATTTGTCGTTTTGTGTACCCTGGATTGATTCCTAGACGGGGATTTATACACAAAATAGTCTGAAAATTTGGGGATAAATTTTTGGTCGTGACAGGGAAGGAGCAGAACATCTCCGGTGTTTGCTTCATGGCTCGTGGTGAATCGGATTCAGAGTATGAGGATAATGAGGTGAGTTCTCTTGAGGAAGCTATTCTTATTTTAAGTGCAAAAAATAAGAAGTGTGAGAAGATGTATAAAAAACAAGAGTTCATGATTGAATCTCTAAATGCTGAAATTGCTAGATTGAAATCTCTTATTCCTGATGATGATGATTGCAAAAATTGTGAGATTTTAATGAATGAAATTTCAAAGATTAGAGAAATTGATGTTGCTCATGATTTGAGATTGAAATCTTCTTTTACTCTTGGATTTGCTATGTACACACACATTAGATGAGTTGTTTTTAACTAAAAAATTGTTGAAAAAATATCAAGTTACTTTTTATGCTTGTTCGATGTTTAACATGATTTGTGCTAAAAAGTTAAAACAACACAATATTTTGAATTGCTCAACATGTACTCTAAACAAGATGAGATTGAAAGATGCTTTGCGTCGTGGTGAGTATATGGAAGATATTGTAAAATCTGATGAAGTGCTTTCTTGTCTAAAATGTCATAAAAATAAAGGTGTCATGGTAGATTGTAAAAATTGTGCAAATTTGAAAAAAGAGGTTTCTTATTTGAAAAGTTATTTGGAAAGATTTTCTGGTGGTAAGAAACAACTTAACATGATTTTGGATCAATCTAAAGTGACTAGCTACAATAGGGGTGTAGGTTTTGATGTTCATGATCATTTCACCGAAAGTGACTGAAAATGGTGAAATTTTGACAAAACCTAATGTTGTGAAAATAGTTTTTAAATCTGCTAGAATTATGCCTCTCTTTCCGCTACACTAACAGAAACTAAATCTAATTTTTCAAAACCATTAACTACTAAGGAAAAGTATACTTGTTACTTTTGTGGCAAAGATGGTCATCTTGTTGGTTTTTGTTTCAGATTAGCACGTAAACAGAAAAAATAAAGAGAGATTGTTTTTGCTAAATCTAAGTGGCAGAAATCTGGTTTTTCCTTTAGGAAACCGGTCAAACCGTGGTGGGTTGCGCGGTCAGAACGACGACCGGTCCGACCGGCTACTGAGGGTCGGTCAGACCAGGCTCCAGTCAGACCGGTGGTACAGAAGCGGTCAGACCAGGCCCTGGTTAGACCGGCTACTGTACTTCGGTCAGACCAGCCTCGAAGAAATTTTCTGAAAACTCTCAAACTGTTTTTACTCATGGATATATGTCTATTGGATCTACTGGTCGTGTGTCTCAGTACTAGATTCCTAAATTTCTTTTATCTAACCGTAGTACTGAGGCTTTGACATCTTCTTGTGTGTAGGCTTTGGTAGCGAGGAAGGAGAACGTGTGTATTGTGGATTCCGTTTGTTCGCGGCACATGACCGGTGATAAAAATTGGTTCTCCTCCCTCAAGACGTAGCTTTGGTTGAGGATTTAAAATACGATTTGCTTTTGGTTTTACAAATTGTTGATGAGAATTTTGAGGTTCATTTTAAGAAAACTAGAAGTAACGTATTTGATTCTTGTGGTGACTCTGTGTTGAATATTTTTCGCTTTGGAAGAGTGTTTAAAGCTGATTTTGAAAATCCTGCTTCACCTGTAGTAAAATGTTTGGTTGCTAAGTTTAACAAATACTTGATGTTTTGGCATCGTAGACTTGGACATGTTGGTTTTGATCATCTCACTAGATTAAGTGGTTTGAATCTTGTTCGTGGTTTGCCTAAACTTAAGAAAGATCTTGATTTGGTTTGTACACCGTGTCGTCATGCTAAGATGGTTGCTTCTTCACATGTTCCTATTTTTTCTATGATGACGGATGCACCGGGATAGCTCTTACACATGGACACTGTTGGTCTAGCTAGAGTGCAATCTGTTGGAGGAAAGTGGTATGTGTTGGTTGTTGTTGATGATTTTTCTCGATATTCTTGGGTTTTCTTTATGGCAAGTAAGGATGAGGCGTTTGGACACTTTCCGAGTTTGTATCTTAGATTGAGTTGTGAACTTCCCGGTTCTTTGAAGCAAATCAGAAGTGATAATGGTGGTGAATTTAAGAATGCTTCTTTTGAACAATTTTGCAATGAAAAATGTCTTGAACATCAATTTTCTTCTCCTTGTGTTCCGCAACAAAATGGTGTTGTTGAAAGAAAAAATTATTCTTTGGTTGAGATGGCTAGAACAATGCTTGATGAGTATCATACTCCTAGAAAATTTTGGGCCGAAGCTATTAAAACTACATGTTATATTTCCTATTGTGTTTTCTTGAGAACAAAACTTGGAAAAACTTCTTATGAGCTTCGTTTTGGACATCAACCCAAAGTTTCACATTTGCGTGTTTTTGGTTGCAAGTGCTTTGTCTTGAAATCTGGAAATTTGGATAAGTTTGAGGCACGTTCTACCGATGGAATGTTTCTTGGTTACCCCGCTCATTCTCGTGGCTATCGTGTACTTGTTTTGGAGACTAACAAAATTGTTGAGACTTGTGAAGTTAGTTTTGATGAGGCTAATCCAGGAACTAGACCAGAAATTGCAGGTACATTGTCACATGTTCAGGGGGAGGATGGTCGTATTTTTGAAGACGAGAGCGACGACGACGACGAGGTCGGCTCGGCCGGTCAGATTGGGCACCAGGCCGGTCAGACCACCGCCACACCTCCGGTCAAACCGGTGCAGGAGATGCGGTCAGACCGGCCAGGGTCATCGGCTTCCAGTTCTGTTGATGCTGATCGGGATGGTCCTCTAGAGGCTACAACTTCGACCAGTGAGGGTACAGAACATGAAATAACTTCAGAAGTCCTTACTCAGGATGTTTGTGCAAATTCTGCATTTGTTGCTTCTTGTGAGCCCAAAGATGTTACTCATGCACTAACTGATGAATCGTGGATTAACGCTATGCATGAAAAACTTGAAAATTTTGAGAGAAACAAAGTTTGGAATTTAGTTGAACCACCTTCTAGACATAATATTATTGGAACCAAGTGGGTTTTCAAAAATAAACAAAATGAGGATGGTTTAATTGTGCGAAATAAAGCTCGTTTCTCAAGGTTTTACTCAGGTGGAAGGTTTGGATTTTGATGAAACTTTTCCTCCTGTTGGTAGGTTTGAGGCAATTAGACTTTTGTTAGCTTTTGCTGCTTCAAAAGGTTTTCAATTGTATCAAATGGATGCTAAAAGTGCTTTTTTAAATGGCTAAATACAGGAGGAAGTCTGTGTTAAACAACCACCGGGTTTTGACAATCCTGATTTTCCCAACCATGTTTTTAAATTGTCAAAAGCTTTGTATGGTTTGAAACAAGCACCTTTGGTATGGTACGATAGACTTAAAAACTTTTCGCTTACGAAAGGTTTTCAAATGGGAAAGATCGACAAAACGCTTTTTGTTCTTAAGCATGGTGATAATCAACTTTTTGTTCAGATTTATGTGGATGATATCATCTTTGGTTGTTCTACTCACACTTTGGTTGTGGAGTTTGCTGATACTATGCGTAGGGGATTTGAGATGAGCATGTTGGGTGAGTTATCGTACTTTTTGGGATTGCAAATTAAGCAAACACTGCAAGGTACGTTTGTGCATCAAACGAAGTATACCAAGGATCTTTTGCGACGCTTCAAGATGGAAAATAGCAAGCCAATCCATACACCAATTGGTTCTACTGCTGTGTTGGATCCTGATGAAGATGGTGAAGCTGTGGATCAAAAGGAGTATAGAAGTATGATTGGATCTTTGTTGTGTCTAACTGCTTCTAGGCCAGACATACAATTTGCTGTGTGTTTGTGTGCACGCTTTCAAGCTTCTCCTCATGCTTCACACTTCAAGCGGTCAAGCGAATAATGAGGTATTTGAATCATACACTTGAATTTGGAATTTAGTATTCTACTTCATCTTTTATATGATTAAGTGGATATTCTGATGTTGATTTTGCGGGCTGTAGAATTGATAGGAAAAGTACTAGTGGAACATGTCATTTTCTTAGTACATCATTGAAAGATTATGGTCTTGTCTTTGAAAAGGTTTCTCTGTTTTGTGACAATACAAGTGCTATTAACATTGCTAAGAATCCTGTACAACATTCACGCACAAAGCACATTGATATTCGCTTTCACTTTTTGAGGGATCATTTTGAAAAGGGAGATGTTTAATTGAAATTTTTGGAAACAAAATTGCAACTTGCGGATATTTTCACCAAACCATTGGATTCATCACGTTTTGCTTTTCTTCGTGGAGAGTTGGGAACCATTCATCCTTTTGGCATGGTTTCAAGGGGAGTTTTTGTGCTCTTGGTTTTATCAAGCACCAATTAAAAGAAACAAATTGAAAGAGAGCTTTGTATTATGCATATAGTTCTTTGATCATGCTAGCAATACTTTAAAGGTTTATTTGTCTATTTTATAGCTTACTTGAATTTTAGTATTTTCATAAGATTTAGATATTTCTTTTAAAGGAGATGATGCATGACATTTAAATTTCATATTTGAATTAATGAAATATGCAATATTGATACTAATGCATAGGTTTGATTGTAACTGCTTATATATATGCTTATTGAATTATTATTCCTCAGATAGCTTTGAAATTGCTCTTTGTGCAAGAGAAAAAAAACATTTATAAGAAAAAAATGAATACCAAATCCTTGGAAACAGTCTTGACGACAAGGACGTACCCAAAATAATTGAGCAAAATATGAAAAAGGCTCAAACAAATATGAAAAATCTCTTGGTTGTTTTGAGTTAAAGCTAATTTGGGAAAGAGTGATGATTGCAATAGGTCTATATATATGGATTTATTTTTCAACCTAAGTGTTTGTAAAGATGTTGCATTATAAAACGTTTGAATTCATAAACCTTGATTGCATTATTGAACTTAATTGTAAAATCTTTGGTTTATGATTGTAAAGTGTGTTTGATTCTTTTGTCGTGATGAACGATTGGCATATGAGGTTATTGGTTTTGATATTTGGAGTTTATTTGCGATGTGGTTTGTGAGGTGATTGAATTTTCAGACGGTGAATAGGGACTGGTGTTTTGTCCGGTCAGACCGGGCAGGTAAGGCCGGTCAGACCGGCGGTATGTGTGCGGTCAGACCGGCCAGCCCGCGGTCTGACGGGTCAACTCTGTGTCAGTTTCGGTTTTGGGTTGTTTTATTGGATATCTGTGTTTAATTCATATTTATGACTTCTAGATGGATACTATGCGTATGTAATACTATTGTGTGCTAACAATGAGTCAAGTTGGTGATAGCTTGTGCTCGGATATGGTTTCTTTGTTTGATTCGTTTGTAGGTAATCTTTACGTCTCGAGAGAGTATTGCCGGTGATGGATGAGGAGTCAACTTGGAGATAAGGTAAAGTTCGGACGGTCAGATATCATGCGGGATACTTAGGCTAAAGATTAATGCACGTGGTTGATGAAGTTTCCATATGGCATACGATGGAGATATTGTGTGCATATGGGATGTGGCGTGGAATTTGGAAGGAGCCCAAATTTGGAACAATTGGAATATGTATAGTTGGTTTCTTGTACGGGAAGGTTTCCTAGGTCGATTAGGACTTCTTGTATGAGTTTGGTTCGTGGCTTTAGGCTGCCTTCCTCATGTATAAATAGAGAGGGAGGGTGTAGCCTTCCGGTATCGCTTAGGAGAGCATTGAGTTGAAAGTTTAGTTAGAGTTTCGAGTTTAGTTGAGATTGTCATGAGGAGTGTTGTGGTTGCACTTTGTAAATACAAAGAGAAGTAATAAAGTTGTCATATACTTTGAGAGTTCTTCAATTTGTATTTGCTCGGGTTCGGCGGTCTAGCCGGCGAGTCATAGGCAGTCAGACCGGTGCATCGAAGCGGTCAGACCGGCGGGGATGCGGCGGTCAGACCGGTGACGGTGGTAGGAGGCAGAGGCGATTTTGGAGCAGTCAGACCGGGGAATCAATTCAGGTCAGACCGACAGCACAGCGCAGTCATACCGGCCGATCTATTTCAGTCCGACCGATCTACATCGATTTGAGGGTAACTTTTAATTCCGCTAAAAGTTTTGGTTTGTGGGTACTACAACCATTCACCCCCCTCTGGTTGGTTTAGTTCTTGTTCTTCGATCCTACAATATAAAGAAGTAATACCCTATTCCTGTTTCAGGAAATATATCCGCCGAGTTACACACTGATCTCGTGATCTGGTTATGTAGGAAGAAAAGCTTTGCTAATTGCTATTGCTCTATGTCCCTCAAAGGGCGTCCTGCCCTCCTTATATAGGTTCAAAGGGCAGGCTCATTAGTCGGAGACCCAACCACATACAGTACAGGACTCCTAAACATCTCAAAAATTTCAAAAATAGATATTTAGGTGCATCGACTGATGCACCTAATTAGGTGTAGCCCCCGACTATGTGTTTAGTTAAACAAACTAAGCATATAGTCAAGAACTATAATAATCATACTCTCTTGAGTTAAATAAATGCCTAACCTAAGCCAAAAGCAATCATAGAAAGTCATATAACACATAACCTTACAATCAAGGCATAGTGCATAATGAATCCAAGTATTTGGCAAGCTCCTGCTTATCCGAGTCGTTCTGCCCAAATCATCTCGGAACAAACAACTCAGCCAACCCTCATGGGTAGAAAATTTGAATTAATAAACTCATAATTCATCAGTCATCTGAAAAAATATGACCAAAATATTAAATAGCTCCAGCTATAATATTGGTCTTAATCGAAAAAGCTCACCAAGGTGGCAAAATAGCATTGATATAATCATAAAATGAAATGCTTTGTAAAAAATCAAACAATTCCTGCAACCTATAAAAAAGTTACCATGATAATTATAAAAAACTTTACTGTTTGTCACCTTCCAAGTTGCATCGTACCAACCTTCAACAAGTTGAATAACTGCTGTATGAAAGGATTTTGAAGGTATTGGGTAGTGAGACACGCGCATATTGCCAGAGCAAATCTGCTTAATTCCCTAGAGACTCGTGTCAAGCCACACCTATAATATGGGCCGCAAACTTCTCATGGGTCTTGGCCCAATCACGAGAAAACCTGGCGGTACCCTAAACGCTTTGAAGCGCCGTTGTCTTCCCCGCTGCTTTATCTTCCAAAAATTTCCCCTTTTGTGCTCCTATTCACAGGCTCTTTGTAGAAACCTAAAACTCGTGCGCATCCAAATCCATCCCTTCGGAGCTCAAGCCCCATCAAGATTCCTCGTGCGCAACCAACTCCTGGCATTTTCCTAAAAAAATCCCCACTCCCAGCGCCTAATTTATCTTCCCCATCTTGCATCCATGGCTGAGGAGAGAGAAATTCCCTTCGACCAATGGGCTACTTCTGACGTGAAGGAATCAACCTTGCGAGAGATGGTGAAGGACGGAGTGCTTCCGGCCAAGGAGATCATTGGTTGGCGTCCAGCGTTTGGCGAAGAATTCCCGACCCCAAACACTAGTGAGATCATTGTCTTCACCCATTTCTTCTATTGCGGGTTTGGTCTTCCAACTTGCAAATTTTTCCGGGGCCTCCTGGAGTACTACGGTCTCCAAATTTATCATCTAAACCCAAATTCCATGCTACATATCGCCATCTTCATCCATGTATGCGAGGCCTTCTTAGGTATCCACCCGCATTTCAATCTCTTCCGCCGCATGTTCTTCCTCAAGGCCCACCCGACTAAGGACAATCCCTGTGTTATGGGTGGCGCCAGCTTTCGACTCCGCGGGACTCTCCGCAAAGATTACTTCCCTCTTCCTTTGAAATCTTCCAATAAAGGCTGGCACGCAAATTGGTTCTACATCTCAAACCCACCCCCCAGTTTGCCCGACTTCATCGGCCTCCCACCTGTCCAACAAGCCAACTGGAACACCATGCCAGAAAACCAGGATTGGATAGAAGTGAACAAACTCTTGGCTAAAATCCTTGAGCTGAAGAACAAAGGCCTCCAAGGAGAGCAGATCACTCGGCATTTCATAAAGTGCCGACTGGCTCCTGTCAAGGAAAGGTCTAAGCCAGCCTTCGAGTATGAGGGCCAGAGTGATCCCAACCGGGAGGACAATGAGTCCCTAAACTTCCAGGTCTTGTGCGCTCGCATGTACAAGATCTTCTCATCTGGAATTGCGGTGGAGTACAGCCATAAGCTCCTGGTTGCTCCCTTCAGTCTTCTTCGACCACCTCCTCCGGTAAGTAGACTCTACAACTCGTATCATTCTTCTCTTTGTTTCTGTTCTTCAACATGTCTCAAGAGTACTGCTTGTAGGCAAATTCTCTGATCATCTCCAGGCCGTACAAAGTCTTCCACGAAGATGCACCTGCTCAGCCAACTACCAAGAAGCCAGCAGGTGGCCCAAAAATTAAACCTCAGACCAAAAATAAGAGAACTGCTGCCGAGGAGGAAACCAGCAAACGGGCTAGCAAGAGAAGGCTAGTCGTAGATGACTCGGACGAAGATACTGAAGAAATTCAGACTCCAAAGATGAATGTAACTTCTCCGAGGGCATCCACACGATCTGCTCCAAAGATTAGGAAGTCCAACAGTATCTCTTTGCTTATTCAAATTTATCTTCTTGTTGAAAATAAACCTGTCTCCATTATCTTCATATTCTTCTCCCACCGGGCAGACAGAAAAAACAAGCCAATCTGCAGTGCCAAAAGAGCCAAAATCTGCAGAACAAGGGTCTCAGGACTCTCTCTCGAGTGAGGACACCCCTGTGGAAGAGCCCCCAACTACCAGCCAGGAAATCCCGACTGGAAACCAACCGGATAAGGACACACAGGGCTCGTGTAGTCTAGAAACGCCGGTTGAGGACCTAACTCCAAGGATAGGTAAGCTTCAAATAGTCTTCAGACTCTTGTCTTGAATATATTTTCCGACATCCTTCTCATTTGTCATCCTTAGAGCAAGCAACCGAAGAGGAGGAGATTGCCCTGCTGAAGTCTTCAGAAGATTCAGTTCCTCCAATAAAAATCGAGTGGCAGGATATTGAAGGCAAAAGGCAAGACATCGTGTTGAACAAGGAAAGAGAAGCTGAAGAACGCGACATGCTCATTGCCAGCCTCAATGAAGCTACCCGACTGATGAATGTATGTATAATCTTCTCATATGTCGATCATATAACCTTGTGTGGTTGACTGACTCAATCTTTATAATGCAGAGAATTTAGTGTCGCTTGATGGCCAAGCCAGACACTTTCGAGAAACTGGTGCCTCACGTCAATTCTCTGGAGAACATCCAGCAAAAACTCAAGGATGCCAGAGAAGAAGCAGCAGCTCGAGAGGTCGTCTTGAGAGAGGAAATTAATAAGCTCCGAGATATGAACCTAGAGCTTCGTGGTTCAATCGGAGGTAAGAGAACTTTAACCTTTCTTGCTCTTGTATAATCTGTTTGATTCTGATAATTCCAAGTCTTCATGCTATAGCTAACGTATTCGAGATCGACTCCCTCAAGGCTCAACTGAAGAAGGCGGAAACTGACAACGCCAAGCTTGAGTCTGACAAGAACAAGGCCTTAGAAAAAATTGAAGGTAACTCCTGAGACTCGTACTCCTCGATCTAATCTTAGTTAGTCATGCAATCTGAATCATATCAAACTTGCAGCTAATAGAGTAAAATCCCAAGCTCAATTTGAACTCTTCGCTGAAAAAGTCCGAAGGGCCGAAAGAGTTAGACATGACATCGCCAACGCAGCCACGCCAATACTGTCGGCGCTTTACGAGAACGGCCTCAGGACAAGCTCTTTAGACGCGATTGAAGTCTTTGATAAACTCAGGACAGCACCGAAGAAATATATGGAAAATATTACAGACGCTGCTATCATGAGTGCTAGTCAAACCTTGGCCATGACGAAGTCGCTCAATCCTCGGGTAGACATAAACTCCATAGGAGAAGGCTTCGCTGATGGTACCACCGATGATCAGGCCTTAGAACTGATTAATGAAGCTCAAGAGACGGCCAAAAAGATTGCTGTTGAAGTTGGCAGTCGAGAAGAGCATGATACAATAAGTCTAAGCATAATATCGACGAAGGTGCTCAATATTCCAAGAGTTCTCCACCATGGTCCCATCTTCACGCTTCAAGCGATACGCTCCTGGCCGAGTGACCTCAGCAATTATATAAGGGCCTTCCCATAGCGGAGATAACTTGTGTCTATCTTTTGTAGTCTGAATCTTTTGTAGAACCATGTCGCCAACAATAAAAGCTCGTGACCGAACGTTGCAATTATGATAATGCCGAAGTCCTTGAAGATACCTTGCCGACTGAACCAATGTAGCCTCCCGAGCTTCCTCCAGTCGGGTCAAGTCGTCAACTCTGTCTTGATCATAGCGTTAATCATTGAAACTGCGAACTCGAAGAGACTCATACTCCATCTCACTCAGCAACATTGCTTCGGCCCCATAAACCAAGAAAAAAGGAGATTGGCCGGTAGCTCGACTGGGTGTAGTCCGTAGTGACCATAATACCGAAGGCAACCAAGAAAAAAGGAGATTGGCCGGTAGCTCGACTGGGTGTAGTCCGTAGTCCAGCATAGGGACGTAGCCTATCAAACACTCGGGCCTTGATACTTTGAAGAACCATACCATTGGCGCGTTCGACTTGTCTGTTGCTTCTAGGGTGTGCCACCGATGCATAGCAAATCTTGATTCCAAAATCTTCATAGAATTCCTTAAAACTGCCTCCAGCAAACCAAGTCCCATTATCAGTTATGATTCTGTTCGGGACACCAAACCGGTGCACAATGTTTAGAATAAAATCTCGCGCCTTATCCATAGTTATCGTAGCAACCGGCTTAGTCTCAATCCACTTGGAAAACTTGTCAATTGCGATGAACAGATGCATAAATCCTCCTAGAACCTTCTTGAAAAGACCAACCATGTCCACGCCCCATACGGCGAGAGGCCATGATAAAGGGATTATTTGTAGATCTTGGGCTGGAACATGGCTTTGCCGAGCGAAGAACTGACAACCTTCACACGTGCGGACCACCTTGTCGGCGTCGGAGACCGCCATGAGCCAAAAAAAACCTTGTCTGTAAGCCTCGCCCACCAGAGTGCGCGCCGCAGCATGACTGCCGCATATACCAGAGTGAATATCGTGCAACAATTGTCGTCCCTCCTCAGGCGTGATGGATCTCATCAAAACTCCAGATGGGCTTCTTTTTTATAATTCCGAATCGACCATCACGTAGCCTTGACTGCGACGTCGAACTCGCTCCGCATCATCCCAGTCTTCCGGCAGCTCTTGCTGAGTTAAAAACTTGATGAACGGTATCCTCAAGTCGGCGTCGAGCATGGCAACCTAGTCTGTAGCTTCTTCATTGGGGATTGATTTCTTAGCAATAGTCGGCTTGTAGAGGTGCTCCACGAAGACGTCAGCTGGGGCTGCTTCTCTCTTGGACCCAAACTGCGCCAACTCATCTGCCGCTTTATTGTTGTGTCTCAAGACGTGGGATAATTCCAGTCCATCAAACTTGTCTTCAAGTTTGTGAACTTCTTGTCGATAGGCCTCCATGGTATCATTCAGGTAGGACCAATCCTTCATTACTTGGTTGACCACCTGCTGGGAATCTCCTCGTACAACCATCCATCGTATCGCGAGTGAAATAGCAAGTCATAGGCCATGAAGTAAAGCTTCGTACTCGGCGACGTTATGTGAGGCGGGGAAGTGAATATGAAGGACATACCGTAGCCTCTCCCTAGTCGGGGAAATCAGCACGACTCCCGCTCCCAAGCCGGTGACTCTTTTAGATCTGTCAAAGTGCATGGTCCAGTCCTGCAGCTCCTCCCTAGGTACATCTTCTTGTCTCTCGGTCCACTCAGCCACAAAATTCACCAAGACTTGAGACTTTATAGACATCCTTGCTTTGAAAGTAATATCCAGCGGCATCAACGCCAGAGCCCACTTCACAATGCGCCCAGTAACCTCCCGGTTATGGATGACATCGTCGAGTGGAAAGGACGTGACCACGGTAACCGAATGACCCTGAAAATAATGGGCCAACTTCCTAGCAGTAATTAGAACTCCATATAGTAGTTTTTGTACCTAGGGGTAGCGGGTCTTGGCTCCTGCCAGCACCTCACTAACAAAGTAGATTGATCTTTGAACCTTCTGAGCTCGTCCTTCCTCCTCGCGTTCGACGACCAAAACCGTGCTGACCACCTGGTAAGTTACGGAAACGTAGAGCAACAGAGGTTCTTAAGGGTGGGGTGACGCCAATACGGGTAGCGTTGTGAGGAATTCCTTCAAGTCTTCAAAAGCTTTCTGGGCCTCGGTGGTCCATTGAAAATCGTCCGTCTTTTTCAACAGCCTGAAAAAAGGCATACCTCATTCGCCAAGTCTGGAGACAAATCGACTCAGCGCCGCCATGCAACCAGTGAGCTTCTGGACGTCGTTCTGGGTACTCGGGGGCTTCATGTTTCAGATAGCGTTGATCTTTTCTGAATTTTCTTCAATGCCGCGATGAGACACCATAAAGCCGAGCAGCTTGCCTGACGGCACACCAAAGGTGCACTTCTCCGGGTTCAACTTCATTCTGAAGGCCCGAATATTTGCGAAGGTTTCTTCTAAGTCAGCGATCAGGTCTTCTTTCTGCTTAGCCTTGATGACAACATCATCGACGTAGGCTTCCACGTTCCTCCCGAACTTGGTCTGAAGGTATCTTTGGATCATACGCTGATAAGTGGCTCCGGTAGGCCGAAGGGCATCGTGACGTAGCAATAGGCTCCAAACGCGGTAATGAATGATTTCTTTAGGTAGTCGGACTCCTTCAGGCTGATCTGATGGTAACCCGAGTAGCAATCCAAGAAGCTCAAAAGCTCGCAGTCGGCTGTTGAATCAACGACTTGATCAATACGGGGCAATCCGAAAGGATCCTTGGGGCAGGATTTGTTGAGGTCGGTGTAGTCCACGCACATGCGCCATTTTCCTGTCCTCTTCTGAACTAGGACCAGGTTGGCTAACCAGTCGGGATGGTAAACCTCCTTGATAAACCTGGCAGCCAAGAGCTTGGCGAGTTCCTCCTTGATGGCATCTTTTCGATCTTGGGCGAAGCAGCGGAGTCGTTGTTTGATAAGTTTCGTGTCATCTTTGACGTTTAATGAGTGCTTGATCACCTTCCTAGGAATACCCAACATATCAGACGGTTTCCAAGTAAAAATAACTTTATTATTCTGGAGGAAGGTGATGAGCACGCTTTCCTATTTGGGATCTAACTCCGCGCCTATTACAGCAGTTTTAGAAGGATCAGAGGGGTCAGGGGAATTTTCTTCGTCTTGGCGTCGCCTTCTCCCGACATGGCTATCTTCTTCGTAGGGATCTTGTGTCACGCCCCGATTTTTTATCAGGATTAAAAATCGTTAAATAATACATTTTCTAGAAATTTAATAAAAATTTAAAGTAATTCATCAAGTGAAATTAGCAAGGAAATTAAAATTTCCTTTAAAAATCATGGCCGGAAATATTTTTGTAATATTCTCTGTGCCCTAAAGTACTCTCCAGAATTTTTCGTGAATTTTTGGAGCCAAAGAAATAATTTTAAAGTCACAAAGTTCATTTAACAAATTAAATAAATTGGAAAACAAATTAAAAACGTCTCCTTTTGTTTTGGGTCGTGTCCGGCCCAAAACTCCTCTCTCCTCCCCGGACCGCGCGGCCTCCTCCCTCCTTCCTCTCCCTCCGGCCCAGCTTGGCCGTTGGCCCAGCCCGCGCCAAAGTCTGTTTTTCCCCCTTGCCTGCCTCCTCTCTTTCCTCCGGCCCATTAACGCTGCCCCTTTCCCGAAGTCTGTTCGGCCTCCCTTCTTCAACCTCCGCCGGGTCAACCGCCGTAGCCACCCCCCCACTTCGTCGCCTTTTCCGCCGGTCGTTGCCATGCCACTCCGCCGCAAAATCCGCCGCGTCTCGGCCACTTCGCCGCTCCCCGGGCCTATAAAAGGCGCCCCGAAGCTCCTCTTCCCCTTTCTTTTTTTTTTCCCGAGCCCCGCCGAGCTCCCTCTCTCCGCCGCTAGCGCCGCCGCCGCGCCAATCCGCCTCCACCATCGGCCCCGCCGCCACTCGCCGACCCCCGTCCGCCCCTCCGCGTCCGCCGGGAGCCGCCGGAAGGCCGCCCGCACCGTGAGCCCGACCGCCGCCTCCTCCGGCCAGCCGTGGTCGCCATTGCCGCGCGGTGAGGATCCCCGTCCCCTCTCTTTTCCTCTACTCCCTCCGCCACCCTCCGCGCCGCCGCTGCTCGCTGCCGACGACCATAGGGCCGCGCGCCCGCGCATGCGCCGCCGCTGCCGGCCGGTGGTCTCGTCGCCCCGGCCGCCTCCCCGCGCTGCCGTGTCGCCTCGGCCGCGCGCCGCCGCCGCTCCGCCGCCAAGCCGCCCGCGCCGTCGCCCGGCCGTGCGCCCGTGCGCCCGCCGCTGCCGCCGGTTGCAGCACGCTGCCGCACCGCCGCCGCCATGCCTTCACCGGGTCGGCCTAGGGTTTGGCCAAACCCTAGCCGCCCGCTTGGCCTAGAGGTCGCCCCGGGCCGGCCCACCACTTCCTCCAGCCCATCGCTGTTGGGCCGATTGGCCCATCTCCCTGCAAAAGTCTATTTTGCGTCCCCCTTTTCTCAGGCCGGCCCATCACCCCGCTTGGCCCGATTGGCCCACCTTCTCGCGAAAAAGTCTATTTCGCGTCCTCCTCTTTTCTTGGGCCGTCGGCCTATTATCCTTCACACAAAAGTCTACTTTATGTCCCTCGGCCCTTTTAACTTTTCCGAGGAAGTCCAGTTCACCTCCTCAAGTCCAGTATAGCTCGCTTGGCACAAGTCCAGTTTACCCCCTTTTTCTCTCCTGTTCGCCGACTCTTGTGTCGTCGACGCGTGGGCCCCCTTTGTTTAATCCGGTCCACACCCAGACCACGTGGCCGCCCGCGGCTTCGCCACGTTGGCGTCCACGTCGGCGCTACCTCCTCCCTTCCATCCGCTGTGGCCGCCACGTCAGCGCCACGTGGTGCGTTCGCACCCGTGCGTGCGTGGACTTGGTCCACCGTGGATCAGCCGCCCCTTGACCCGTTGACACGTGGGACCCGCCGTTCCGGCGCCAATTTCCCTTTGATGATGTCAACGTAGTCCTTTCCTTTGTAAAATTATTTAATAATTGCGTAATAAATCATTTTAATTTCTAGAAATTCATTTAAATGGCTCAAAACTTCTAAAATTCATATCTAATTCATACGAACTCCAAATTGAGCCATTCATCTTGCAAAATTCATCTAAAATTGAGCTCTACATGTTTGTTTACTTTTTATGTACTGTTTACTTGGTTTTTATTAGAGTTTTTTTTCTCGTTTTGCGTGCCAGCGTGTAGATTCCACCGTTTCGGAAGTTCGCGTTTGCGAGGAAAAGAGTTCGGAAGATTGTTTGAAGAAGCAAGGCAAGTCACACAATTTCCCTTGAGCATGTTGTACCTATTTTTCTTAAATGTTTTACGTTTGCAAATAAAGTGCATGTTTTGCTATTACTTGGGAATAGGGTTTACCTATCCGTCCGCTTGAGCCATGTTTACTTGTTAAACCATCCTTTGTTAACTGTGGGTGATAATTTGACTAGCTTATGTCACCTTGTTGACTTTGCTAGAATTATATATGCTTAGCTATGCTTAATTACCACTAGCTCATTTAATGGGATAATTACACTGTTTACAATTAGCTTCTAACGAGCAGTTCGCTCGAGACACCGGACCATTTTCTATTGGTCGTACTTATCCAACTAAAATATGACCTAATGGTGGGCTGTGAGTGCATGGTTTTGCTGGTCGCACCCATGGCAATTAAGGACCGGTTCATGGGAAACCCTGGAAGAATAACAGTGCTTACCACAAGCAAGAATGGGCAACTGCTGGACTTGTAGTGTAACTTTTCCCTAGCTGACGTACCGAGGCAAGGGTGAGCGTGATGGAGTTTGGATGGCCCCTGTGACGGTCTATGCGGCTGCCGGATTCACCAAGGCACAAGAGGGGGCTGCCTACTGCCTTTTGAGGGGTGGGGTCGAAACCTGAGGTGGGTACGATTGGTTAGGGGAAGTTATGCGAAAGGTCTTGTCACGATTTTCCCCTTTGCAGTATCGTGGCGATACTTCGGGGCATGGTAACATGTGTGGAATCGTGTCTTGTGGGTACAGTTGCGCACCTCTGATCAGAGTAAAACTATTCGAATAGCCGTGCCCGCGGTTATGGGCGATCAACCAGATTCACCGTGATTAGTCCCACATGCTTAATTAATTTGACTAAATGAACTGGTGTAGTTCAGGTGGAATGGTTGGGCCTGTTCAACGTGGTTGTAGCGTTGTTCAGTGGAGATTTAATATTGCCTTAATTAAACAACTATTTTACTGTTTTAAAATCTAAAGGTTTTCAACCGCTTTTCTGCAAAGAGCCACAAGCCCCCCTTTTTCTCCCCTTTGCACGTTTGCATTTTTGGTGTGGCTTGTTGAGTACGGTGGTTGTACTCAATCTTGCTATTTTTTCCCCTTTTCAGAAGTTTAGTACTTCTGAGTTGAAGATGAAGTTAGAGGACCAAGGCTCAGACCCCAGTTGAGTTTGCCTGTGGAGTGGAGCTGAAGCCCGCTAGGATCGCCTCTTTCCGCTGCTGTTTTCTTTTCGGTGTGAGGACTAAGTGCCTCTGTTGTAAGTATTTATCGCTTTATTTACGTTTGGGTCTATTTATTGATTTGTCGTTTTGTGTACCCTGGTTGATGCCTGGACAGGGACTTAATACACAAAATGGTCTGGAAATTTGGGAAAATTTCCGGGCGTGACAAGTTGGTATCAGAACCATCTCGACTGTAGGTCAAGTCAAACGGTCAAACCCCTAAGAACAAGTTTTGTGAAAACCTTATCTGCGAAAATGTCTCTTCTCTCCCTCAGGAGTCTTTGCAAAACAGCTTATCAAATTTCTCTCCTTTCCCCTTCAACTCTCTAGTTGTTAAGCCTGGAGCACAAACTAAAAGCTTCTCGAAAGACAAGCCAAGAGTCGAGCTCCAAGCAAGGATCAAGACAAGCTGTCCAGAGTCGGCATTTCTTGAGTCGAGCGAAGTTTTCTTGAAGCTTACCCAAACCCAATCCTTCCTGGAAGAGTAGTATCGGTAGTTGTTAGATCGTGTGTTGTCTGCTGTGTGCAGGTGTATGGCTTACATCAATGTTGGGGATGTGACCATACTAGGTTGTTTTCCTAATCAACTTGAACAGTAAAAGTGTACTCACATCAGATCAGTACTCAAGTGGACTAAGGTCTTATCTTTAGCAACCCCTTTTCCCCTCTCCCCTTTGTCCCGGCAGCAGTGGATCAGTGCCAGAAGGGATGCCAACGACAACAACAACGGTACCGTTGGCAGTGTGTTGAGGTCAGAACTTGTTGGATCTGTTCAAGACAACAAGCTATCAACTAAGTCGGAGCACTTCGCTCTTGATTAGCTTGCGGTTCCCCAAGATCAGATGATGAAGGTGTCATGTTGATGCAACAAATACAAGGTCCGATGCAACTGATGCAGCAGCAGTATCACCAGCACCCGGTGCAAGCCCAAATGCTAGCCCAGAATCGGAATCAGAGTCAAAGCCTGTGCCTCCGCTCTAGCACAGAATGGGAAGATCCAGCCAAAGGACAATAGGAAGATCAAGAGACACCCTTACTAAGGTTCATGAGTCCCTACTTGCTCCCGTTCCAGCTGTAAGCATCTACAACCAGAAGAGTGTGCCTCGTGATCAAACAAGTCCGAGTGGTTTCAATTGTCTCAAGACAAGACAATCCGTCAGCAAAAGTCCACCCCTATGCGAAGAAGAAGCCACCATTGTTCCAACTTTGGAAAGTCAAGGCACATTTTTAAGGCATGCTCAATGCCCAAACGTCAGCTCATCAAGTTAGCAGTTTTGTTTGCAGCACCCGTGTCCCTCAAGTCACATCAGTCCCGACGTTGAGTGGTCAGATCCCGCCAGGTGTCACCGAAGGGAAAAAGTGGAAAAGCGAACCCTATCGTTACCTAAATGCAAAGTTTCTGTCATAATGTTTTGTCATTGAAGGCACCGGCAAAGTTCCTATTCTTTGAGCCGTAGCCGTCCGAAAGATACAAACCAGCATCAGCAGAGAAAGCAATACCAGAGAGAAAAAAAGGGTGATACACCCCAACTACAACAGACAGTTCACTCCTCCAGCTACATCCACAGTCACCAGTCACAAGACGGCAGTCAACACCAACATTGCATCTTATGTCATTCCAACTCAGGTGCCTAGCAATCCACATCCAAAGAGTCACACAGTCACCAAGAAGGTCCTATCTGATACAGCTACCAAGAAAACTAACACCTCCCCAAAGAATATCAGCAGTTGAAGCGTTGTTCTTGTTGGGACTTCGGACAACCAGCAAGGGAAAGAATCAGTCAACCATGTGAGGAAGAAAAAGGAGTAAATGTTGTACCAGTTAGCAATCCTATTAGCGAGAGCCAGTACAAACCACAAGTTTTGAAAGTTCAAGTGTTTTTCTGGTACCTAGAAGTCTCGTGCCAGTCAGGTAATAAGAAGGGAATATTGAGTAATTCAATCCGCGTTTGGATTGTCAAGATGAATTATGATAGGTGGAGATGTGCATTTAACAACGTCACTAAGAAACCTAGAGTTTCTTTTACCAGTTCATTACAATTTGGTCAGACCCTCAAGACGTAATCACTTGTAGGGAAAAGAAAATAATCAATCCAGGAAATGACAAGTCGGTCAAGTTGGTCAGATCATAGTAACACTCGACATGATTAGGCCTTTTCGAAGGACAGTATAAGTGGCACCTCAATAAAATGAGAAGAATGATGAAATATTTGGTAGTGATAAGTTGACAAGTTGGCGTCAGAGAAAAATATCCATCCTCTCAATCTTAGAGGTTCTCGAGAGAACGGTAAATGCAACTGCACCCTAGTGGTGAATAAGGATCAAGAATGGTTACCTTTAGTTCAAGACAACCGCTGCAGTTTTCGAAAACTGTCCCAATGTTCTAGGAAGATGACAAGGAATTGTTCCGTCACCTCTGCTTAAAGTAAGAGAATGCAGACATCGAGCCAAAAGAAAAGGAACACATCACCAACAAAATAGGTGGCAGAGAAACATGCAGGATAGATCGTCTCTACTCAAGGATTAAAAGTGAACTTGGGCGATCCGAAAAGCAGAAACCCTTGGTAACATCAACGTCAGTTTCAATAGTTGGATAAGTTTCAATATTCATGGAGTGACAACTGCAGAGCCTATGGCTTATCAACCTGGAAGGCCCAACAAAGGATAGACGACAAAGTGAAATGTTGAATGAATGAGTTAACCTCTCGGGCAGGATCTGTTAAGTGATCAATGCTTATTTCAAGGACATCAACTAAGCAACCCATTCAGGCAGTTGACCACCACAGTCTGGCCAGAAGCAGAACAGTCATGTCAGCAGTTAGGTCTAATGGAAACCTCGACAGAGGGCCAGAATGTCAAGGTGAGCAAGTCACTTTCATATGGGACTACCCATCGTTGACCGGATATTATGTTCTAAGCTTTCCCGGAATGACAGTGCAATGTCAGTGCTTCATTTCGATTGACCGATGAAGAATCAGATTCACAGATCAGTGTTTCGTGGAAATCAGAGAAGCCTGGATATCCTTAAGGCTAGCGACTTAATCGTTCAGTCCGGCGAAAGCTTAACTACCTTGGTAAGGTAGGCTTGGAGTAAAATTTGGTTTACCTCATAACCGTTTCGTCTGAAAGTTCAACCAAGAGAAACCGATTGGATTGTAATCAAAGTAGTCAGTTGCAAGATTTTAGTAGAGCTCCACCAATCTCGAGCTAACAGGTTGGGTTTCGAGTCGCACCTGAAATGCCAGTCAGCCGTTCAGCCATGAAACAACGACAACTTAAGGCCTTCACAGTTCAGGTAAAAGGCAGACCAAGCAGCTTCTTGAAATGTTTGTCGTTCAGATCAATAGCAGTTCAGAGCAAAATTCAAAGTCTGTGGTTTTACGAACATCCATTTCAAAGTTTCAGGAACAACCCCACCGGTTTCAAGTCAACAAAGTCTATTCTCAGCTCATCAAAAATTGTCAACGCCAACTACGCAGTCCAAAGTAAGCTCCATGAATAACTGCAACCCAGATCAGGGTCAAAGCAGAGA
Organism: Oryza officinalis; assembly: GCA_008326285.1. NCBI lineage: Eukaryota > Viridiplantae > Streptophyta > Magnoliopsida > Poales > Poaceae > Oryza > Oryza officinalis. Next base: position 13,483,147 of record BDMV01000010.1, read on the forward strand.
GAACCAACCAGTGCAGTTTTGGCAAAGAAACGGAACATCGAGCTGGATGCCAACAGGGTCAATCGTCCAAGATGGGTTAATCAATCGGCAGGTCGAAGTCAGAAAGAAGCCACAGAAGTCTGCAAGCCAGTCCAACACCACCCACACCATGCTTTCTTTCTAGCCATCCCCAAATCTCGGGACGAGATTCCTGTAAGGGGGGTAGATTTGTCACGCCCCGATTTTCGATCGGGATTAAAAATCGTTAAATAATACATTTTCTAGAAATTTAATAAAAATTTAAAGTAATTCATCAAGTGAAATTAGCAAGGAAATTAAAATTTCCTTTAAAAATCATGGCCGGAAATATTTTTGTAATATTCTCTGTGCCCTAAAGTACTCTCCAGAATTTTTCGTGAATTTTTGGAGCCAAAGAAATAATTTTAAAGTCACAAAGTTCATTTAACAAATTAAATAAATTGGAAAACAAATTAAAAACATCTCCTTTTGTTTTGGGTCGTGTCCGGCCCAAAACTCCTCTCTCCTCCCCGGACCGCGCGGCCTCCTCCCTCCTTCCTCTCCCTCCGGCCCAGCTTGGCCGTTGGCCCAGCCCACGCCAAAGTCTGTTTTTCCCCCTTGCCTGCCTCCTCTCTTTCCTCCTCTCGGGCCGCCGGCCCGTTAACGCCGCCCCTTTCCCGAAGTCTGTTCGGCCTCCCTTCTTCAACCTCCACCGGGTCAACCGCCGCCTTTACCGCCGCAGCCACCCCCCCCCACTTCGTCGCCTTTTCTGATCGCTTTATTTACGTTTGGGTCTGTTTATTGATTTGTCGTTTTGTGTACCCTGGTTGATGCCTGGACAGGGACTTAATACACAAAATGGTCTGGAAATTTGGGAAAATTTCCGGGCGTGACAAGTTGGTATCAGAGCCATCTCGACTGTAGGTCAAGCCAAACGGTCAAACCCCTAAGGACAAGTTTTGGAAAACCTTATCTGCGAAAATGTCTCTTCTCTCCCTCAGGAGTCTTTGCAAAACAGCTTATCAAATTTCTCTCCTTTCCCCTCCAACTCTCTAGTTGTTAAGCCTGGAGCACAAACTAAAAGCTTCTCGAAAGACAAGCCAAGAGTCGAGCTTCAAGCCAGAAGATCAAGTCGAGCAGTCCAGAGTCAGCGTTTCTGAGGTTCGAGCGAAGTTTCTTGGAGCTTACCTAAACCCAATCCTTCCTGGAAGAGTAGTATCGGTAGTTGTTAGTCGTGTGTTGTTTGCTGTGTGCAGGTGTATGGTTTACATCAGTGGTGGGGATGTGACCATACTAGGTTGTTTGCCTAATCAACTTGAACAGTAAAAGTGTACTCACATCAGATCATAGTCAAGTGGACTAAGGTCTTATCTTTAGCAACCCCTTTTCCCTCTCCCCTTTGTCCCGGCAGCAGTGGATCAGTGCCAGAAGGAATGCCAACGACAACAACAACGGTACCTTGGCAGTGTGTTGGGTCAGAACTGTTGGATCTGTTCAAGACAACAAGCTATCAACTAAGTCGGAGCACTTCGCTCTTGATTAGCTTGCGGTTCCCCAAGATCAGATGATGAAGGTGTCATGTTGATGCAACAAATACAAGGTCCGATGCAACTGATGCAGCGGCAGTATCACCAGCACCCGGTGCAAGCTCAAATGCTAGCCCAGAATCTGAATCAGAGTCAAAGCCTGTGCCTCAGCTCTAGCACAGAATGGGAAGATCCAGCCAAAGGACAATAGGAAGATCAAGAGACACCCTCACTAAGGTTCATGAGTCCCTACTTGCTCCCGTTCCAGCTGTAAGCATCTACAACCAGAAGAGTGTGCCTCGTGATCAAACAAGTCCGAGTGGTTTCAATTGTCTCAAGACAGGACAATCCGTCAGCAAAAGTCCACCCCTATGCGAAGAAGAAGCCACCATTGTTCCAACTTTGGAAAGTCAAGGCACATTTTTAAGGCATGCTCAATGCCCAAACGTCAGCATCATCAAGTTAGCAGTTTTGTTTGCAGCACCCGTGTCCCTCAAGTCACATCAGTCCCGCGTTGAGTGGCCAGATCCCGCCAGGTGTCACCGAAGAGAAAAAGTGGAAAAGCGAACCCTATCGTTACCTAAATGCAAAGCTTCTGTCACAATGTTTTGTCATTGAAGGCACCGGCAAAGTTCCTATTCTTTGAGCCGAGCCGTCCGAAAGTTACAAACCAGCATCAGCAGAGAAAGCAATACCAGAAAAAAAAGGGTGATACACCCCAACTGCAACAGACAGTTCACTCCTCCAGCTACATCCAACAGTCGCACCAGTCACAAGACGGCCGTCAACATCAACATTGCATCTTATGTCATTCCAACTCAGGTGCCTAGCAATCCACATCCAAAGAGTCACACAGTCACCAAGAAGGTCCTATCTGATACAGCCACCAAGAAAACTGACACCTCCCCAAAGAATGTCAGCAGTTGAAGCGTTGTTCTTGTTGGGACTTCGGTCAACCAGCAAGGAAAAGAATCAGTCAACCATGTGAGGAAGAAACGGCCGGTGGTCTCGTCGCCCCGGACGCCTCCCGCGCTGCCGTGTCGCCTCGGCCGCGCGCCGCCGCCGCTCCACCGCCGAGCCGCCCGCGCCGTCGCCCGCGCGTGCGCCGTGCGCACGCCGCTGCCGCACCGCCGCCGCCGTGCCTTCACCGGGTCGGCCTAGGGTTTGGCCAAACCCTAGCCGCCCGCTCGGCCGTAGAGGCCGCCCCGGGCCGGCCCACCACTTCCTCCAGCCCAACGGCTATTGGGCCGATTGGCCCATCTCCCCGCAAACGTCTATTTTGCTTCCCCCTTTTCTCAGGCCGGCCCATCACCCCGCTCGGCCCGATTGGCCCACCTTCTCGCGAAAAAGTCTGTTTCGCGTCCTCCTCTTTTCTTGGGCCGTCGGCCTATTATCCTTCACACAAAAGTCTACTTTATGTCCCTCGGCCCTTTTAACTTTTCCGAGGAAGTCCAGTTCACCTCCTCAAGTCCAGTATACCTCCCTTGGTTCATTTCCTTTTCCCTTTTTGCACAAGTCCAGTTTACCCTCTTTTTCTCTCCTGTTCGCCGACTCTTGTGTCGTCGACGCGTGGGCCCCCTTTGTTTAATCCGGTCCACACCTAGACCACGTGGCCGCCCGCGGCTTCGCCACGTTGGCGTCCGCGTCGGTGCTGCCTCCTCCCTTCAATCCGCCGTGGCCGCCACGTCAGCGCCACATGGTGCGTTCGCACCCGTGCGTGCGTGGACTTGGTCCACCGTGGATCAACCGCCCCTTGACCCGTTGACACGTGGGACCCACCGTTCCGGCGCCGATTTCCCTTTGATGATGTCAACGTAGTCCTTTCCTTTGTAAAATTATTTAATAATTGCGTAATAAATCATTTTAATATCCAGAAATTCATTTAAATGGCTCAAAACTTCTGAAATTCATATCTAATTCATACGAACTCCAAATTGAGCCATTCAACTTGCAAAATTCATCTAAAATTGAGCTCTACATGTTTGTTTACTTTTTATGTACTGATTACTTGGTTTTATTAGAGTTTTTTTTCTCGTTTTGCGTGCCAGCGTGTAGATTCCGCCGTTTCGGAAGTTCACGTTCGCAAGGAAAAGAGTTCGGAAGATTGTTTGAAGAAGCAAGGCAAGTCACACAATTCCCCTTGAGCATGTTGTACCTATTTTTCTTAAATGTTTTACATTTGTAAATAAAGTGCATGTTTTCCTATTACATGGGAATAGGGTTTACCTATCCGTCCGCTTGAGCCATGTTTACTTGTTAAACCGTCCTTTGTTAACTGTGGGTCATAATTTGACTAGCTTATGTCACCTTGTTGACTTTGCTAGAATTATATATCCTTAGCCATGCTTAATTACCACTAGCTCATTTAATGGGATAATTACACTGTTTACAATTAGCTTCTAACGAGCAGTTCGCTCGAGACACCGGACCATGTTCTATTGGTCGTACTTATCCAACTAAAATATGACCTAATGGTGGGCTGTGGGTGCATGGTTTTGCTGGTCGCACCCATGGCAATTAAGGACCGGTTCATGGGAAACCCTGGAAGAATAACAGTGCTTACCACAAGCAAGAATGGGCAACTGCTGGACTTGTAGTGTAACTTTTCCCTAGCTGACGTACCGAGGCAAGGGTAAGCGTGATGGAGTTTGGATGGGCCCTGCGACGGTCTATGCGGCTGCCGGATTCACCAAGGCACGAGAGGGGGCTGCCCACTGCCTTTTGAGGGGTGGGGGCGAAACCTGAGGTGGGTACGATTGGTTAGGGGAAGTTATGCGAAAGGTCTTGTCACGATTTCCCCCTTTGCAGTATCGTGGCGATACTTCGGGGCATGGTAACATGTGTGGAATCATGTCTTGTGGGTACAGTTGCGCAGCTCTGATCAGAGTAAAACTATTCGAATAGCCATGCCCGCGGTTATGGGCGATCAACCTGATTCACCGTGATTAGTCCCACATGCTTAATTAATTTGACTAAATGAACTGGTGTAGTTCAGGTGGAATGGTTGGGCCTGTTCAACGTGGTTGTAGCGTTGTTCAGTGAAGATTTAATATTGCCTTAATTAAACAACTATTTTACTGTTTTAAAATATAAATGTTTTCAACCGCTTTTCTACAAAGAGCCACATGCCCCCCTTTTTCTCCCCTTTGGACGTTTGCATTTTTGGTGTGGCTTGTTGAGTACGGTGGTTGTACTCAATCTTGCTATTTTTCCCCTTTTCAGAAGTTTAGTACTTTTGAGTTGAAGATGAAGTTAGAGGACCAAGGCTCAGACCCCAGTTGAGTTTGCCTGTGGAGTGGAGCTGAAGCCCGATAGAATCGCCTCTTTCCGCTGCTGTTTTCTTTTCGATGTGAGGACTAAGTGCCTCTATTGTAAGTATTTATCGCTTTATTTACGTTTGGGTCTGTTTATTGATTTGTCATTTTGTGTACCCTGGTTGATGCCTGGACAGGGACTTAATACACAAAATGGTCTGGAAATTTGGGAAAATTTCTCCGCCGCTACATCTTGCCTTCTCCAGATGTCAATGCAGCCAGTCGGACTTCTTGTTGCCGCGTAATCTCTCACGAGTTTGGGCTATGTCATAGCTTTCCTTGTCATAGGTGAAGGCTTGCCTGATGTCGCTGCGCAGGATGATAACTCCATTGGGACCGGGCATCTTCATGATGAGGTAAGTGTAGTGTGGTACCACCATGAACATGGCGAGCGCAGGTCTTCCGATGATTGCTTGGTAAGCCGCTTCGAAGTCGGCAACCTCAAAGGTGATGTTCTCTGTCCGAAAATTCTCCCGAACGCCGAAGGTGACCGAAAGGGTGATATGCCCGAGTGGTGTAGATGACAGCCCCGAGATGAGTCCATGGAAGGGGGCTGAGCTTGGCTTCAATTCTGCTCTTGGGATCTGCATCTCGTCTAGCGTCTTGGCGAAGAGGATGTTAAGGGCGCTGCCACCATCGATGAGGACACGCTTGAGTTTGATGTTGCAAACCACTGGGTGTAGTACCAGGGGATACCGCCCCGGGTGAACCACTCGGTCAGGGTGATCCGAGCGGTTGAGCGTGATAGCCACGTCCGACCATCGTAGATAGTGTGGGACTTCGGGTTGTGCCGCGTTGACTTCTTTGTCGATCAACTTTTGCTTCTTCTTGGACTCGTCCGCCAGCGGTCCCCCAAAGATGTGGTTTAGCTCACCCATGGGATCTTGGAAAGGCTCTGAGCTGCCAGCCCGATTGTTCTTCCTTGGTCCCGATGTGCCGGCTTCATCCGCCGCTTCTGGCAAAGTTGAGCTGCATACTGTTCAGCTGACTGCTTGTAGATGAAACAATCTTTGGCTGCGTGCTTGTGATTTGGGTGATATTTGCATTGAGCGTTCATGATCTTGTCGTAGGCGGTGACTTGGGGACGCTATTGTTGATAGTTCAACGTCGTGGCGACCACATCCTCGGGCTTACGCTTGCAATCATTTTGGCCATTGTTGCCATTGTTGCCATTGTCCTTCTTAGGATGCCAGCTGCTTCCGGATGAATTGTCGTCCTTCTTGTCATGCCTGTCTTGCCATGAGGCCTTGATTGCATCATCGGATTTGGCGTAGGAGTTTGCTGTCTCGAACATCTGCTTGACCGTCTTCGGCGGCTTGCGCCCAAATTTGCCGATCAGCAACTCGTCGCAGACGCCTTTCTGGAACGCGGCTATAATGACGTCGTCGGTGATGTTGGGGATCTAGTTCCGCTTTTCCGAGAAGCGCCAGATGTAGTCCTTCAACGATTTGTCTGGCCTCTGAATCACATTGTAGAGATCAAAGTGGGTCCCGGGCCTTTCGAAAGTACCCTGGAAGTTGGCGATGAAGTGGTCCCGAAGCTTGCTCCATGAGTCGATTGATCCTCTTGGCAAACTCGTGAGCCAGTTCCTGGCTGAGTCGGCGAGAGCGACGGGCAAGTAGTTTACCATGGCTTTGCTGTCTCCTCCTGCTACGCGGATGGCGAGGGTGTACACGGTCAACCATGACTCGGGGTCGGCCTTGCCGTCGTACTTGTTGACCCCAGTGGCCTTGAAGCCAGTCGGCCAATCCACTCGATGCAGGTCCCGAGTGAACGCGGGCACTCCATCGTCGTAGTTGTCGGGCGATCTCCTTCGGTCTTCATAAGAGAGTCAGTCACGCTCCCGATGGCGCCGGTCAAGGACCTCCCTCAAGTTACTCGGTGGGGGCCTTCGGGAGCTGCTTGGATGGTTGGAGTTGTAGCTGCGATGAATCCGATTGTGGACGGGTGGTCAACCATGACCTCTCTCATGAGAGTCGGCCGATTGTTCTTGATGCTTCCATGCTGCGTTGCGGGGAGGGTCCTTGGACTTGACGGGTGTCTTGCTCTGCTCGGGCCTCTTGTAGTCTTTGGATCGTAGCGGTGGTAGGCGGCTTCTTTCAGGTGTTTCGGCGATGGACTCAGTAGGTCTCCGCGCGGAGCTAGAGGGAGGGCCATTGGCTGTAGCCGCGATGATGGTCTTGATCTTGTCTAAAAGTGGTGTTATCGCAGCGGGTGCCACTTCGATGATGGTGTCGATGAGGGTGAGGGCAGCTACGGTGTTTTGTTGAGGCGTTTGGATGATATTGGCACTGTCGACTCGTGTCTGCAATATGGCCTCGCGGGCAGAGCGCCCAGTCGCCCTCAGGTCTCGTTTCCTCTTGTCAGCTTCTTCTTTCTTCTTGAACTCCTCCTCCTTGCGCTTGTTCTCCTCCTCCACACGCTTGCGCTCTTGCTCAAGCTTGGATCGTTCCTCCTCCGCAATCCTCTGGGCCATGGCTGAGTCGGTCTCGGCTACTTCGGCCATGAGGACATCGAGGAGCGCCGGATCGTAGTAATCTTTGTCTAAGTCGAAGCTGTTGATATCGTCCATGGAGATGTCGTAGAGGTCGTCGAAGTTGGGGGAGTTGAGGTGTTCATCGAGGTCCGAAGACAAGTATGACCCGAGTCGTTCGAGTATGACAGCAATTACCCCCGTGCCCGGATCGCAGCATGAAGATGATGAAGAAGATTCTCCCAAGTGGATCGAATCCAACTGGAAGACAGATGATCGTGGTAGATCTTGGCGTCATCCGGTAACCCGAATGGCGCCGAGTGGTTTTCCGCTCCTGACTGGTCCGAATCCGAGTCGAGAAGAGAGAGCTTACCAAATTTATCGGTGATGAAATCGAGGCTGCCGAAGCGAAATGCCTGCCCAGGGGCGAAGACGAAGTCGTTGAAGCCTGATGAAGATCCCATCGCGCTTGTCGGCGAGATGAAGAAGAAAACTTGACGCGCAACCCCTACCTGGCGCGCCAACTATCAAAACTTGGTTTTAGCAATAAGAATCTGGGGGTAACAGTCAAGCGCTAAACATGATGGGTTAGTATGCAAAAGGAATTTAGACAGGTTCAGGCCCTCTCTTCGAGAGGTAATACCCTACTCCTGTATCGGGGATTCGATCCGCCGAGTGATTTATTGATCTCTTGATCTCTTTTAATAGATACTCTCGTGAGTTTGTGTATTCGTGTGCATTTTTCTTATGCCCCTCAAGGGACACCCTACCCTTCTTATATAGTCCTAGAGGGTGGGTTTACAAGTCGGAGACCCTATCATACTCTATGTCGGACTCCTCAACCTTACCAACTGTGGACTATTAGCCGTTACCTTATTACAATGGTAACGTAACACCCAAGTCATAAGCCGGTTTACATAATCATGAGTCATAACCTATTCCCTACGGTAAGTCGGAAAAGCTAGCCGATACCTGGCACTCATAATCTCCACACTATGAACTTAGGACTATAAACTGTTCCTTAATACACAAGGTAACATAATACTTTAGTCCTAAGCCATTACATAATCATCATCTATAACCTATCCCCTATAATTAGTCGGATAAGCTAACCGTGTGGGTATATGGTACCCATAATCTCCACAGTGACTTGAGCTCCTCCCTTTGCATGGCCATATGATAGTTGGAATGGCAATTGTGGAGGTCAGTTCACCGACGACCGCCATCACCATCGAACTGAAGGCCACCACGTGCAAGGGGTGGCCTGGGATGTTAGCCCTGATTCGGCCATACCAGGCAAACTGCCTCTTGCCACCGACATTCTCTAGTTCATGACAGATAGGCCCATATGGCGGTTAGTCTTGGATTAGCTCAATTTCATTCGGTTACGACTGACATGTGGGCCCTCCAATCCTTGTACTTGCGTAAGATTGGTCAGAGGTACATTTCATCGGATGGCGATTGTAAATTCTTCCAAAATCACCTGTAGACATATATTTACCAATACTTGTGGAAATTGTCAGTAATAAACCCCTACGACTAACTTTGATATTATATTTTATATTCCTTTATGTAGGAATTTACGGTTAAAGTTGGTACTTAACGATCATCAACAACACCTCCACACTTATCCTTTACTCGTTCCTGAGTAAAGCTCATGGATTTTAGTAGAGCAAAAACTTCTTGTATAATGATACAAACATGCAATGTATTCCAAGCCATACATGTACCCATGATCTTTGAAGTGTCATATCATCTTTTGTGATTGAAAAATGGAACGGTCTTGACTCATATCGCCTTCACCCCTTCTGATGGATTACCATGGGTTTTTCTTTTTGTTCATGAAAAAGAACTTTTACTTTACTCCTCAATTGTTTCTCTCGAATCACTAAATGTGTTTATTCCACACCAAGACATTGATGTTGTTTTTTATTATCCCACCTTTCTAATAAAGCTTATGTGGAGCTTAGAGTAGGAAATAAGAATGATTTACTAGCATCAAATATTTTGTAAAGTCAAAAGTAGATCCCAGAAGAATACGAATCATACAATCATGATAAAGTTGTGCACATGTGTGTGAGAAAATTGATGTGTATGTAGAAAGGTGAAAAATGGGATGATAACTCATTTTTGTATGATCCTCCTCCTTGCACTTTATTTGGAGAACATGGCTATTTTTCTATATCTTTTCTTTTTTTATCATGCTTGAGAATATTTTGTCTATTTCTATTGCGAGTATTTTGATTTTCTGACATCATCATTTTTTTAGCTCATGTGACATTAGACATGGATAATTGGAGGGAGAATCAAAATTATGTAGAGTCTTTATTTGGTGGATAGATAATGGTGTATGCTGACTTTCGGTGTAGAAGTATAGCATAGGGTGATGGATGGAATATTTTGCTGATTCTCCAATGTAGAGGGAGAGAAATGTTTGGTGGATGTGCACAAGATCTTGATCGTGAAAGCATGAAAGGAATCTAACAAGGGTCTCAACGATTTGATCAAACTCAAAATGATAATAAGCAGCATATGTATAAGGTTTATCAATGAGATCAACATATGGCTTTGGTAGGAAGAAAACATCAATAAGTATGTAAAGTTATACCATTTTATTTTTTAAAATTCCCAAGGATTCAACAGAAGAAAGCAAGGGTCATGTTGGCAGATAATTTCTCATTCATCAATTACTTAGATGACATGTGTTCCTATTGACAAATGTTCATAAGCACAAGGTAAATGAGAGGCATAAAGAGTATGAAAGATATTTGCAGGCAAGCCATATACTCTAGTTGAAATATCCAGGCTCATTTTTAAAGTTGATTTTAATTTTTCAGATATGTTTCATGATAGAAATTACCAAACTCAAAATTTAGGGAGATGAGAGGAAAAACGTGCAAACCATCGCTTAGTGAGTGTGGAGATGAGCAGGCGTGTGTGCCATGGGTGCTACGTCTCGTCTCGTGAATGTGCAGAGTCATGGTGTAGCACGGACAGGGGTGATCCTGTCATGTGAGTGTATAGTGCAAAAGCAAGATCACTGTCACGCCCAGAAATTCACTACCAGAATTTCCAAAGCAAATTGTGTATTAAAATCCCTGTCCAGGACCAGCCAGGGTACACAAATGACAAAGTTGCCATACAGATCCACGTCTTACAAAACAATAAAAATCTCTTACAAAACTGCAGCGGAAAAAGGAAACAACTAATCTAATAAACTAAACACTCGCAACGTAGCGACTCCACTCCACAGGCATTTCTCGACGGTAGCAACAAGCCTACTCTTCTGAAAAGTCTTCCTCTGAAACAACCTCCAACTCTGGTGTGGGGAAAAATAAAGCAAGACTGAGTACTACCCACTGTACTCAACAAGTCATACCGGAAAGGAAAATAATGATGCAAGTAATAACAAAGGAGAGCTGCAATGGTTATTTTGCATAAAATACGCATTTAAAAACAATAGTTGAAAACAGTAAAACAGTTGAATTAATTAGTCATAATTAAACCATCACTGTCCAACGCTACACCACGTTGCGACAGGCCCAACCATCCACCTGAACTAAACCATTTCCATTAAGTCAAATTATTTAAGAGTTCAACTAATCACGGTGAATCTGGTTGATCGCCCATAACCGCGGGCACGGCTATTCGAATAGTTTTACTCTGATCAGAGGTGTACAACTGTACCCACAAGACACAGTCCTACAACACATTACTGTGCGCCAACATACCACCACGGTACACCGGAAAAGGAGCTGTGACAGGACCCTTCGCATAACCCTTCCTAACCAATCGCACCACACCTCAGGTTTCGCCCCCGCTCCGCTTCCCGGCAACGGGCAGCCCCCTCTCGTGCCTTGGTGAATCCGGCAGCCAAGCAACCGGTATATCCCCGGCCGACTCAACTCCATCACGCCCACCCTTTCCGGGGAACGTCGGCTAGGAAAAAGCTATACTCCAAATCCAGCCATTACCCACGCTGGCTTGTGGAAAGTACGGTAATTCTTCCAGGGTTTCCCGCGAACCGGTCCTTAATTGTCATGAGCACGACCATCAAAACCATGTGCTCACAACCCACCATTAATCAATATTTTAGTTGAAACATTTAATTAAATCACCCACGATTAACCATCGCGAGCCAACATGAAATAACCATCATTAAGTATTAATGAAGCTTTAAACAACCCAATTGTGAGCTAATGTTTCTAAGCAGGGCTAAGCAAGTTCTATTGTAGCAACTATTCAAATTATTTCCCAAGCTATCAAAGGAATAAGGTAATTGCAATATAAGGCTGAGTACAATAGGTAAACTATCCCATAGATGACATTATAAAACAATGCAGTATTTAGAGAAAAATAAGACTGTTTCGCAATTTAGGTACAACATGATCAAATGAATAAGTATGACTTGCCTTGCTCTTGCGCTGGGTCGACTTCGGCAACGACTTCGAAGTAAACCGGAGAATCGGAATTACCGGAATCTACACGACAAACAAAGCAAACAACAATACATGCTATAAGTCTACTGAAACAAAGAATAAAACTATTTTTAATGGATTCTCTGCATTTTTATGAATTTTCTGAGACTTGAACGGACTAAAACGGAGTCCGGATGAATTAGTTATGAATTTTTGAAGTTATCTGTGTTTTTACTAAAACAGAAAAATCCTTAATTAATTATTGCGCAATAAACCCTTAGGGCTGACGTCACTGCTGACGTCAGCGGCTAGGGCTGACGTCAGCCGCGGCGGCGGCTGCGCACCACGTGGCGCACACGTGGCGCCGACGCGGCAGCCACGCGGCACCCACGTGGCGGCCACGCGGGGCGGGAGCGGGCGGTCGGGATCGGCCCGAGTGGCCGATCCGACGGCTGAGGCGCGCGGGCGGCGGCTAGGGTTAGGGTTTGGCCGAGCGGCGGCGCGCGCGGGCGGCGGCGGAGCGGCGGCTCGCGGCGGCGGCGCACGGGAGGCGGCGGAGGCAGCGGCGGGTGTGCGCGGCAGCGGCGGCGCGGGCGGCGCGCACGGCGATGGCCCGGAGGCGCACGGCGGGCGACGGCGCCGAGAGGGGAAGGAGAAAAGGGGACGGCGGCGGCGCTTACCGGCGGAAGGCGGCGGCGGAAAACGGCGGCGCACGGGCTTTAGGGTTTGGGGAGAGGCGGCGGCGCTCGGGAAACGGGAGAGGGGTTGCGGCGCGGGGAAATAAATAGGGGAGGAGGCCGGCTAGGGCACGGGCGGCGGCGGTTGCGGACTCCCCGCGAAACGCGGCGGCGCGAGCGGCGGCGCCGGCCGAGTCGGAGACGACTCGGCCGCGGGCCCACGCGTCAGCGGGCGCGGCGCGAGGGAGGCGCGGCGGACTTCCGGGCGGCTCGGGCCGTGGCCTTGGGCCGGCCCGGGAAGAAGGAGGGGCGTGGGGAGGCGCGGCGGCCTTGGGGCGGAGGGGGAAGAGGCGGCCCGGGGCCGGGAGGGGGAAACGGCCTGGGCCGGCTGGGCCGGTCCGGGAGGGAAGGAGGAGCGCGCGGCAGCGGCTTGGGCCGGAGGGGAAAATGGGCCGACGGCCCGAGAAGAGGAAAAAGAAAAAGAAAAGGAAAAAGAATTTCCCAGGGATTTATTTATTGCGCTTGAGGGTTTTTAATTAGTTAAAATTATTTTTAGGGCTCTGAAAATTCCACTAAAAATCCTGTTAATGTATTTTGACATGGGGAACTCAAGAAAAATTCCACCTTGCCATTTCCACTTCTTTAATGCATTATTTAATTGGGTTTTTCTCCAGATTTAATTCAACAATTTCTCAGATAAATTATTAAATTTAATTTTTACGATTTGGGAGAACCTCAGGGTGTGACAAACCTACCCCCCTTAAACGGAATCTCGACCCCGAGATTCGGAGGTGCTGGCGAAGAGGTGCGGATGGGCAGCCTTCAATTCATCCTCTCTTTCCCATGTAGCTTCTTCCTCGGAATGATGGCTCCACTGAACTCTGCAGAACCTGGTAACCTTGTTTCTGGTCCTCCTCTCGCTGGTTTCGAGAATACGAATCGGCTTCTCCACATAAGTCAAGTCCTCTTGAATCTCAATTTGATCGGGACTGGCCTGTTCTTCCGGTACTCTCAAGCATTTCTTCAATTGCGAGACGTGAAACACATCGTGAATACCCGCCATGTTGGGTGGAAGCTCAAGCTGGTAGGCAACTTCTCCTCGACGCTCGCAGATCTTGTATGGTCCCACAAAGCGTGGTGCCAATTTGCCTTTAGTTTGAAAGCGGTGTACTCCTCGAAGCGGTGTGACACGAAGGTACACAAAGTCCCCTATTTCGAAAGTTAACTCCCTTCGACGATTGTCGGCATAGCTTTTCTGTCGAGACTGCGCAATTCTCAACCTTTCTCTGACGGTTCTGACCTTTTCTTCCGCATCACTCAAGACTTCAGTCCCAAATAGTTGTCGTTCTCCGGTCTGATCCCAAAAGAGCGGGGTACGGCACTTTCTGCCATACAACGCCTCAAATGGTGCCATCTGCAAGCTGGCTTGATAACTGTTGTTGTAGGAGAACTCGGCATATGGCAAACTCTTGTCCCATGCTCCTCCAAAATCAAGCGCACAGGCTCTGAGCATATCCTCAAGTATCTGGTTCACTCGCTCAGTCTGGCCATCAGTTTGCGGATGGTAAGCCGTGCTAAAGTTCAAACGGGTTCCCAATTCTTCTTGTAATTTCTGCCAGAACTTTGAGGTGAACTGGCTTCCTCGATCCGATACGATCTTCTTAGGCACTCCGTGTAAACACATGATTCTTGCGAGGTAGAGTTCTGCTAGCTTCTTTCCAGAGTAGGTAGTATGCACAGGAATGAAATGAGCCACCTTCGTGAGTCGATCCACGATGACCCAGATAGAATCATGTCCAGACGACGTTCTTGGCAAACCTGTGATGAAATCCATTCCAATTTCTTCCCATTTCCATTCCGGAATTTGGAGAGGCTGTAACAGTCCTGCAGGCCTTTGATGCTCTGCCTTGACTCGCTGGCACACGTCACAGAGTGCGACGAATTCAGCTATTTCTCTTCTCATGCTAACCCACCAGAACTTCTCTTTAAGGTCTTGGTACATCTTGGTACTGCCAGGATGAATTGAATACTGAGTTTGATGGGCTTCCGTGAGTATTAACTCCTTTAACTCTTTGTCTTCCGGGACGCACAGTCTTTCTCCCATCCATATCGTGCCATGCTCATCTTCGGAGAAATCTCGGGCCTTTCCAACCCTCATGTTTTTCTTGAGCTCTGCTATCTCCGGATCTTTAGCTTGAGCTGCTCGGACCTGCTCCACGAGCGTTGGTCGTGCTTCTAGAGCGGACGCGAACCCATGTTCAACAATACCGAGGTTCAGCCGTTCGAAGTCTCGCTGCAACTGGCTGCTCATCTCTTCCATACTTGTGGAGTTACAGTAGCTCTTCCGGCTTAAAGCATCTGCCACGACATTAGCTTTACCGGGATGGTAGTGGATTCCCAGATCATAGTCTTTAATCAATTCCAACCATCTTCGCTGACGGAGATTTAAGTCCGGTTGGGTGAAGATATACTTCAAACTCTTGTGATCCGTATACACCTCACAACGGTTTCCAATAAGATAATGTCTCCAGATCTTTAGGGCATGCACCACTGCTGCTAATTCCAGATCATGAGTGGGGTAATTATTCTCATGTGGGCGCAGTTGACGCGAAGCGTATGCAACCACTCTGCCTTCTTGCATCAATACACATCCTAGCCCTTGGCGAGACGCATCGCAATAAACCTGAAAATCTTTAGTCTGATCTGGCAGAATTAAGACTGGTGCCGTTACCAACTTCTTCTTAAGTTCCTCAAAACTTCTGTCGCATTCTGCTGACCACTTGAACTTCTCATCCTTTTTCAGCAACTGTGTCATTGGCTTGGCAATCTTGGAGAAATTCTCAATGAACCGACGGTAGTAACCCGCAAGTCCAAGAAAACTCCTAATCTGCGAAACCGTGCGCGGAGGCTTCCACTTGGTAACCGACTCCACATTCGACGGGTCTACTGCCACTCCTTGAGCTGTGATGATGTGGCCTAGGAACTGTACCTCCTCGAGCCAAAAGTCACACTTGCTAAACTTGGCATACAACTGGTGTTCCTTTAATTTCTCAAGTACGAGGCGAAGATGTTGCTCATGCTCCTCCTTGGACTTAGAGTAAACAAGTATATCATCGATAAAAACCACGACGAACTTATCCAGAAATTCCATGAACACCTTATTCATCAAGTTCATGAAAAAGGCCGGTGCATTGGTAAGTCCAAAAGACATGACTGTGCACTCAAACAACCCATACCGAGTAGTGAATGCCGTCTTCGGAATGTCCTCCTCTCTAATCCTCAATTGGTGGTAGCCTGATCGCAGGTCTATCTTGGAGAACCATGTTGCTCCCTTTAGCTGATCAAACAAATCATCAATCCGAGGTAACGGGTATTTGTTCTTGACGGTCACCTCATTGAGGGCGCGATAGTCGACGCACATCCTCTTGGTCTTATCTTTCTTCTCCACAAAGATCACCGGAGCACTCCAAGGTGACGTACTCGGGCGAATATATCCTTTCTGCAACTGCTCATCAACTTGCTTCTTGACTTCCGCCAGTTCATTGGCCCCCATCCTATAGGGTCTCTTGTGTATCGGGGCAGTTCCCGGTACTAAATCAATCCAAAATTCAATTTCTCTCTTTGGTGGCATTGTGGTTATGTCATCCGGAAAGACTTCAGGGTATTCTCTAACAATAGGAATATCCTCCAACTTCTTAATATCTTTTCCTTCTTCTGCGATCTGTTTCATCCCATTGACTTGGTTCAAGCACACTCTCTGCTTCTGGGGTGTCGGCGACTGGAATTTCACGACTTCTCCTTTCTCATTAACCAGAGTGATAGTGCGACTAGCGCAATCGATAACTCCCTTGTGCCTTGTTAACCAATCCATCCCAAGAATGACATCTATTTCCTTGGACTCAAGAAGGATAAGATTGGCTAGAAATCTAGAACCCTGGATTTCTATTTCCACAGAGGGACTATAACTGACAGAGGTGGAACTACTTCCCGGGGTGTAGACCCGCATTGGTATCTTAAGTTCCCGTTTTCTTAGACCATGCTTCCCCACAAAATTCTTGGAAATAAAGGAATGCGTTGCACCAGAATCAAATAAAATTGTAGCTGGGACTGAGTTGACAGAAAACATACCCAGTACAACTTCTGGTGCTGCTAGCGCCTCTTCTGCCGATGCATGGTTGACGCGAGCCTGAAGGATCCTAGGCCCAGCACGTCTTGGCTTTGGACACTTGTCGGCGAAGACCCCTGGTTCACCGCAGTTGAAGCAAGCTCCTGGCTTCACTCCAGTATCCCTCTTGGGCTGAGCTGGCCGGGCTGATGGGGTTGGTGCAGTTGGCGGGCGTGGAGCTGGACGGTTGTGCTGCCCACCTTGGTTGTTGTTGTCTCCATTATAAACATCACGGAAATTACCAGAGTGGTAAGGGCGATGCTGGCGAACAATTAAGGTGGAAGGTCCTCCCTGCTGTCCCGGAGTGAAACGGGGCTTCTGGTTGCTGCCCTGGTGCGCCCTGAACTGGACTGCCTTCCTCTTCCGATCCATCCTGTTGCGTTGATCCTCTTGATGGATCGCCTTATCAACCAACTTCTCGAAATCAGCATAATCCCCTGAGATTAGCTGGTTGGTCAATTCATCATCCAGGCCGGAAAGAAACTTTTCCTGCCTTTCTGCATCAGTGCGGACATCCTCCGGAGCGTAACGTGCGAGACGGTTAAACTCATGAAGGTACTCCGTCACCGTCCTATTACCTTGGTGGAGCGTCCTAAACTCTCTCTTCTTCTGGGCTACTATGCCGTCAGGAATTTGGGCTTTCCTGAAACTGCGGCAGAACTCCGTCCAAGTGACCTCCGTTCCGGGTGGACGGGTAACCAAATAGTTATCCCACCAAGCCGAAGCGGGACCCTGCAATTGATGGGTAGCGAAAGCGACCTTCTCTTGATCATTGCACTGGAGTAGATTAAGCTTCTTCTCAATAACATGAAGCCAATCATTCGCTTCATGGGATTGGTAGTACTTGAGAAAACCGGTGGTCTGACACGAAGAAACTCTGGCAACTTGGATTGGGGTGGTGGTTGATTCTGTTGGGCCTGCTGCTGCTGCTGTTGAGCTTGTTGTTGCATCTGTTGCAACATTTGCTGTTGCATTTGTTGATGTTGCTGCTGCATTTGCTGCATCATAGCCGCCATCATCTGCGTCTGGCTAGCTAGCACTTGAGCAAGAGTGGGATTATCCGGTGGTGGAGGAGAAGCGTTGGTGTTTGTTCCATTAGCCTGGGATCCCTCTTGTCCGTTGTTGTTACCACTTGTCCTGGTGTTGACCATCTGAAGGAGAAAAACCAGCAGAAAGAAATGGACAAGAAAACAGATTGCTCAGGACAAAGCTTTAATATATTATTAATTTAACTGTAATTGTTCTGATCTAACTTAAAACACTTCCAAAATAGCAAGCAAAAATCCTTAATAAGATAGCCATACCATAGGCACATGGTATCGACCATCGGCTAAACCCCAGAACAACAAACCTAACACACAGCAACTAACAAGCAATCAAACTAAGAAAAACGAAAAACTAAGGGTAACGAGCCTAATGCTCGGAACGGTTTCCGGAATCCGCCATGGCAGTGTCTCCACTTGTTGGCTCTGAACTTGAACCACTGCCGTTGCTACCACTGGGTGTGGCATGCAACCAACCTCCGCTACCACCGGCTGGACCCTGGTACGCAGACGTTGAGGCGAAGGTGATGGCGAACCCTGGTGGCGGCGGCGAAACTGGCGTTGGAGCGGGTGGTGAATTCCTTGGCGCAAGCTGAATACGTACAGGAGCGGTGGTCCTCTTCCTTGGCATAGTACGAATCCTGAGTCCTCCTGGCGCTGGGCGTCCTCGCAACCTAGCATTATCGGCCTTGAGCCGTGCGACTTCATCCTCCAAACGGGCAATCTTGATCAACTTCTGGTCATTAAGAGCCTTGGATGCCTTGTGGAGATCGGCGTGCATCTTGTCCAGACCCTTCATCACTATGACCATCCGTCCGAAGGTAGTGTCGTTCTCCTCTGCTGCAGATCGGTAGGTGCTGCTGGTAGAAGAGCTACCGCGACGAGGATGATAACGGTACGCTGAGCTGTGGAGGGCGCAGTCGTGTAGTTCTCGCATCCTGGCCATCATCAAGTAAGCTGCCTCCTGACAGGCGTGCTCGTCAGATCCTCCTGAAGCGGTGACCACCATATTAGGAAGACTGGTGCCCACGAAGCCATGTACTTCCAAATGGACTCGGAACGGGAACTCGCCACTGAGAGGCTCGATCGTGGTGTACTCCGGCGCTTCAAGGTAACCTACAACCAAAGTCATACGGGCAAGCTCTGCCACGAAGCCTTCCATATTCTGACCACGGTGCGTCGGGGGATGACCTGCCATCTACAGAGGGCAAAGGAACGGGACTCAACATATGCTCAAAAAGAAAATTTTGATGCAAGGAACCCCATTTTTTTTCAAAAACCCCAAAGACCACCATTCCCGGATTTTTCCCAAAACAATTTAAAATTTAAGGGAAAATGCACATGAAAAATTCTAGAGGGCTCTTAAGGTTTCCAGTTGGCTTGTCCTACGGTCAAGGTCGGCTCTGATACCAACTTGTCACGCCCAGAAATTCACTACCAGAATTTCCAAAGCAAATTGTGTATTAAAATCCCTGTCCAGGACCAGCCAGGGTACACAAATGACAAAGTTGCCATACAGATCCACGTCTTACAAAACAATAAAAATCTCTTACAAAACTGCAGCGGAAAAAGGAAACAACTAATCTAATAAACTAAACACTCGCAACGTAGCGACTCCACTCCACAGGCATTCCTCGACGGTAGCAACAAGCCTACTCTTCTGAAAAGTCTTCCTTTGAAACATACTCCAACTTTGGTGTGGGGAAAAATAAAGCAAGACTGAGTACTACCCACTGTACTCAACAAGTCATACCGGAAAGGAAAATAATGATGCAAGTAATAACAAAGGAGAGCTGCAATGGTTATTTTGCATAAAATACGCATTTAAAAACAATAGTTGAAAACAGTAAAACAGTTGAATTAATTAGTCATAATTAAACCATCACTGTCCAACGCTACACCACGTTGCGACAGGCCCAACCATCCACCTGAACTAAACCATTTCCATTAAGTCAAATTATTAAAGAGTTCAACTAATCACGGTGAAACTGGTTGATCGCCCATAACCGCGGGCACGGCTATTCGAATAGTTTTACTCTGATCAGAGGTGTACATCTGTACCCACAAGACACAGTCCTACAACACATTACTGTGCGCCGACATACCACCACGGTACACCGGAAAAGGAGCTGTGACAGGACCCTTCGCATAACCCCCTTTAACCAATCGTTCCACCTCGGGTTTCACCCCCACTCCTCAAAAGGCAGTGGGCAGCCCCCCCTCGTGCCTTGGTGAATCCGGCAGCCGCATAGACCGTCGCAGGGCCCATCCAAACTCCATCACGCTCACCCTAACCAATGTACGTCGGCTAGAGAAAGCTAACTCAATCCAGCCTTCCCACGCTGGCTTGTGGAGACGGTTTTCTTCCAGGGTTTCCCGCGAACCGGTCCTTAATGTCATGAGCACGACCATCAAAACCATGTGCTCACAACCCACCATTAATCAATATTTTAGTTGAAACATTTAATTAAATCACCCACGATTAACCATCGCGAGCCAACATGAAATAACCATCATTAAGTATTAATGAAGCTTTAAATACCCAATTGTGAGCTAATGTTTCTAAGCAGGGCTAAGCAAGTTCTATTGTAGCAACTATTCAAATTATTTCCCAAGCTATCAAAGGAATAAGGTAATTGCAATATAAGGCTGAGTACAATAGGTAAACTATCCCATAATGACATTATAAAACAATGCAGTATTTAGAGAAAAATAAGACTGTTTCGCAATTTAGGTACAACATGATCAAATGAATAAGTATGACTTGCCTTGCTCTTGCGCTGGGTCGACTTCGGCAACGACTTCGAAGTAAACCGGAGAATCGGAATTACCGGAATCTACACGACAAACAAAGCAAACAACAATACATGCTATAAGTCTACTGAAACAAAGAACAAAACTATTTTTAATGGATTCTCTGCATTTTTATGAATTTTCTGAGACTTGAACGGACTAAAACGGAGTCCGGATGAATTAGTTATGAATTTTTGAAGTTATCTGTGTTTTTACTAAAACAGAAAAATCCTTAATTAATTATTGCGCAATAAACCCTTAGGGCTGACGTCACTGCTGACGTCAGCGGCTAGGGCTGACGTCAGCAGCGTAGGGCTGACGTCAGCCGCGGCGGCGGCTGCGCACCACGTGGCGCACACGTGGCGCCGACGCGGCAGCCACGCGGCGGCCACGCGGCGGCGGCGGCGCGGGTGACGGCGGCGGCCACGCGGGCGAGCGCGGACGGGCAGTCGCGGGCGGCGGATCGGGCGGCGAGGCGCGCGGACGGCGAGCGGCGGCTGGCCGACCGCCGGCAGGCGCGCGCGGCGCTAGGGTTCGGCGCGGGAGGCGGCGGCGGGCGGCGCGCGGGGCGGTCGGGAGCGCACGGGCGACGGCGGCGCGGGAGGCGCGCACGCAGCGGGCGGCGGGCGGGAGGGGGGAGAAGGAAAAGGCGGCGGCGCTTACCGGCGGCGAAGACGGCGCGGACGGCGGCGCTAGGGTTAGGGTTAGGGCGGCGGCGGCGCGGGGAAAACGAGGGGCGGGGCCTCGGGGGGGGAAATAAATAGGGGCGGCGCGGCGGGGATCCCGCCGGGAAGCGGCGGCGCGGGCGCGGCGGCCGGCCGTGTCGGAGGCGGACTCGGCCGCGGCGGGCCCACGCGTCAGCGGCGCGGCGCGAGGGAGGCGCGGCGGACTTCGGGCGGCTCGGGCCGTGGCCTCGGGCGGGCCCGGGAAGGAGGAGAGGCGCGGGGAGGCGGCGGCGGCTTGGGCCGGCTGGGCCGGTCCGGGAGGGAAGGAGGAGCGCGCGCGCGGCGGCTTGGGCCGGGGGGGGAAAATGGGCCGACGGCCCGAGAAGAGGAAAAAGAAAAAGAAAAGGAAAAAGAAAAGGAATTTTTCCCAGGGATTTATTTATTGCGCTTGAGGGTTTTTAATTGGTTAAAATTATTTTTAGGGCTCTGAAAATTCCACTAAAAATCCTGTTAATGTATTTTGACATGGGAAACTCAAGAAAAATTCCACCTTGCCATTTCCACTTCTTTAATGCATTATTTAATTGGATTTTCTCCAGATTTAATTCAACAATTTCTCAGATAAATTATTAAATTTAATTTTTACGATTTGGGAGAACCTCAGGATGTGACAATCACCCCCACACTTGTACTTGTACCTAGGTTGCTTCATGGACACAAAGACAAAGTGAAAGCAAATGGACTCAACCGTAGTAACCTGGTGAGTTTTTTATTTTATTTCATTTTACTGAATGGAAGTAAACTTACCTTGAAACTTACCTTGCGGACTTACCTTGTTGGAGGATTGGAAGGGGGCCACTTGGAGGCCGTGTGGGAAAAGGCCGAGAGGTGACGATGCCAACCTTCCGTTGGCCGAACCCTGGTGGGCCCCAAACTCCCTAACATCAAGAGTCAAGATAATTGGGCTTGTTCTGGATAGGGTCCCTTTCAGGCAAACTAAGCCCTGAAATCTTTGGGATAGTTTCAGGAAAGATGTGGAAATAGACCAAATTCACCATGTCCAATCCTGACTTCGATTTTCAACCATTTCTAGGAAAACTTTTAAACGGTGACCATTTACCTTGAAAATATTACCTTTGTTGTCCTGAAGCGTGACCACTCCTTGCCTTGAGGTATCGACAATGGTATATGGTCCCATCCATTTACTCCGTAGCTTTCCATGCCCGAAGAATTTCGCCTTGGAGTTGAATAGCAGCGCCTTTGTCTCTTGCCTTGAATTTCTTCACCTCGATCTGCTTATTATGTCATCTTTTTGTCTCTCCTAGTACATCCTGGCATTGTGATAAGCCTTGTCCCTCCATTCCTATAGTTCTAACAGTTGCATATGTCGATGCTGTCCGGCTTGTCCTAAATCCATGTTCCATGTCCGGATAACCCAATGCACCCTGTGTTCCAACTCGATGGGTAGATGGTAGGTTATTCCATATACGAGATGGTTGGGTGACATACCAATGCGCGTTTTGTATGCGGTCATATATGCCCAAAGTGCATCAGGTAGCTTGTTCTTCCTTGCCTTCCTTATCTCTTGTATGGTCTTCTACAGAATGTTCTTGATCTTTTTGTTGGGCATTTCTGCTTGACCACTTGTTTGGGGATGGCATAGTGTCGAAACTTGGTTTCGGCAATAAGAAACTGGGGGTAGCAATCAAGTGCCAAACACGATGGGTTAGTTGACAAAGGGATTTAGACAGGTTCAGGCCTTCTATAAAGAAGTAATACCCTACTCCTGTTTCGGGGATTTAATCCGCCGAGTGGTTTATTGATCTCGTGATTAGGTTGTGTATGAAGAAAACTTAGCTAATCACTATTGTCTCCTATCCCTCAAGGGATGTCCTACCCTCCTTATATAGGTTTAGAGGGTAGGCTCACAAGTCGGAGACCTAATTACATACTGTATAGGACTCCATATTATTCCTGACTCAGGACTATAAGCCGTTCCTTATTACACAAGGTAACGTAATACTTAAGTCCTAAGCCGATTACATAATCATGAATCATAACCTATCCCCTATAGTCAGTCGGATAAGCCAGCCATGAGGGTATACGGTACACATAACCTCCGCAGTTGCCCCTGAGACCTCCACAGTCGATAAGATAACTTTGCCTCGAACCAGAATAACACATAGCCGAGTGCCTCCTTAGCCAAGTGCTTCCATCGCCGAATATTTCCATCATCTCTGCCCAAGTCTCCATAGTGCTTTATCATCCAATAAAAAGGCTGTGAAGGGCTGAATATATCTCAAGAATTACCAAGAATATATACTTAGGTGCATTGACTAGATGCACCTAATTAGGTGTAGCCCCCGACTATGTGTTTAGTTAAATAAACTAAGCATATAGTCAAGAACTATAATAATTATACATATCCGAGTGAAATAAATGCCTAGCCTAAGCCAAAAGCAATCATATAACACATAACCTTATAAACAAAACATAGTGTATGATGACCCCGAGTCTGGCAAGCTCATGCTATCCGAGTAGATATGCCCGAGTCATCTCAAAGCATACAACTCGTCCATCCTCAGGATTATGTTGTACAAACAATAAAAAATCTAAGTTAATAAACCTTAATAGATTTATCAATCATCTGAAAAATATGACCAAAATATTAAATAGCCTAAGCCATAATATTGGTATTAATAAAAAAAAGCATACCAAGGTGGCCAAATAGCATTGATATAATATAAAATCAATTGCTTTGTAAAAAACCAAACAACTCCTGTAACCTATAGAAAAGTTACCAGGACAGTTATAAAAAACTTTATTGTTTGTCACCTTCCAAGTTGCATCGTACCAACCCTCAAAAAGTCGTGTAACTGCTGTATGAAAGGATTTTGAAGGCATTGGGCAATAAGACACACGCATATTGCCAAGGCAAATCTGCTTAAGTCCCTAGAGACACGTGTAAAGCCACACCTGTACTATGGGCTATAAGCTTCTCATGGGTCTCGGCCCAAATTCGAAAAAGCCTACCGAGACCCTAAAAATCACTAAAGCGTCGTTTTCTTCCCCGCAACTTCATCTTCTGAAAATTTCCCCTTTTCGCTCTCCTGTTCACAAGCTCTTCCGAAGAAACCTAGAACTCGAGCGCATCCAAATCCATCCGTCCAAAATCTCAAAGCCCCATCAAGATTCACTGCGCGCATCCAGCTCCCAACATTTCCTCCGAGAATCCTCACTTCCCAGCTCCAGATTGGCTTCCCTCAAACTGCATCCATGGCAGAAGAGAGAGAAATCCCCTTCGACCAATGGGTAATGTCCGACGTGAAAGAATCAACTCTACGGGAAATGGTGAAGGACGGAGTTCTTCCTGCCAAGGAAATCATCGGCTGGCGCCCGACGTACGGCGAAGAGTTCCCAACTCCAAACACTAGTGAGATTGCAGTCTTTACCCACTTCTTCTATTGCGGATTTGGTCTTCCCACTTCTGAATTCTTCCGTGGTATCCTCGATTACTACGGTCTTCAAATTTATCATCTGAACCCAAACTCCATTCTACACATTGCCATCTTCATCCATGTGTGCGAAGACATCTTGGCTATCTATCCTCACTTCAACCTCTTCCGCCGCATATTCTCTCTTAAGGCACATCCAACCAAAGATAACCCTTGCGTTGTTGGTGGCGCCGAATTTCAACTCCGCAATACTCTCCGCAAAGACTACTTTCCTCTTCCCTTGAAATCTTCCATCAAGGGTTGGCATGCGAACTGGTTCTATATCTAAAACCTAGCCCCCAGCTTGCCCGACTTCATTGGTCTCCCACCAATCCAACGAGCCAACTGGAATACTCGGCCAGAAGGTCAAGATTGGATAGAAGCTAACAACCTCCTAGCTAAAATCCTTGAGATGAAGAATAAGTGCCTCTAAGGAGAACAGATCACCCGACACTTCATCAAGTGCCGACTGGCTCCTATCAAAGAAAGGTCTAAGCCAACATTTGAATATGAAGGCCAAAGCGATCCCAATCGGGAACACCGTGAATCCTTGAATTTCTAGGTCTTGTGTGCTCGTATGTACAAAATCTTCTCTTCTGGAATTGCAGTGGATTATAGCAATAAGCTGCCGGTTGTGCCCTTCAATCTTCATCGACCACCTCCTCTGGAAAGTAGATTCTGCATCATGAACTATTTCTCAATCTGTCCATATCCTTCAATGTACCTTACGAATTTCGCTTGCAGGCAAACACTCTGATTATTTCTAGGCCATACAAAGTTTTCCATGAAGATATAATTGCCCAGCCGACTACCAAGAAGCCAACTGGCAGCCCAAAAATCAAGCCTCAAGCTAAAAGCAAAAGAGCTACTACCGTCGAAGATACCAGCAAACGTGCTTGCAAACAGAGGAAATTGGTCATGGATGACTCGGATGAAGAAGCTGAAGAGATCCAGACTCCAAAAGCCAACATAAGCTCTCCTAGGCCATCCACAAGATATGTCCCAAAAATCAGGAAATCCAACAGGAATCCATCACGCAATCGAATTTATCTTCTCGTTGAAAACCTGCTTGATTCCATCGTAACCATCTTTCTCTTCTTCTGCAGAAAACCTCAATACATAGATCCCACCAGGCAGATAAAGGATAGCGCGTAGGCTACGATAGCAGAAAACAAAACTTTTCTACCGCCCACACCAGGACATCATGCGAAGATAGGATCATGGATCGTTACCACTGGCGCAGCGCAGTGGAAGTAGAGTTGGAGAAGCCGATCCAACCACGCGCGTCGAGGTAGTAGTGGAAGTAGTCGATCGCCACGAATAGATCGTCTCCTCCACACGATTAACCGCACCAGCAGTAGATCCGATCTGCCGGTTGTTGACGCCAATCTACGACGCAACGAGCAGCGCCTCCACCGGTATCCACACGTATGCGGCTGGAACACCGATCGCAAGTGTGCTAGCACTCGGGAGCGGCTAAGGTTTGGCTCTAGAGGTGGCGGCTAGGGTTATACCCGACATGAACAGATGATGTACCTCCCTCAGCCCCTAACCTCCACATATATAGACCTCTCTGCTTGGGCCTCATGGGCCAAAGCCCAATAGGAGCCTACTTAGATCCCTATCCGAACTGAGCCCACATCCGAATCACATTCGAATGAGTGTTCCAACCCATTAAGCGTGCGAACCTGTAGGTTCACATATACTTGGTCGTGACCCGAAAACGCCTTTCCGGTCAACCTGTTAATAGCAGCCCCTAGCAAGGCATATTAACCTCCAAAGTATATGTAAAGATCATATCGGCTGAACCTGTAATGTTCTTATGTATGAATCCCTTTGCCTCACGATATAGATTGAGCTCAAGGCAAGACCTGTGCCATCCTCTTAATAGCTCAATCGCTCTCTTGATTCCGTGATGGATTATAAACTTGTGATTGACTCCTCAATCACCTAGCATGGCCATGCATTTCCATAATCCATTACATCGAGGGCCCAAAGATATCTCTCCCATAAGGAGGGGCAAATTCTATCTTGACCATCCACATCCCACTACATATTTCATAGCAAACCCAAAAACTACTTTTATAACTACCCAGTTACGGAGTAATGTTTAGTAATCCCAGAATAAGCTACTACGTATGTTTGGAACCGTGATAATCTCAAGTCTAAGGATTCTACATAAACAGTACTTGAGACCAACTGATGACACATAGAATCTCTGCAGTGTCTCATGGCGGGTCTATCCAACATATGTTCACCAACATATGTCCATATTATTGATTGGTATCTCTATACCATGATCCATGAGGCATGATCATCAATCAATACATATGCTAATCTTTAAATCATATTTGTTCCTCATATGATATACGATCAGAGATCATTTAGAAATAGCATCATTGTAACATTAAGAGTCTCATGAATAAGTCATATACTCGTTGATCAAGAATCATAATGTTTATTTCAAGGAACAAAGCACTGAATCATAAACATAGTCTGTGATATATACAACATCCCAATGTTGCCTCTAGGACATATCACTAACAGTCTCCCGCTTGCACTAGAGTCAACAATGTAAGTATCGAATACCCATTGCCCAACTGTGAGCCTGATGCTTTGGTTGGGGAAGCGGCTTTGTCAACGGATCTGCAATATTCAAATCCGTTTGTACTTTGCATATCTTCACATCGCCCCTCTCCACTATGTCGCGGATGAGATGAAATCGCCGTAGAATGTGCTTGGACTTCTGGTGCGATCTAGGCTCCTTGGCTTGCGCAATGGCCCCACTATTGTCACAGTAAAGGTCCATTGGATTGGAGGCACTAGTCATCACACCAAGTTCAGAAACAAATTTCTTGATCCAAACAACCTCTTTAGCAACTTTAGAAGCTGCTATGTACTCAGCTTCCGTTGTAGAATCAGCAATCGTCTCCTGCTTGGAACTCTTCCAGCTCATCGCACCGCCATTCAGGCAAAACACAATTCCAGACTGCGATCTAAAACCGTCTTTGTCAGTTTGGAAGCTAGCATCAGTGTAACCATTTACAACGAGCTCTTCCTCACCCCCATAGACAAGGAACACATCTTTAGTTCTTCTTAAGTACTTCAAGATGTTCTTTACAACAATCCAGTGACCTTCACCTGGATCTGATTGGTATCGACTCGTAGCACTTAAAGCATACGAGACATCTGGGCATGTACAAAGCATGGCATACATGATGGACCCAATAGCCGAGGCATATGGAATCGCATTCAACTTTTCCCGCTCATCAGGTGTACTCGGACACTGACTCTTGCTAAGATTTATACCATGTGACATAGGTAGGAAACCTTTCTTGGAGTCCTACATGTTGAACCTTTTCAACACCTTGTCAATGTACATATCTTGGCTTAATCTAATTAGCCTTCTTGATCTATTTCTATAGATCTTGATGCCTAGAATATGTGCCGCTTCTCCTAAGTCTTTCATTGAGAAACTATTTTTCAAATAAGACTTAACAGACTCGAGCATAGGAATGTCATTTCCGATCAGTAATATGTCATCTACATATAAGACCAGAAATACAAGTGCGCTCCCACTAGTATTTTTGTAAACACAAGGCTCTTCTTCATTTTTGATGAAACCAAACCCCTTGATTACTTCATCAAAACGAAGGTTCCAACTCCGAGATGCCTGCTTTAATCCATAAATGGATCTTTGCAGCTTGCATATCTTTCCAGCTGATTGCAAATCGACAAAACCCGTGGGCTGTGTCATGTACACATCCTCACTCAGATTTCCATTAAGGAAAGCTGTTTTGACATCCATTTGCCATATTTCATAGTCGAAATATGCAGCAATTGCTAGAATGATCCGAACAGACTTTAGCATTGCGACGGGCGAAAAAGATTCATCATAATCAACACCTTGAATTTGTTTGAATCCTTTAGCCACCAATCGCGCTTTATAGATATGAACATTTCC
Source organism: Oryza officinalis (assembly GCA_008326285.1). Lineage (NCBI taxonomy): Eukaryota > Viridiplantae > Streptophyta > Magnoliopsida > Poales > Poaceae > Oryza > Oryza officinalis. The sequence continues at coordinate 13,511,676 of BDMV01000010.1, forward strand.
ATCCATGTTTATCTTCTTCTTGAAAAGCCATTTGCACTCAATGGTTTTTACACCATCAGGGGGATCAACCAAGTTCCAAACTTGGTTGGTGTGCATGGATTCAATTTCGGATCTCATGGCTTCAAGCCATTTCTCAGAGTCTGGTCCCACCATTGCTTCTTCATAGGTCTTGGGCTCATCGTTGTCCAACAACAATATGTCCCTATGTTGAGTAGTCAAGAACATGTACCATTCAGGTGCATGACGTGACCTCTCTGACCTACGTGGTGTAGGTGTATCCACAACAGGTTCTTCAACAGTTTGTTCATCCTGTTGTGAATCAGTGGGAGCTGAAACATTTTCAGGTGTTTCTCAAATTTCTTTGAGTTGCACCGTGCTCCCACTGTCCCTTCTTGAGAGAAACTCCTTCTCTAAGAAAACACCATGTCGGGCGACAAACACTTTGCCTTCTTCTTGATTGTAGAAGTAATATCCTTTTGTTTCCTTAGGATACCCGATAAAGAAGCATTTGTCAGATTTTGGAGTGAGCTTATCAGATTGTAAACGTTTTACATAAGCTTCACACCCCCAAATCTTTAGAAAAGACAAGCTAGGACGGTGTCCTGTCCATATCTCATATGGTGTCTTTTCTACAGACCTTCATGGAACCCTGTTTAGTGTGAACGCTGCTGTTTCAAGAGCATACCCCCAAAAAGACAACGGAAGATCACTTTGGCTCATCATGGATCGCACCATATCTAATAAGGTGCGATTCCTCCATTCAGAAACACCATTCCATCGAGGTGTCCCTGGTGGAGTCAATTGTGGAACAATTCCACAATCTTTCAGATAATTGCCAAACTCATGGCTCAAACACTTACCTCCACGATCAGATCGTAGAAACTTAATTGTCTTGCCTAAATGATTTTGTACTTCATTTTGGAATTCTTTGAACTTTTCAAAGGACTCCGACTTACGCTTCATTAAGTAGATGTACCCATATCTACTAAAGTCATCAATAAAAGTTATGAAGTACTGAAAACCACCTCTGGCTATTGAAGTCATTGGTCCACATACATCAGTATGTATGAGTGCCAACAATTCACTTGCCCGTTCACCTTGACCAGTGAAAAGAGCCTTTGTCATTTTGCCAAGTAAACAAGATTCGCGTGTCTGAAATGATTCAAAATCAAATGAGTGTAGAAGACCATCTCTATGGAGCTTCTCCATGCGTTTCTCATTTATGTGGCCCAAGCGACAATGCCAAATAAACGTGGGATTCAAATCATTAGGACGTTGTCTCTTTGTATTAATGTTATAGATCGGTGCCCCTTCAAGAGTAAGAACATATAACCCATTCACCAATGGAGTATGACAATAGAACATATCTTTAAAATAAAGAGAACAACCATTGTTCACAGATCTAAAGTTATAACCTTCTGCTTGCAAACATGAAGCTGAAATAACGTTTTTGGAAAGAGATGGAACACAATAACAATTATTCAATTCCAAAACTAATCCTAAAGGTAAAGACAATGACATGGGGCCAACAGCCACCGTAGCAACTCTTGCTCCATTGCCAACGCGAAGATCCACTTCGCTCCTCCTCAAACTTCTACTTCTTCTTAGCCCCTGCAATGATTTGCATATGTGAGCAACCGATCCAGTATCAAATACCCAAGAATCAGTAGATGAAGTAGCAAGATTGATCTCTATAACATTTATACCTGGAGTGGAAGTCGCACTTCCCTTCTTCTTCTCAAGATCCTCCAAGTACTTTGGGCAGTTCCTTTTCCAGTGCCCTGATTGCTTGCAATAGAAGCAATCAGCCTCAGGATGAGCATTGCCCTTATTGTCTCGTTTGGCCATTGAACTGCTCGCGATCTCATCGGGAGACAACTTTCTCTTGATCGTGCATTTCTTGACATTGGGCTTTCCTTTGCCTTTCTGCATCATCATCACACGATTGCTGTTTTTCTTAATGGTTTCCTCGGCAGATTTTAGCATCCCCTGCAACTCAGCCAAGGTCTTATCCATGTCGTTCATGTGATAGTTTAGTATGAATGGCTCAAAGCTCGGGGGGAGCGACTGGAGAATCACATCAGTAGCCAACTCTTGGCTAAGGGGAAAACCAAGTTTGTCCAGACTCTCAATATAGCCAATCATCTTAATCACATGAGGGCTGACAGGATTCCCCTCTGCAAGCCTACACGCAAACAAGGACTTTGAAGTGTTGAACCTCTCAGCCCTTGCTTGGTTCTCAAACATGCCACGCAACCCCGCAATGATATTGTAGGCGTCAGTGTTCTCATATTGCTTCTGAAGCTCAAAGGACATTGTGGCAAGCATGAGACAGCTCACATCGAGGTAATCATTAGTTTGCTTCTCATAAGCCCTTCGTGCAGCCGTAGTAGCATTATCAGGCAAGTCATCTGGATAAGGAGACTCAAGGACATACTCCTTGCGCTCTTGCTTGAGAACAATTCTCAAGTTGCGATACCAATCCATAAAGTTTGTTCCATTGAGCTTTTCTTTCTCAAGAATAGACCGCAAATTAAAAGTACTGGATGAGGCGTTAGTTGACATGATCTACAACATAAGAATATGCAAAATTTAGCACTATGTTTATGTTCATCTTTTATTAAACTATTTAACAAAAGACTCCCACTATGTGTTTTACAACAAAACTCCCTCTAAGTTACATAGTGGGTCAAAATCCTCATTTCACTAGTTCCTAGTGAGCTTTGGCATCACGGCTAGGAGATGAGTGACATGGGTAAGCAACACTTTGCCAATCACATCAGTATGTGACTCTTGTCTGTTGGGTGACATCAATATGCCCCGACCCCAACCTATGCCCCAAGGTACAAAACTGTTTTGATAACCTTGTTAAGTAAACCAAATGTTTCCGCATGTAGATGTCCGACATCTACCCCAAATAATGACCATAACCGATAGCACTCTACTTTGGTAGACCTACTATCACACCCTTAAGTTCTCCCAAATCGTAAAAATTGAATTGATAATTTATCTGAGAAATTGTTTAATTAATCTGGAGAAAAATCCAATTAATTAATGCATTAAAGAAGTGGAAATGGCAGGGTGGAATTTTTGTTGAGTTCCCCATGTCAAAATACATTAACAGGATTTTTAGTGGAATTTTCAGAGCCCTAGAAATAATTTTAAATCAATTAAAATCAAATTCAGAATTTAATTAATCCCAGGAAATTTCCTTTCTTTTTCTTTTTCTTCCTTTTCTTCTTCCTTTCGGGCCATCGGCCCAGTCAGCCCAGCCGCCGCGCGCGCCTCCTCCTCCCGGTGGGCCGGCCCACTGGGCCGCCTCTCCCTCCCGAGCACGCGTCGCTCCTCCTCTCTCGCGGGCCGACCGCAGGCCGAGGCCCGCTAGCGCCGCGCCCCCTCAGCCACGAAGTCCGTTCGGCCTCCCTCCCGGTCCGGACCACCGACAGGTGGGCCCCACTTGTCGGGGTCGTCCCTTACCTCCGGCCGCCCGCGCCCGCAACTGCCGGTCGCCGCTTCCGCCCACCTCCCCACGCCCCGTGCGCTTCGTGCACGTGCGCGCAACCACCACCGCCCGCGCCCCCACTTCGCCCGCTCCCGCCGCGCGAGAGGGGCGAGATCCGCCAACCCTGGCCGCTTCTCTCTCTCTCCTCTCTCCCCCACTTCGGCGTGGAATTTGGGCCCTTCTCGGCCACGTCCGCCGACCCAGCACCTACAAAAACCACCCCCGCATCCTCTCATCTCTTTTTCCCCAAAGCCCCAAAGCTCTCATGCCCCCTAGCGCTGTCGCGCCATAGAACCCTAGCGCCGCCGCCTTCCACCACCTTCGGCCGCCGCTACGCGCCTTTCCCCGCCTCGCCAAGCCGCACCGACGTCGCCGTCGCGCTCGTCGTCCGTCTTCGCCCCTCGGTCGTGCCTCCGCGCCGCCATTCCGCCACCGGACGCCCGTCCTCGCCGCCGTCGTCTTCCTCTCTGGCCGGAGCTTGGTGAGAAATCTCCCCCTTCTCCCTTTCCTCTCTTTTTCCCCGGCCGCGCCGTTTCCTTCCCGCGCGAGCCCCGTCGTTGCCCCGTCCCGCCGCCGCCCACGCGCCGCCGCTCTGCGCCGTCGGACGAGCTCCGGCCGCCATGGCGCCTTGGCCGGCCCGGTCATGCCCGAGCTCCGTCTGCCCACCGCCTGCGTGTCCTTGGCCGTCCAGTCGACCGCCCGGCCGATCGGGACCGCCGCGCCACCTCTCCCGGCTGCCCGCATGGCCGACCACGTGGCCGCTACGTGGCTGCCGCGTCGGCGCCACGTGGTGCACCGCCGCTGCCGCGGTCCCATGGACCGAATCCACGGTGGACCGGCCGCCGCCGCTCGCTGACGCCAACCCTGGGGTTAATTGCGCAATAAATTAATTAAGGTTTTTTCTTTCTATAATAAAAACACAGATAACTTCAAAAATTCATAACTAATTCATCCGAGCTCCGTTTAAGTCCATTCAAATTCCATTAAATTCATAAAAATGCAGAGAATCCATTAAAAATGGTTTTGTGCTTTGTTTCAGTAGACTTATAGCATGGATTGTTGTTTGCTTTGTTTGTCACGTAGATTCCGATACCTCCGATGCGCCCATTTATTTCGAGATTGTCGTAGAGGTAGCTTCAGCTCAGGAGCAAGGCAAGTCATGCTTCACATTGATCATATTGTACCTATATTTACAAATGTCTTATTTTTCCGTAAACACTGCATTATTTCGCAATGTCATTTCATGTGGGTTTTTACCTATTGTACTCAGCCCATTATATTGATTATCGTGTACCTTTGATATCTTGGGTAATTAATTCATTGTTCGCTGATTTTAGGAGTGCTTAGCCATGCTTAGCTAACTTAGCTCACTAAAGGGGATCACGCTAAATAATTAATTAATGTAGTCCCTATGGTGTTACATTGGTGTAGGAGCCACCATGGTAATAATATTTAATTAAAATATGTTAATGGTGGGCTATGGGTGCATGGTTTTGATGGAAGCACCCATGGCAATTAAGGACTGGTTCGCAGGAAAACCTGGAAGAATTACCGTGCGTACCTCAAGCCAGCGTGGGCAACGGCTGGGCTTGTCTCTAGCTGACGTACCCAGGCTAGGGTGGGCGTGATGGAGTTGGGCCGGTGGGGGATTTACCCATTGATTGGCTGCCAGATTCACCGTGGCACGAGGGGGGCTGCCCGCTGCTGGATATAGGGAGCGGGGGCGAAACCTGTGGTATGGTACGATTGGTTAGAGGGGGTTATGCAAAGGGTCCTATCACAGTCTGTATTCAGGTACTTTCCAGTATCGCGACGCATGGTTGACATGATGTTGAGGCTGTGTCTTGTGGGTATAGATGTACACCTCTGATAAGAGTAGAACTATTTGAATAGCCGTGCCCGCGGTTATGGGCGATCAACCAGATTCACCGTGATTAGTCTCACTTTCATAATAATGAGAATTATTGAAACTGGTTTAGTTCAGGTGGTTGGTTTGGGCCTATCGCAACGTGGTGCAGCGTTGGACAATGATGGTGTAATATTGTTCAATTAATTCAACGTTTTACTACTGCTTTCAACTATTGTTTTTAAATGCTTACTTTATGCAAATAAACCCCTGCCTTCCTTTGGAATATCTTGAATCATGCTTCCTTTTCCGGCATGACTTGTTCAGTACCGTGGGTAGTACTCAGCCTTGCTTAATTTTTCCCCACACCAGAACAGGGTATGCGTCTGATGGAGGTGTCTCAGAGGAGTAGGCTTCGTCCGCCGTCGAGGATGCTTGTGGAATGGTGCCAGCCTGCTGCAAGAGTCCTGCTCTTAGTTTAGTTTGTTTTCGTCTTTTCCGCTACATTTCTATAAGACTTTTACTATATTTGTAAGATGTGGATCTGTATATCAATATTGTCGTTTGTGTACCCTGGCTGGTCCTGGACAGGGATTTCAATACACATTCAGTTTCGAAAATTCTGGTAGTGAATTTCCGGGCGTGACACCTACCGTATGGTAATCATCATCTTTTGGTGCAACATATGGAAGGGCATAAAACTTAATTTTATGAGGGACTCAATCCTACCATACCAAAAGATAATAAACATCACAGATTAACACATTTAACTGTGAATCAGTATGGCCTAAAGAGAATATCCATCTCCATGTAGGTGTAGATGATCTCCATCGTCCACATTACTCCTTTAGGCCACCATGCTTGAAGACTTGTAACATCAAATCTAAGCTACTACCTATAATAGCTATAAATTGAAGATTAGAAAGATGTATTCAAGCACTATGGTCGACACACAGGTCATCAAATACAGTATAGACAGCTAACAATAGCTGAAATATCATGACACGCAGGTCATGAACAAATGTTACATGCATCACATACATCTCATACATTCATATGTCATAGGGCCATACTATTCACATCATTCCCTGCAAAAACAAGTTAGACGCAGAATCGTATTCTACCTAACGATGTGAACACGTGACGCTATACAAGGGGGGGGGTTTCCACACGGCGGTCCCGCTATGGAAAAACTATTTGGCACAACCACCTTATGCCGATTCGAGACATTCTCAAGGAAGCTAGTTTTTCCAATGGCCCAATGCTATCAGATCTGTGTCCTACTAGCATTCGGCATAACACCTTATGCCTATCCGAGACAATCTCAAGGACGCTAGTAGTGATACGACCCTAAGGCATTCAGATGTATGACCTACTAGTATTCGACATAACCACCTTATGCCGATCCGAGACAATCTCAAGGGTACTAGTAGCAATATAATCTTAAGGCATTTAGATCCATAACCTACTAGTATTCGGCATAACCACCTTATGCTGATCCGAGACAATCTCAAGGGCACTAGTAGCGATACAATATGCGCCTCATCTAACCCCTATTCACCGATTGATCTTTTCAACCCGTGCTACCATCGATCCATCACATGAAACGATTGATCTAGACTGTAATAGATCCAATCTACTACTACCGCATATCACGTATGCGCTGATCCAGATCGCAAACTAAGCAAGATTGCACTGATACCACTAAAGGATAGCGCATAGGCTACGATAGCAGAAAACAAAACTTTTCTACCCCGCACACCAGGACATCATGTGAAGATATGATCATGGATCATTACCAATAGAAGCGCAGCGCAGCGGAAGTAGAGTTGGCGAAGCCGGTCCAACCACGCGCGTCGAGGTAGTAGTGGAAGTAGTCGATTGCCATGAACAGATCGTCTCCTCCACGTGATTAGCCGCACCAGCAGCAGATCCGATCTGCCAGTTGTTGACGCCAATCTACGCTGCAATGAGTAGTGCCTCCACCGGTTTCCACACGTACGAGGAAGGAGCACCGATCGCAACTGTGCTAGCACTCGGGAGCGGCTAGGGTTTGGCTCTGGAGGTGGCAGCAAGGGTTATGCTCGAGATGAACAGATGATGTACCTCTCTCAGCCCCTAACCTCCACATATAGACCTCTCTGCTTGGGCCTCGTGGGCCAAAGCCCAATAGGAGTCTACTCGGATCCCTATCCGAACTGAGCCCAGATCCGAATCACATTCGAATGAGTGTTCCAACCCATTAAGCATACGAGCCTGTAGGTTCACATATACTTGGTCGCGACCCGGAAACACCTTTCCGGTCAACCTGTTAATAGCGGCCCCTAGCAAGGCATATTAACCTCCAAAGTATATGAAAAGATCATATTGGCTGAACCTGTAATGTTCTCATGTATGAATCTCTTTGCCTCATGATATAGATTGAGCTCAAGGCGAGACCTGTGCCATCCTCTTAATAGCTCAATCGCTCTCTTGATTCCGTGATGGATTATAAACTTGTGATTGACTCCTCAATCACCTAGCATGGCCATGCATTTCCATAATCCATTACATCGAGGGCCCAAAGATATCTCTCCCATAAGGAGGGGAAAATTCTATCTTGACCATCCACATCCCACTACATATTTCATAGTAAACCCAAAAACTACTTTTATAACTACCCAGTTACGGAGTAATGTTTAGTAATCCCAGAATAAGCTACTACGTATGTTGGGAACCGTGATTATCTCAAGTCTAAGGATTCTACATAAACAGTACTTGAGACCAACTGATGACACATAGAATCTCTGCAGTGTCTCATGGTGGGTCTATCCAAGATATGTTCACCAACATATGTGTATATTATTGATTGGTATCTCTATACCATGATCCATGAGACATGATCATCAATCAATACATATGCTGATCTTTAAATCATATTTGTTCCTCATATGATATACGATTTTGGATCATTTAGAAATAGCATCATTGTAACATTAAGAGTCTCATGAATAAGTCACATACTCATTGATCAAGAATAATAATGTCTATTTCAAGGAACAAAGCACTGAATCATAAACATAGTCTGTGATATATACAACATCCCAATGTTGCCTCTAGGGCATATCACTAACAGCAGACAGAAAAAATAAACCTATCCGCAACGCCAGAAAAACCGAGGTCTGTAGAACAAGGGTCCGAGAACCCTCTCCCGAGTGAGGACATCCCCGAGCAGGAGCCCCCGACTGCCAGTCAAGATACCCCGACTGGAAATCAGCCGGACAAGGAAAAACAAGTCACATGCAGTCAAGAAACTCCGGTTAAAGATCCAACTCCAAGGACTGGTAACATTCGATAGTCCTAAAGCTCTTGTCTTGAACATATCTTCTGACTTCCCATCTTCATTCATCATCCTTAGAGCAAACAACTGAAGAGGAGGAGATTACCCGACTGAAGTCCACAGAAGACTCAGTACCTCCAATCAAAATTGAGATGCGAGATGCCGAAGGCAAAAGGCAGGGCATCGTTTTGAACAAGCAAAAAGAAGCTGAAGAACGTGATATGCTTGTCACGAGCCTCAATGAAGCAACTCGGCTGATGAATGTACGTATAAATTTCTCATATCTCAACCGCATAGTCTTGTTTAATTGACTGACTCAATCTCCATAATGCAGAGAATACATCGTCGCTCAATGGCTAAGTCAGACACTCTAGAGAAGCTCGTACCTTATGTCAATTCTTTGGAAAACATCCAGCAAGATCTCAAAGAAGCCAGAGAAGAAGCTGCAGCTAGAGAGGTCGTCCTTAGGGAAGAAATCAATAAGCTTCGAGATATGAACCTAGAACTTCGCGGTTTAATCGGAGGTAATAGAAACCAACTAATCTTGTTCTTGTATAATCTGTTCAGCTCTATTAACTCCAGATCTTCATATCATAGCCAATATATCTGAGATTGATTCCCTCAAGGCTCAATTAAAGAAAGCAGAGACTGATAACGCTAAGCTTGAGTCTGACAAAAATAAAGCCTTCGAAGAAATTGAAGGTAACCCCTAAAACTCATACTGCTTGATCTATCTGATCTTACTTATTTGTGTAATCTGAATCATATCAAACTTGTAGCTAATAAGATTAAATCCCATGCTCAATTTGAAGTCTTTGCTGAAAAAGTCCGAAGAGCCAAAAGAGTCCGGGATGATATCGCCAACGCAGCTACGCCGATATTGTCAGCACTTTATGAAAACGGCCTTGGAACAAGTGCCATGGATGCTGTAGAAATCTTCGATAAACTCAGGACAGCTCCAAAAAGGTACATAGAGAATATCACTGATGCCGCTGTCATGAGTGCAAGTCAAACCCTGGTGATGACGAAGTCGCTCTATCCTCGAGTGGACATAAACTCAATAGGAGATGGCTTCGCAGACAGCACTTCTGATGAACAAGCCTTGGAGCTAATCAATGAAGCACAGGAGTCGGCCAAGAAAATTGCTGCTGATGTAATTGAAAACTTCCAGGGATAACTTCGTTGATGTAAATCACTATTGAAACCTAACTTGTAAATTCTCAGTTTATTCATGTCTATGCCCTAATTTGAGTCTTCGTATTTAATTTCATAAAAATTTTCGTCTGACTGTCACCAAGCCTAGACCTGATTAAACCATCAAAAAATTTTCAGTCCTTATTTACTCAACTCAAACCAGAACAATAAACAATGATAAACCAAGTATGAACAAGTCATACTTTATTGGTACGTATAGCCCCCGACTGACAACTCAAGAAGGCAACTTACTTGAAGTCGGCAGTCGAGAAGAACATGATACAATAAATCTAAGTATAATATCGACGAAGATGCTCAATATTCCACGAATTCTCCACCATAGTTCCATCTTCAGGCTTCAAACGATATGCTCCTAGCCGAGTGACCTCAACAATTATATAAGGGCCTTCCCATAGTGGAGATAACTTATGTCTATCCTTTGTAGTCTGAATCTTCCGTAAAACCATATCACCAACAATAAAAGCTCGTGACCGAATGTTTCGATTATGATAACGTCGTAGTCCTTGAAGATACCTTACCGACTGAACCAATGCAGCCTCACAAGCCTCTTCCATTCGGATCAGATCATCAACTCGGTCTTGATCATAACGTTCATCATTGAAACTGCGAACTCAAAGAGATTCGAACTCCATCTCACTCGGCAACATTGCTTCAGCGCCACAGACTAAAAAGAAAGGTGATTGGCCAGTAGCCCGACTGGGCATAGTCCGGAATGACCATAATACTGAAGGCAACTCTTGGATCCATCTTCCAGCATAAGAGCTTAGCCTATCAAACACTCGAGCCTTAATACCTTGAAGAACCATACCATTGGCGCGTTCAACCTGTCCATTGTTTGTGGGGTGTGCCAAAATCTTCACAAAATTCCTTAAAAACACCTCCAGTGAATTGAGTCCCATTATCGGTTATAATCCTGTTTGGAACACCATACCGATGCACAATATTTAAAATAAAATCTCGTGCCTTATCAGCAGTTATTGTAGCAACTGGCCTAGCCTCAATCCACTTGGAGAACTTGTCAATTGCGACGAATAAATGTGTAAATCCTCCTGAAGCCTTTTTGAAGGGACCAACCATGTCCAAGCCCCATACCGCAAAAGGCCACAACAATGGGATTGTTTGTAATTCTTGGGCTGGAACATGGCTTTGCCGAGCGAAGAATTGACATCCCTCACATGTACGGACCATCTTGTCGGCATCGGAGACTGCTGTGAGCCAGAAAAAGCCTTGCCTATAAGCCTTGCCCACCAAAGTACGTGCTGCAGCATGACTGCCGCAAATTCCCGAGTGAATATCCTACAAAAATTAACAAAACTCCAGACAGGCTTCTCCTGTATAACTCCGAATCAACCATGACGTAACTCTGACTGCGATGTCGGATCCTCTCTGCATCATCCCGGTCTTCCGGTAACTCCTACCGTGTCAGAAAATTGATAAACGATATCCTCTAGTCGGCGTCAAGCATTGCGACCTGGTCTGTAACTTCTTCATTAGTAACTGATTTCTTAGCAATAGTTGGATCATAGAGGTGTTCTACAAAAACATCAGTTGGGGCTGCTTCTTGCCTGGACCCATACTGTGCCAATTGATCTGCCGCCGCATTGTTGTGTCTTAAAACATGAGATAACTCCAAGCCATCAAACTTGTCCTCTAGCTTGTGAACTTCTTGACAATAGGCTGCCATATTATCATTTAAGCAAGACCAATCCTTCATTACTTGATTTACCACCAGCTGGGAATCTCTTCGTACAACCATTCGACGTATGTCGAGAGACACAGCAAGTCGCAGGCCATGAAGTAAAGCTTGGTACTAGGCTACATTGTGTGAGGCACGAAAATATATATGAAGAACATACCGTAGCCTCTCCCCAATTGAGGAAATCAAGACAACTCCTGCTCTGTCACGCACGGAAAATACCTTTCCCGAACGCTAGTGTATTAATCCCCGTCCCAGGAAAAGCAGGGGTTGTTAACAGCGGATTTTCGTAATCGACCTGGAGAAGAAAGAGGAAACCGAAGCAGAGAGAAAGAGCTAAGTTGGAGTCAAACCAGGTCTCGTATCGGACCCGGTAACCGTATCGGACTAGGAGTGGCGCTACCAGGAAGAGCGTATCGGCCGATATGGGTTCGATGTGGTCGTCGGCCAATAGAAGCTGGAAGTTGACAGACTCAGTGTGGGCTTGGTTTGGGCTCAGGGTAAGCTTCAAGGAAGTTGCCAAATAGAGATAAGGCTCGGTTTTACGCAATTGTATCTTGTAAATCAAGTAGGTTTAGATCTAATCTGTGGCAAAAGTCTGCCGCAAAAACTTGTTTGTTTGTTAGAGATAAGATCGTGTCCTACATGGACCCTGTTGTAATCTCGGGTATAAATATCCCGATAGTTTGTACGTAGAAACTCTCTCACAACTCAATACAACAAACAGTTTCAATCTACTTTCGGCGCATCGCCTATCCTCGCAAGAGGTTGATTCCGACGAGTTTTTGTTTCCCTGGAGCAGAGGTAAGAACTCGTTCCCGACGATCGGCATCGTCGGGGCTAGCGTGTCGCTTTAGACACGTTAAGCCTCGATGATGTGATCGTCGCCTATCATGTTTTGGATAATCTCGACAGGTATTTTGATTACGCTTCGCCAGCGATATACTCCTTTTAGGGTTTATTGTCGATGACGGTTTAATTATTATGCTTGGCTAGATTGTTCAATGCATCTACCATCCCCAAAAGCAATCAGCGACTTGATTTTTTTTTTGCGTTAAGTCTCAATTCACACTTTGAGTTGCTATCAACCTTAGTCCTGTTTTGAGATCTAACACAAAGCCTGTTTTCGGTTGTAATTAAGGATAGCACTGGGGTTTCAGCCAGTCTTACCTGATATGCATGATTATCTTAAGGTTTTTATGTGTATCTGCCATCTGCATGAATAGATCGATGAATATGGATGTATCTGTTATGGATTACTCTTTAGAGTTTATCTGTGATTGGTATATTTGTATTGATTGATTGATTCATGTAGATTTGCACTAGAGTACTAGCTAGTGTAGTTATCTCTTGTTATTCTTATCGGCCGATGCCGTCAATTGACATCAACATGTTGATGAAGGCCGATAAGATCAGATTCATGCTTTAATCTTATTTTATCACAAGTGAGCCAATACAGCTTTGCCCTATCGGCTGGGCTAGAACAATGCGACATCGGCCTATCGGGCGATCGGCCATTGTTTTCTAACATGGTTTACTTGTTTTCTTGTTGATTATAGATCAAATCAACTGGCACGCTCTGCACATGACTAGGCAAGCCATTTGGACCTGCAATGGAGTAAAGCAAACCTCCTAGGCCGCCGTGGAAAGGTGGAACCCATTTGGTTACAAGGCGGGTCGAAATTATGCGCCAACACGCTTTTGGCACGCCCGGTGGGACATCAAGAACACAAGCTTTGCAACAGCAACAAGATCACTTCAAGATGTCGAAGCAGGCTGAGATCTTCGAGGAGAACGTCGTCGCCGTGACTGCCGACCAGCTCAACGAAGAGCAGAAAGCCGAGATGGAAAAGCTGGTCGAGCGGTTCCAGAATATGTACCTGTAGACATATTCTAGTACTCGGCAAGGCACCCTGATTCAAAAGTCTAAGGTGGTAATGCTGAGTCCTGGAGATGGAGCTAGCACGTCGGCAGCGGCACACGACCACGTCGTCAAGAATGAGGAAAACGCTGCGCCGACGTTGCAAGACAGAATCGACTCCGCAGTTCATTCTGCTCTAGTCAACCAGTCAGGGATCCTGGTGAACACGTTGACCAATACGGTCAAGTCGATCCTAGATGGTTCAATCCATCAGTACAAACCTCAAGGGCCGATTTACCTGGCAGAAAATAAGTTCCCTGCCTATCGGACTGACGGAGCGAGGGGCTCCTCACTGGGAGACCGCGCGGGCCCCCCTTTGCCGGTTCGGCCGGGGGCGCTAAGTGAGGTTCTTCGCCCTCGATCTGAGGAATGTCAGCGAGAGAGGAAACGCACAAGACGCGGGCGACGTAGACAGGTTCGGGCCGCTGAGAAGCGTAACACCCTACTCCTGTGTTCTGGTGGATCTGTGGGTCTCCAACAATACAAAGAGAGTTCGATCTCCAGCGCGTATTCGCCGGAGTCCCCCCCTTCTTTCCTAGGCCTGGGCCTCCTTTTATCTGGCCAGGGGTCACCACATGGGCCTCAAGCTGCCTAAGAAAGGAAACATTCTTTTTACAATGAGGGCTAGTCTACAGCCAGAAGTGACCTCTAACAGGCACGGTACACGCCTTCTGCCCCGCTCGCCAGCTCTCCCGGTGGACGCCCGTTTCAACCTTCATTAAACGGCAAGCGACTTCCTTGCCATGCTTGCGCTGAAGTCTGGAATGGATCTGACCGGGACTGACATACCAACTCCAGGAGTTAGCACGCCGGCTCCGGCTAGGGACGAGAGCCAGGAGGCTCTCATCATTCTGACGGGACGGGGCGAGACGTGCGACAGGCCGCCTGTCGCCACCTAACCCGCGATCTGACCGGTCTGTGACCGGTCACACACCGCGACCGGTCACGGACCGGATAAGCGTGCGCTGCGCCGCATTAAATGCGGCGTGGCGCGCTCGTCTGACCCGCTATAAATGCGGTTAGGTGAGCCCTGCTGTGCTCACCTAACCCACACACGTGGCGCCAAAATCACAGGGGGTCGGGGCGCCCCAGCCCTCGGGGCCGAAACGGGAGCGGCCCGACCCCTCGGGGAGACAGAGGGAGGGTGGCCACGTCACCCTCGGGCCCGACCCCCCCGAGGGGGTCAGGCCACGTGGGTGACCGCGGCTACTCAAGCCTCTAGTCATGATACCCCCGGTCCCATGTCACCGACAGTAGCCCCCGGCGTTACGCCAGGGCGACCGCCCCCCTCGAGGGAAGCGCTCGAGCGTGACGCCACTCCTTAGGCCCGGTGACAGGTGGGGCCGGTCCCTACAGGCGGGCAGAAACCCAACGGTTGCGAATCGCGCGCATCGGCAAGAGAAAACCGACCGATAATAATGAGCGGCCTCTTTAAGACCGCTACATTACTCGAGCAGCGCGCGAATCGGGACGAGCCGGTTCGTTCCGCCTGGGGATATGATGATGGCGTTTTTCACGGTTGGCGAGCGCAGTTAATGCACGCACGATCTGCCCCATCTCAACCGCCACGGCCGCACGTCTGCTGCGTGCGCCGCAAACGGGCGAGTGGGGTTAGTGGAGGCGTGGGCGCGAGAAACGAGGGGGCGAGGTAGTGGGCGCAGGAAGCGAGGAGCCGGGCATAGCGTTGGCAAGGGTATAAAGACGTGGAGGAAGGGATTCGTTTCCTTCCTCTCGCCACTCTTCCCCTTGCCTTCGCCACTTGTGCCCTAACTCTTCGTTTCCTGTGCCCTACCCTTGCCGCACGCGCTCGCTCTCAAGCTCCTCCTCCGCCGGCGCCATGGCACGGGGCTCCGCACCGCTCGACGATAGCGTGCTGCCGCCTTCCCACATCACGAGCGAGAGGCAGGCCGGGCTGCCGCGCCGATTCATGCCGGAATCTGCCACCGGCCGGGAGGTGGTCGTGCTGGGCGAGGGACGCCCGGCGCCACTCTACCCGGGGCGGTCCGTCTTCTTCCTCTCTTTCGCAATGGCGGGGCTGGTCCCGCCATTCTCTACTTTCTTCATGGATATTTTGGAGTTCTACGATCTCCAGATGACGTTGGCCATCTTCGCGCACCTGTGCGAGATGTTCATCGGGGTGCGCCTGTCTCTCCGGCTGTTCCGGTGGTTCTTCACCGTGCAGCCGGTGTCGCCGCCGACGGCAGTCGGTGGCTGCTACTTCCAGCCGCGGGGGCAGGTGCTGAACCGCTACATTCCCTGCGTCCTCCGCAAGAAGTGGGACGACTGGAAGAGCGATTGGTTCTACACCCCCCTCGCCGGCGAAGCGCGCCTCCGACTTCCGAGCCAGCCCCCGGCGCAGGCCTCCAGCTGGCGGGCGGCGGTGGATCTGGGGACGGCTACGACGCCGTTCTTGACCGCCTGGCGGGTCTGCGATCCAAGGGGCTGACGGGGGCCATGGTGTTCGGCGATTACCTCCGTCGCCGGATCGCGCCGCTCCAGCGACGCGCCCGGGGCGCCTGGGAGTACACCGGGCCCGAAGACCACCTAAGGACCCACCAGGGGCGCAAATGGGACTGGGACCCTGAGGACTTCAGGATGGTAGTCCAACGGGTGCTGAATCTCAGCTCCGTGCAGGCATCCCTCATCCCCCAACGGGTACTCCCCCTCTGCTGCGACCCAGAGCACGCCAACATCCTGGCTATCATGCATGTGGTCGGGGCGTCGGGGGAGCGGGCCCCCCGAGGCCACGACGGCGCGGGCGGGAGCCGCAGGGGGGAACAATCTACCCCGGGAGGGGGTCGTGCTTCTGGGTCTCGCGACGGGGGCCCTGGGGGCAGCCGCCCTGCCGACGCCAGGGGGAAGAGGAAGCAGGAAGGTACTCCTCCCCCATCTCCTCCCCGAGGGGGCGGGGCCGTGCGTGCCAGCAGCAGGCGCCCAGAGGGTGCCGTGCCGACGCCGTAGCTCGAGGGGGAGCGAAAGAAGAAACGGCTCCGCAAAATGGGGGAGACCGAGCCATGCCGGGGGAGCCTCATCTCGCCCCCGAGGTGGTCGTTCAGCCGACCTCCCCGCAGGTTCGTTCCCGCGCCCACTGCGACCGTATTCATACTCCCATCTCCCAAGGCGAGTTTTTACTCACCCGTTTTTTTTGTCTCTGGTTTTTCTTCTACCTCAGCAAGATCCCGTCGCGCCCCCCACGCCATTCCAAGTCCGGCCGGTCCGAGGCCGAGGAGACAGCGACCGCGGAGACCCGGAGGCGGGAGGCTGATCGGCGGGACGCCGCGGACCGCCTTCGGGAAGCCGAGGAGGCTGCCCAGGAGGCCGCCCGGGTTCGCCAGGCCGAGGAGGCCGCTCGGAAGGAGGCCACACTCCGCCGGGCCGGGGAGTCCGCCCGGGAGGCAGAGGCGACGCGTGCACGCCAGGCAGCCTGCCAAGCCCCCGACCCGACTCCGCCCGAGCCGACGACGACTTCCGAGGCCACCCACGACGAGGCCGCGGGCGCGCCGCTCGGGCCCGATGCCCTGGGCGACGCTCGGGACGAGCCAGCTTCGGGGGACGCCCCCGAGTCCGGCACGCCGATCAGCGGGCCGAGCCGCGCGGCACCCACACCGAGGCGGCTCTCCCCTCTGCCTTCTGCTGCCCCACTGAGCGCGGAGCCCCTCCTGCAGGCCCTGGCCGCCGCGAACAGCACAGTGCTGGACGGGTTAAGTACCCAGATGGAGGCCCTACAGGCGGAGCGGGCGGAGCTCGACGCGGCGTGGGCGAGCGTCGAGGAGGGGCGGCGCTCGGTGGAGGCCATGGTGGAGGCAGGCCGCAAGGCACACCGCTGGCACGCCTCACAGCTCGAGGCCCGTTGTAGGGACCTGGCGGAGATCGCCAGGGAGGTGGAGGAGGAGCGGGAGACCGCCCTCATCGCCACCGCCGTGCTCGACGAGGCGCGGGACGACCTCCGCCTCCAATACGGGAGCCGGGCGGCGGAGCTAGAGGAGAAGCTCGACGCCGCCCGGGGAGTCCTCGACGCCGCCGCTGCCCGGGAACGGCGGGCGGCGGAGAACGAGGCGGCGTCCCGCCAGCGTGAAGAGGCCCTTGAGGCTCCCGTCACGGCACTGGAGGAGCGCGCCCGCGCCCTGGACGCGCAGGAGAGCGCCCTGGCGGACCGCGAGGCCGCCGTCGCCACCCGGGAGGCAACGCTGGCGGCGCACGAGGCCGCCTCCGCCGAAGAGGAGTCCGCACTCCGCCTCCGTGAGGACGCGCTCACCGAGCGGGGGCGAGCTCTCGAGGAGGCCGAGGCCGCGGCGCAGCGGCTGGCGGACAGCCTGTTCCTCCGCGAGGCGGCGCGGGAGGAGCAGGCGCACCGCAATCTGGAAGGCGCCCGCGCCGAGAGGGCCGCGCTGGACCAGCGGGCCGTTGAGCTCGAGGCGCGGGCGAAGGAGCTGGACGCGAGAGCGCACAGCGGCGGGGCGGCCGCGGGCCACGCCGACCTAGCCGCCCGCCTCGCAGCCGCCGAACACACCGTCGCCGAGCTGCAGGGCGCGCTGGACTCGTCTGCCGGGGAGGTCGAGGCCCTCCGCTTGGCGAGCGAGGTAGGGCCCGGCATGCTTCGGGACGCCGTCTCCCGTCTAGACCGCGCCGTGCGGCAAGCGGGCCTCTGGGGCGGGCGGTACGCGAAGTACGCCGCCAACTAGGGGGGCCTCGCCCAGCGCCTCTCGGAGATGGCCGGGGCCCTCGAACGGCTCCCCGAGGAGCTCGAGGAGACGATCAAGTCATCCTCGAGGGACCTCGCCCGGGGGGCGGTGGAGCTCGTACTGGCAAGCTACCAGGCCAGGGACCCTGATTTCTCCCCGTGGGCAGCGCTGGAAGAGTTCCCTCCCGGAACCGAGGACGGCGCGCGCACGCAGGTTCAGGACGCCGCCGACCACATCGTCCACAGCTTCGAGGGTACGGCCCCTCGGCTTGCGTTCGCCCTCGACTCCGACGAGGAGGACGGCGACGACGGTGCGGACGACAGCGACGACGAGGCCGGTGACCCGGGCGCGTAGGAGTGAGCCCCCAGGCCCCCGCCAATCTTAATAATTTTTCCTTCTTCTTCCGAGGCCTTCGAGCCCCCTTCTTGTATAGACTGGTTTAATCTGCAATCAAATAAAGAGGAAATTTCTATGTCAGTTATGTTTGTTGTGCGTATGAGACGAGGATGGTCTGTGCCGCGGTCCTTCTGTGTCTTGGCTTGAACAAGGGCTCGTGCCCAGGTCCCAGCCTCAAACGGCGCGGTCGGAGCTAGTGCCTGGGGAGATCCGCGTGTCGAGACTGGCCAGGCCGGGAGCGCGGTTACTGAGGGTTAGGGCCGGGACCCGATTGTGGGCCTTTGCCGATTCCCCCCCGGAGTTCACCACGCCCCGGGGCACGGCTCGGTTCTGGGCCCCATTTGGCGGTTTTAGCTAGCCCGGGCCACCGAGGGCAGGATCGAGCACGAGCGTACTAATTCAAGCCAAGATTCTTCAAAAGGAAACGATGGCACAGACACAGTCCTCAGGAAATCGAAAGTGCTTTTATTGAAATACGGAAGACAAAAAAGATAAGTACATGCATGTGGTAGCCCCCGGCCAACCCTGCACGCCCGGGGGGGGTGCGGGGTTGGCCCGAGCCCGAGACATGACACCCGACCCCCATTAGGGGTAGAAGCGACGAAGATGTTCGATGTTCCACGGGTTAGGCAGCTCTGTGCCGTCGCCCGTGGCCAACCGAACCGAGCCCGGCCGGGGGACGCCGATCGCTCGATACGGACCCTCCCACAGTGGTGAGAGCTTGCTCAGTCCAGCACACGTTTGGACGCGGCGTAGGACGAGGTCGTCGACGCAGAGTGATCGGGCCCGGACGTGGCGCTGATGGTAGCGCCGCAGGCTCTGTTGGTAGCGCGCGGCTCGGAGGGCCGCGCGCCGCCTTCGCTCTTCCAGATAGTCGAGGTCGTCTCGGCGAAGCTGATCTTGATCAGCCTCGCAATACATGGGGACCCGAGGGGACCTCAAGGTGAGCTCAGATGGGAGGACCGCCTCCGCGCCGTAGACGAGGAAGAAAGGCGTTTCCCCGGTTGCTCGGCTTGGCGTGGTTTGGTTCGCCCAGAGCACCGCTGGCAGCTCCTTGATCCACAAGTCGCCGTGCTTCTTGAGGATGTTGAAGGTCTTGGTTTTGAGGCCCTTGAGGATTTTCGCGTTGGCGCGCTCCACCTGGCCGTTGCTTCTGGGGTGGGCGGGCGAGGCGAAGCAGAGCTTGATGCCCATGTCTTCGCAGTAGTCGCCGAAGAGCTCACTAGTGAACTGGGTGCCGTTATCCGTAATGATACAGTTAGGCACCCCGAACCGAGCAGTGATGCCCCTGATGAATTTAAGCGTGGAGTGCTTATCGATCTTGATGACCGGATAAGCCTCAGGCCACTTAGTGAACTTGTCGACAGCGACATACAGATACTCGAACCCGCCCGGGGCCCGCCTGAACGGACCCAGGATATCGAGCCCCCAGACAGCAAACGGCCACGAAAGAGGTATGGTCTGTAGGGCCTGGGCCGGCTGATGGGTTTGCTTGGCGTGGAACTGGCACGCCCTGCACCACCGGACCAGGTCGACCGCATCGTTGAGAGCCGTCGGCCAATAGAAACCCTGGCGAAAGGCCTTGCCAACCAAGGTGCGTGAGGCAGAGTGGGCTCCGCACTCGCCTTCATGGACATCGGCGAGAAGCTCGACGCCTTGTTCCCGAGGAATGCACTTCAGGAGGACTCCGTTAGCCCCGCGCCGATAGAGGGTCCCTTCCACCAGCACGTAGCGCTTGGAGATGCGACGGACGCGTTCACTCCCTTCGCGGTCCTCGGGTAGAGTCTTATCTGCGAGGTACGCCTGGATCTCAGTGATCCAAGCAATCAATCTAGGGGAGCTGGGAGCGCTCCCCTCGGGTCCCGAGGCTTAGACTCCGACGGGCCTCGGGGGCCGTTCAGGCGTGTCCGTCTCCCCTAGGGGGTCGGGTCGCGCCGACGGCTGGGCAAGCCTTTCTTCAAAGGCGCCCGGTGGGATCTGGGCTCGCGAGGAAGTGAGCCTTGAGAGTTCATCGGTGACCACGTTATCCCGCCTGGGCACGTGCCGAAGCTCTATCCCGTTGAAATGGCGCTCCATACGTCGCACCTGGCGGACGTAGGCGTCCATCTGCGGGTCAGAGCACTGGTACTCTTTACAGACCTGGTTAACGACCAACTGGGAGTCGCCTAACACCAGGAGACAGCGGATCCCCAGTCCAGCCGCCACTCTGAGTCCCGCAAGGAGTCCCTCGTACTCCGCCATATTGTTGGTCGCCCGAAAGTCGAGGCGGACCAGGTATCTGAGGACGTCTCCGCTCGGCGAGGTCAAAGTGACCCCCGCACCGGCGCCCTGAAGAGACAGGGAGCCGTTGAACTGCATCACCCAGTAGGCGGTGTGAGGCAGCTGCGAGGGGCCCGGGCTGGCCTCGGGGGCGGAGACGGGCTCGGGAGCTGGGGTCCACTCCGCTACAAAGTCGGCGAGGGCCTTGCTCTTGATCGCGTGGCGTGGTTCAAAGCGCAAATCGAATTCAGAGAGTTCGATTGCCCATCTCACCACCCGTCCAGTACCCTCTCGGTTATGCAAGATTTGGCCGAGGGGGTAAGACGTAACCACCGTGACCCGATGCGCCTGGAAATAATGGCGCAACTTCCTCGAAGCCATCAGAATAGCGTAAAGCATCTTCTGGGCCTGAGGGTATCGGGTCTTGGCGTCCCAGAGGGCCTCGCTAATGAAGTAGACGGGCCGCTGCACCTTTCGACGGGGCCTATCCTCTTTGCCAGGGGCCGCGTCTCCAGGGCGCTCTTCGTCCGAGAGGCCGTGCGGGGCGCACTCAGCTTCTGTGCCGACGACCTCGGGGTCAGAGGGCGATAGGCGTGGCCTTCCCGCAGTGGCCCCGGGGCCATCCTGGGGGTCGGGGGCGCCTGGCACCGTCGGACAAGCAGGCGGAGGGCCAGCTCCGGCCGTCGGGGGCCTTAGGCCGCCGTTCGGCTCGGGGGCCTCTCCTCCCTGCTCTCTCTCGGGTCGAGTCGACACAGGGTGGGGGCGCGCGGAGTGAGGGTTGTCCTCGTAGCGCTCCACGACCAACGCCGCGCTAACCACCTGCGGGGTTGCCGCCAGGTAGAGTAGCAACGGCTCATCTGGCTCCGGGGCGACCAGGACTGGGGGAGAACTGAGGTACGCCTTCAACTGAGTGAAGGCCGCTCAGCTTCCTCCGTCCAGGTAAACGGCCCGGAGCGTTTGAGGAGCTTAAATAGGGGTAGCGCCTTCTCTCCCAGCCTCGATATGAACTGACTTAAGGCGGCCATGCAGCCGGTGACGCACTGCACATCCCTAAGCTTGCTGGGGGGGCGCATCCGCTTTATAGCTCGTATCTTCTCGGGGTTGGCCTCGATGCCTCGGGCAGAGATCAAGAACCCGAGAAGCTTGCCCGCAGGCACGCCGAACACGCACTTATCGGGGTTCAGCTTTATGCGGGCGGAGCGGAGACTTTCGAATGTTTCCGCTAAATCCGAGAGCAAGGTCTCTTGGTTGCGTGTCTTCACAACCAAGTCATCAACATAGGCCTCAACATTGTGTCCTATCTGGTTACCCAAAGAAATTCGAGTAGTACGTTGAAAAGTAGGACCTGCATTCTTTATCCCGAAAGGCATTGTCGTATAACAATAAGTTCCTATGGGGGTAATGAATGCAGTTTTCTCCTCATCCTCCCTAGCCATGCGAATCTCATGATAACCAGAGTATGCATCTATAAAACACAAAAGGTCGCACCCCGCGGTGGAGTCGACAATCTGATCTATGCGTGGCAGGGGGTAAGGGTCCTTAGGACATGCCTTGTTGAGGTCGGTGTAGTCGATGCACATCCGAAGCTTGCCGTTCGCCTTGGGAACGACGACCGGGTTCCCTAGCCACTTCGGATGGATGACCTCACGGATGAATCCGGCCTCCAGAAGTCGCGCCACCTCCTCGCGGATGAAGGCTTGACCTTCCGGGGCCTGCCGCCGCACTTTCTGCCGGACCGGCCTTGCGCCCGGCCGCACGGCGAGACGATACTCAATCACCTCCCTGGGGACCCCGGGCATGTCCGCCGGTCTCCAGGCGAAGACGTCGGCGTTTGCCCGCGGAAAGGAGACGAGCGCGTCTTCCTATTTGTCGTCCAGAAGACCACCGATTCGTGTGGTCTTGGACGGGCCATCGCCCAGGGCAACCTCCTTGACCGGGACCTCGTCGCACGTGACCATCCGCTGCCTTGGGGCAGGCGGGACGGAGGTGCTGAGCCTCTCGTCGCCACCCGCGGGCTTCGACGCCGCGGCGAGTTGGTCCGCGCGCTGCTCCATACAAGCAAGCGCGACCTTGAGGTCGCCATGGACGGTGATGGGGCCACCGGGGCCCGGCATCTTCATCTGGAGATAGGCGTAGTGGACCACCGCCATGAACTTCACCAACGCGGCCTCCCCAGGACCGCGTTGTAGGGCAGACTGAGGTCCGCCACATCGAAGTCCACCCGCTCCGTGCGGAAGTTGGGGGAACCACCGAAGGTGACCGGGAGGTCGATATGACCCAGCGGCCAGGTGTGCCCTGGCGTCACGCCAATGATCGGCTGGGATGGTCGGAGCACCATCCCCGGGGCCTTGATGGCATCAAAGGCTGCGGGGGAAAGGATGTTGAGGGCTGCACCCCCGTCTACGAGGACATGCCCCAACTTCACATTGCAAACGATGGGGGAAACCACCATCGCGATCTGTCCTCCCCGGGCAACGCACGGCGGGTGGTCGGTCTGGTCGAAGGTGAGGGCAACCTCCGACCACCGCGCCCGCCGCGTCGCCTCATGGGTAGGGGCCGCGGCCAGAAGCTCGTGCTTCATGGCCTTGAGGCTCCGGCGAGAAGCGTGAGCGCACGCTCCCCCATCGACGGTGGCGACGGTGGCCTCAGGCTCCTGAAACCCTAGGTCATCGTCGCCATCGTCGATGTCCTCGGCGGGGGCCTTCTGCTTGGCCTCACCTCGCTGGTTGCCGGCGGGAGCCGCCGGGGCCTTGCCCTCACGGCGCTCCTGCCTCTTCTCCTCCTCCCACTTCCTCGTCCGCTCAGCCAAACTTTTGACCGTGCGGCAGTCCACGAGGTCGTGGAGGGAGGTGTTGTGCATGGTGCACCACTTGCCGGTCTGGCGCTCCCTGCTGGGAACGCCGGCCTCCTTCTTTTTGTCGCTCGCAGGCCTCCCCTTTCGGGGGGCCCGCGAAGCGCCCTCGACGGCGAGGACATGACCCTCGTCGTCGGAACGGGCCGACCTCTTCTTCCTCCTCCTGTCCCGCCGCCCTGACCGAGCGGCGGACCCGGGGGCGGCCGGAGCTGCCACGCCAGAACCGGAGGAGTTCCAGGTCCAGGCCTCCTCCTTGCGAGCCACACGGTCCGCGAGCTCAAAAAGCTGCGCGGTGGTCTGGGGCTCCTTGGAGGCGATCTTCTCGAGCACGCGGTTGTGCCGCACGACCCCCCTGAACGCGTAGATCACCGCGTGTGCGGGGATGCATGGTATGGTGTTGCGGACTTGACAGAACCGCTGAATGTACGAGCGAAGAGACTCATCGTCCCTTGGCTGTACCGCATGCAAGTCCGCTTCTTCGCCTGGGCGGGGATATGTGCCCTGAAAGTTCGTGGTGAACTGCTGGCACAAATCCTCCCAAGAGTGGACCGACGCGGGTGGCAAGTTCATTAGCCAACCCCGCGCCTGACCCTTCAGGGCCATGGGGAAGAAATTTGCCATGACACTGTGGTCACCCCCCGCGGCCTCGTTCCCGGTCGTGTAGATCTGGAGAAACTCGGCGGGGTTGACGCTTCCGTCGTATTTTTCGGTGATGGTGGGCCAGAACCTTGGGGGCCAACGGACGTTCCGAAGGCTCGCCACAAAGGCTCGACAGCCGGCACCGCCAACCGGGGACACGGGGGGCTGGCCCCTGTGACCGGACCGAAGTGGCGCTCCGGACGAGGAAGCGCCCTCCGTTGCGTGGGCGGCGCGACGAGCGTCGCGCCGGCGCTCGATATCGAGTCGGGCATCCGGCCCCCCACGCACATCTTCTTGGGTCGGAGGCGTTGACGAGGGAACGGCGGACGAACGGCGTGTAACGGCCGTCGTTCGCCGCGCCCTCCGCCTCGACGACATGGAGCCGGCGGCGGAGGACCACCCGCCCGCGCCTAGGCGCTGCTGCGCCGTCATGACCAAGTTGGCCAAATCATCCAGCCAACGTCGGGCTGGAGTCTCTGGATCGGGGACGACGGGCGGGTGACGTAGGAGCACGCCCGCAGCCTGGAGCGCGCCCTGGGGCGTGCCGCCATCGCCGTAGACGAGGCGGCGACGCGCCCAGTCTCGCTGTCCTCCCCCGTCGCCCGCGAGCGGCGAGGTCGCGGATCCTTCGACCTCCTCGAGCGCCTTCCCCCGCCCAAGACTTCGGCGAGATGGGGACGGCGGGGTGCGAGCCCGACGGCGCGGGTTCTGCTCCCTGTCATCACCGCTAGCGCTCGAAGAGAGGCTGTGCGCCACTGCCCGTTCGGCCATAGAGCTGACCGGGAGAAGCTTGGCACACACGAAAGAGGATGAGGGCTTAGAAAGACACGCGCGCCCCCTACCTGGCGCGCCAGATGACGGAGTGAGGGGCTCCTCACCGGGAGACCGCGCGGGCCCCCCTTTGCCGGTTCGGCCGGGGGCGCTAAGTGAGGTTCTTCGCCCTCGATCTGAGGAACGTCAGCGAGAGAGGAAACGCACAAGACGCGGGCGACGTAGACAGGTTCGGGCCGCTGAGAAGCGTAACACCCTACTCTTGTGTTCTGGTGGATCTGAGGGTCTCCAACAATACAAAGAGAGTTCGGTCTCCAGCGCGTATTCGCCGGAGTCCCCCCCTTCTTTCCTAGGCCTGGGCCTCCTTTTATCTGGCCAGGGGTCACCACATGGGCCTCAAGCTGCCTAAGAAAGGAAACATTCTTTTTACAATGAGGGCTAGTCTACAGCCGGAAGTGACCTCTGACAGGCACGGTACACGCCTTCTGCCCCGCTCGCCAGCTCTCCCGGTGGACGCCCGTTTCAACCTTCATTAAACGGCAAGCGACTTCCTTGCCATGCTTGCGCTGAAGTCTGGAATGGATCTGACCGGGACTGATATACCAACTCCAGGAGTTAGCACGCCAGCTCCGGCTAGGGACGAGAGCCAGGAGGCTCTCATCATTCTGATGGGACGGGGCGAGGCGTGCGACAGGCCGCCTGTCGCCACCTAACCCGCGATCTGACCGGTCTGTGACCGGTCACACACCGTGACCGGTCACGGACCGGATAAGCGTGCGCTGCGCCGCATTAAATGATCGAGCCGATGCAGCAAGTTCCTGTCAACCAGCCATCAGCCGGATAGCCACAAGCCCCTGTGTTCAACAACCCTCCACCACAGGTTGCTTACAACGCGCCACAAGGCTACTAGCAGTACACCGCAGGGCAGTACGGCGCGCAGAACCTTGATCACCATTATCAGCCGTACTCCCCCAGGCAGTATCAAGCAGAGGGCTTGCAACAATCTTATCAGCAAGACCTCCCGCATCAGTCCGCAGGATACTAGGCTGATATGATAGCCGAAGTGATGCGAGATCAGTTCGGCTTGAAGCCTAGGGAAAACTCTACAGTGTACCGGCACCCGTACCTCGAGGAGTTTGACAGAGTACCACTGCCAAGCCGATACAAAATCCCAGACTTCTCCAAGTTTTTGGGGCAGGACAACGTCTCGACATACGAGCACGTGAGCCGATTCCTAGCACAGTGAGGGGAGGCATCGGCCAGAGAGGCGTTGAGGGTGAGGTTTTTCCCCCTGTCCTTGTCAGGGTCAACATTTACATGGTTTTCATCTTTACCCTGTAACTCCATCAGAGGATGGATAGATTTGGAGAAGCAGTTTCACAGGTACTTTTATAACGGCATGCAAGAGATGAAACTGTCTGATCTTACTGCCATCAGGCAACGAGTGGATGAATTGGTCCCAGAGTATATCCAAAGATTTAGGGACATAAGAAATAGGTGTTACAGCCTCAGCTTGACCGATTCACAGCTCACCGACTTGGCATTTCAAGGATTGCTGGGGCCGATACGAGAGAGGTTCTCCTCGCAGGAATTTGACAGCCTAGCTCAGCTAGCACAAAGGGTATCGGCCCATGAACAAAGATTCCAGGAGGCAAAGAAATTCGTGAAGAAAATTAATACAATTTATCAGTACGCCTCCGATGAAGACGAAGAGGACGATGTTGAAGTCGACCTGGCCGAGTGGGCCCGGATGAGAAAGCTGACAACGTGCCAATGGGCCAAGAAGGGCAATAAAGTGGAAAAGTACGACTTCGACATCAACAAGGCCGACAAGATATTTGACCTACTCCTACAAGAAAAGCAGATCCAGCTGCCAGTGGGTCATGTATTGCCATCGGCCGAAGAAATCAATAAGAGATGGTACTGCAAATGGCATAATACATATTCTCATCATACCAATGAGTGCAAGATAACCAGACAACAAATCCAATCGGCCATCGAGCAAGGCAGGATCAAGATAGATGATGCCAAATGGCCGATGAAGATAGAAGGGCACTCATTCCCAATCAACATGGTGCGGGCAGACAGGGCCGACGATGGTGGCCATCGGACCGGCAAGCGACCTTATCAGACCTCCGAGGGCCTGATCAGAAAATACCAGCGGCAGCAGGAAGAACAAGCTCAAGACTACGCCGATCAAGACAACTCTTACGACCCACATTGGGAGTGCGAGTTTTTCCGGTTCTGCTGGAATGAGGGGATGAGGTTGCCATCCATCCAGGAGAAGACTCTTATCAGGGCAGCTCAAGCAGGCAAGCGCATCGGCCGGCCAAGCAAAGAAAATCTGTCCATGAAAGGTTGGGGCCGATGCATCAAGATCAACAAACTGAAGCCGAGGAGCAGGTCCAGAACCCCCAATGGTGCCCAAGCGACGTATTTAGCAAGACACAAAAACGGCGGGTTTAGAGACTAAGGAAGAAAGAGCAGATCCAGGAGCAACAAGCAATAATAGCCCATCGGCTGGCCAAGACCAAGAAAGAGTGGAGGATAAAATCCACGGTGGTCAAGGCCGATGAGGGCACCTCCAATACAGCTCGGACTTCTGCGGCCTCAAAAGGTAAAAGAGTAGCATCGGCGTCTGTTAACATGGTTTTTATACTACCAGCAGAGTACAGCATACAGACGGCTGATGAAGCAATAGCCGACGATGAGCAATCCTCGGCTAGACTACAGTTGTCACCAGACCAGGCCATATTCGATAAGCCAACTAACGGCAACCACCGGAACCTGCGGCCGTTATACATCAAGGGATTCATCAACGGGCGGCCGATGACGAAGATGCTGGTCGATGGCGGCGCGGTGGTCAACTTGATGCCATACACAACCTTCAGGAAGCTTGGAAAAGTACCTGAAGACCTTATCCAGACCAACATGGTGTTGAAAGACTATGGTGGCAACGCTTCTGAGGTGAAGGGGGTACTAAACGTGGAACTCACCATGGGCAGCAAGACGATACCCACAACCTTCTTCGTCTTCGATGGAAAGGGCTCCTACAGCTTGTTGTTGGGACGAGACTGGATCCATGCAAACTGTTGCATCCCTTCAACAATGCATCAATGCCTTATACAATGGCAAGGGGACCAGGTCGAGATCGTGCAGGCCGATCGGTCAGTACACGTGGCCAATGCTGATCTCGCAGTCTGGGAGATGGAGGGAATCGACTGCTTATCCGGACGAGTTTGGCATGCCGATTTCCTCAAGATGACTGATTGTGATATCGAGACGATTGAAGACCAATACAACCAGTTACTTTAATAGAAATGAACCATCCACTGCCCAAGATGAACAATCTAGTCCCTACACAGACGATGCGGTGGATGAGTTAGATGGCAAATTGGGACAGGGCTTTACGTCAGCCGATCAGCTCGGAGAGGTTGATATAGGAATAGGTGATAGGCCTAGGCTGACATATATAAGTGCTAGCCTACCAAAGGAATATAAGAATAATTTGACAAACCTTTTGAAGGAATTTATGGACTGTTTTGCATGGGAATATCATGAGATGCCAGGATTAAGCCGATCGATCGTATAACATCGGCTACCTATCAAACCAGGCTATCGGCCATTTAAACAAGCTCCCAAGAGATTTAACGCCAATATGCACGAAGCTATCAAAGTAGAGATCACAAGACTTCACGACGCCAACTTTATAAGACCCTGCCGATATGCGGAGTGGGTCTCCAACATAGTTGCAGTGTTAAAGAAAAACGGCAAGCTTAGGGTATGCATCGACTTCAGAGATTTGAATAAAGCAACACCAAAAGATGAGTACCCTATGCCGTTGGCCGATCTGCTGGTAGATGCCGCGTCTGGACATAAAATCATCAGTTTCATGGATGGGAACACAGGCTACAACCAGATTTTCATGGCCGAGGAAGATATTCACAAGACAGCCTTCCAGTGTCCGGGGGCAATCGGCCTGTATGAGTGGGTTGTTATGACTTTCGGCTTGAAAAATGCTGGAGCTACTTATCAGAGGGCTATGAATTATATTTTTTATGATCTTATTGGTTCGCTGATCGAGGTTTACATTGATGATGTCATCGTGAAGTCCAAGGAGTACGATATGCACTTGGCCGATTTACGCAAGGTACTAGAAAGAGCAAGCAAATATGGTTAAAGATGAACCCTAACAAGTGTGCCTTTGGCATATCGGCCGGTCAGTTTTTAGGTTTCTTGGTCCATGAAAGAGGAATTGAGATTACGCAGAAGAATATTGATGCTATAAAAAATATCAAGCCTCCAACAAACAAGACCAAGTTACAATCTCTGCTCGGAATGATCAACTTCGTCCGGCGTTTCATATCAAACCTATCAGGCAGAATAGAACCATTCACTCCATTATTGAAGATAAAGGACGATCAGGAGTTCGTATGGGGTGACAAGCAACAGAAAGCATTGGACGATATCAAAGAATATTTAAGTTCTCCCCTAGTTCTAATCCCTCCACATAAAGGGATTCCATTCAGGCTGTACTTATCGGCCGATGAGAAATCCATCGGCTCAGTCTTGGTTCAAGACATTGATGGCAAGGAACGAGCTATTTTCTATCTCAGTAGGAGGTTGCTAGACGCTGAGACAAGGTACACGCCGGTGGAGAAATTATGTCTGTGCTTATATTTTTCATGTACTAAGTTGAGGCATTATTTACTTTCCAATGAGTGCATTGTGGTCAGTAAGGCCGATGTGATGAAATACATGCTATCGGCCCCTGTGTTATACATCGTCTTCAGATGGCCGATATACATTATCGCCCTTAGTTCAAATTTTACAACATGAGCCCTCATCTTCCAAAATTTGGGGGGCATATATATATACAAGGCACGAAATTTTTCAAAATTTATTCTTCATGATTCTTCAAGTTTGTTGGATTGATCTGGGTTTATGGACTTCAGAAAATTTTCAAGCTTGAGTTTCTTCAGATATATTCAGATCAAATTCGGCTGCTTGGCCGATGTGATTTGTGTTTTAGGTTTATGGACTTCAGAAAATTTTAAAGCTTGAGTTTCTTCAGATATATTCAGATCAAATCCGGCTGTTTGGCCGATGCAATTTGTGTTTTAGGTTTATGGACTTCGGGAAATTTTCAAGCTTGAGGTTTTTCAGATATATTCAGATCAAATTCAGCTGCTTGACCGATGAAATTTGCGTTCACAGAGTATGAAGATTTACAATATATTACATCACCCTACAAAGTCTGCAATAGCTACAATGGCTCTACGGCGGATTTGATCGATATCTTCTATAGCTTGGGCGTCATCGGCCGTCAACCCTGGGATTGACTTCAGAGATTTGCTCAGGGTTGCAAGGTACTTGGCCGATGCCTTCAGCTTCGCCGTCTGGTCTTCTATAGCCTTGGGTGATGCAGCTATCCCGGCTTCAACTTCTTGGATTTCTTGGCGCGTGGCTTCCAGCTTTGATTCTAGGTCTGCTTCAAGGCGGCGGAGTTCTTCAAGTCTATTCTTCAAGACAATCGGCTCCACAGCTAGCTCATCCAATCTGGTCTTGTCAGAATTGACTTGAGCCTTGCTAGCGGATAGGGCCGATTCCAGTCTCTCACGTTCTCGTCGCTCCACGAGTCTTTCCTTCGCCTTGTGAAGTTTGAATCGGTATTGCTCCAAGAAGATGGTAGATGTTAGGATCTCCATCAGGTCTTCGGGCAGTTGATCTTGAATTTCTTGTACCCTGACCCTGATGGGACTGCAATCCTCCACCAGGAACTCCAGCGAGGATTCCAGCCGATTGGCAATATCGGACAGCTGGTTTTTCAGCTCCTCAGGGATCGACGCCTTGGCTGTCATGGGTGGCTCCTTGTCTTCATCATCAAGAAACTGGCCGATATCAAAAGAGAACATATCGGCTAGGTTCTGCAAATATCAGTATAGGCCAAGGTTAGCCTAGTCAGATGGCAATCGGCAAAAAGAGGATCAAAATAATCTTGGTTACCTGTGTTGGAGCATCGGTTGTACTTGTATCAGCTTCCTTTTGCTGTGTTGAAATAGTAGGCGAGGGGGTTGGCCGATGTGGTGCAGGTGATGGAGCCCGAGGCTGAGGAAAAACAAGAAGATGGTGAACGGGTGTATGCTGTTAGAAAGACAATGTAAAATTAACTCTTACCGAAGCAATCGGAGAGGGTGGAGGAGAAGGAGAAGGAGTCCTTAATTGGGCCTTCGCTTGCTCACGCCTTTGCAGGGTTGCTTTCTTAGTTCTTAAAGGGGCCGATTGAGTTCTCTCCTTTAGTATAGATGACGCAGTAGCCTGAAAGGGATATCAAATTATAGCATACCAATAAGAAGGGGATTGCATGAAGTTCAGTAAAAGAAATATGCTAACCTTGCGGACTGCATGTCTAGTCTTCCTTGGTTGGGCAGCGCCGGCTTGGTCATCGGCCGACGGGATTGTGGAGGTCTTGGCCGATGGTTTCTTGGTAGTCTCAGCCGACGGATCTTCTTCTTCAGATGCGTCAGCGGCTGCTGCATCGACCTCTTCCTCCATCACTTGTTCATCAAGGAATTCTTCCATGAAGGGGTCTAGCTTTTCAAGATCGGCTTGGTCATCAGTTTTAGCCTTCTTGCTGGATTTTTGAGATTTTCCTTTGGCTGGCGCTTTCCTCTTGGGATTTTCTTTAATCATCGGCCCTTGGAGTAATGATCATACTTTTGGGGTGGTAAGGCCGATGACTGACTCCAGGATAGTTGATCCTGATGGAGCCACAGCCTGAGCATAACAAATTCTCTGTCCACTGTTGCTCACAGATGGGATCGGCTCGTCTGGGACTTGAGGGCTGATATCCTGGATAAGCTCTGTCACGTAGAATCTGGCCGATTGATGGAAAATATGAGCAGCCCATTCTTGCCACCATGCTTGGAAGCTAATATGAACAAAGGCGCTCAGGTGCAATCGGTCGCAGTCACCCAGGTTTAGGGTTTCAATTTCCAGTGCCTTGCTCATGATCAACCCTGATGACACTATACCCCTGCTCTCTAGGAGTCTATGGAAGTATAAATTAATGGGGAGTTGTCCAAGCCCGCACTGTCTAGCAGCTACCATGGGATTATAGAATTCATAAGACAGGCTGGTGCTTCTTCCTTGAAATATGCCTATCGGGAGCAGGCATGGGGTGGTGCCGATCACGAATGATTCCCGTGACTCCATGTCATCATTTACCAGGTTCAGCTAGAGATCATCGGGGAGTTCAAAATCCTGGTCTGAGGTGTAGACGAACATATCCATCTTGATTGATGGTGGCCCGGTATAGAATCGGATGAACCATGTAGACATGTCTTCGCCCGATTGATCTGCTCCAGGATAGATAGAGGCTGCCTCTCCAAAAGACATGCATCTTCTGGTTCTGTGGTCTTCATGATCGGCATACTTTGATGGGAAGCGGGAGTCCGATAGTGGAGGCCGATCGGCCATGGTGTTGGTGTGGATAGTTAGCCAAAGCTGAATAAACCACCATGGTCCTCCATGAGCCACAGTTTGCTTCAACATCAGATCCTGTGCAGAGACATGAAGCAGCCGATAGACGGCTCCCAACAAATATCGGCCAAGGGGGATTTGTTTCTTGTCGACCAGAGCTTGAGTCAAATGTTGGCAATTGGTAGTGGGGCCACAGGTCGATCCACAGAAGACAAATCTTTCTAACCACAGCATCAGGAAGGCCACATGTTCTCTTTTCGAGACTGATCCTTGTTCCATGTGTTCAGAAATATATCTAGACCAGCCTCCAATCTTCTTGGTTTTCAATTTGTGGCTGCTGTTCGCCAGGAGGCTGAAGCGATTGATCTCGGACTGGATGTCTAGTCCTGTTAGCATCTTGATGTCGATTAGAGTTGGGGTCATCGGACCTTGCTTGAACAGGAAAGCGTTCAAGGTGCTAGACCAGAAATAGGTGGCTGCTGACATGAGTGGCTCGTTTTTCTTGGTATCAGCCAGGGACAAAGTAATACATTGGCCGATTCCTATTTCGTCCCAATGGACCTGTTTGGCTGCAGTGATTCTCTTGTGCCAGGTCCTATACCCATTGAGTTTCGACGGCTAGGATCTGAAAGTATGCTTCCACGAAGAGACGTTGGGTTTGGCCTACCTGAAAGGTATCCTGTCTGTCTCTGTGTTTATCAGCCAAGTCGAGTCGCAGTCGCCCATGGGGCCTAGGAGAAATCGGTGGGACTTGTCGCTGGTAGGGATTAAGATTTGGTTTTTGAAGACCAACGGCATATGGACGATAATGTAAGATAAAGACCCGGGGGGCAAGAGCAGGAACCCTAATTTGAAGAACTTGGCAAGAAAACAAAAATGTGAGGGGATTAACTTACCATGGGGATTTCGGAAGCGTAGAACGGAGCGGAAGCCATTGTTGTTGCGACGAAGTCGCCGTGGAAAGGGTTGATGCCGATGGGACGCCGAGGGGTCGCCGGAGTTGAAGAGCGTGGGTGGTTGCTAAATCGGCGGCGGAGAGTTGCGAATCTGGATCTGCGCGGTTTTGAGACAAACCCTAACGAGGAAGTCGATGGGTTCTTCGGGGCAAATTCTGCCACATTATATAATGAAGCAGAATTGGGGGGCACGTGTTAACAGCGGATTTTCGTAATCGACCCGGAGAAG
The DNA here is from genome assembly GCA_008326285.1 of Oryza officinalis. Lineage (NCBI taxonomy): Eukaryota > Viridiplantae > Streptophyta > Magnoliopsida > Poales > Poaceae > Oryza > Oryza officinalis. The sequence continues at coordinate 13,545,443 of BDMV01000010.1, forward strand.
AAAGAGGAAACTGAAGCAGAGAGAAAGAGCTAAGTTGGAGTCAAACCAGGTCTCGTATCAGACCCGGTAACCATATCGGACTGGGAGTGGCGCTACCAGGAAAAGCGTATTGGCCGATATGGGTTTGATGTTGTTGTCGGCCAATAGAGGCTGGAAGTTGACAGAGTCAGTGTGGGCTTGGTTTGGGCTCAGGATAAGCTTCAAGGAAGTTGCCAAAAAGAGATAAGGCTCGGTTTTAGGCAATTGTATCTTGTAAATAAAGTAGGTTTAGATCTAATCTGTGGCAAAAGTCTGCCGCAAAGACTTGTTTGTTTGTTAGAGATAAGATCGTGTCCTAAATGGACCCTGTTGTAATCTCGGGTATAAATATCCCGATAGTTTGTACGTAGAAACTCTCTCACAACTCAATACAACAAACAGTTTCAATCTACTTTCGGCGCATCGCCTACCCTCGCAAGAGGTTGATTCCGACGAGTTTTTGTTTCCCCGGAGCAGAGGTAAGAACTCGTTCCCGACGATCGGCATCGTCGGGGCTAGCGTGTCGCTTTAGACACGTTAAGCCTCGATGATGTGATCGTCGCCTATCATGTTTTGGATAATCTCGACAGGTATTTTGAGTACGCTTCGCCAGCGATTTACTCGTTTTAGGGTTTATTGCTGACGACGGTTTAATTATTTTGCTTGGCTAGATTGTTCAATGCATCTACCATCCCCAAAAGCAATCGGCGACTTGATTTTTTTTTTTGCGTTAAGTCTCAATTCACACTTTGAAGTTGCTATCGACCTTAGTCCTGTTTTGAGATCTAACACAAAGCCTGTTTTCGGTTCATGTAGATTTGCACTAGAGTACTAGCTAGTGTAGTTATCTCTTGTTATTCTTATCGGCCGATGCTGTCAATTGACATCAACATGTTGATGAAGGCTGATAAGATTAGATTCATGCTTTAATCTTATTTTATCACAAGTGAGCCGATACAGCTTTGCCCTATCGGCTGGGCTAGAACAATGCGACATCGGCCTATCGGTCGATCGACCATTGTTTTCTAACATGGTTTACTTGTTTTCTTGCTGATTGTAGATCAAATCAACTGGCACGCTCTGCACACGACTAAGCAAGCCATTTAGACCTGCATTGGAGTAAAGCAAACCTCCTAGGCCGCCGTGGAAACGTGGAACCCGTTTGGTTGCAAGGCGGGTCGAAATTCTACGCCAACAGGGGTACACCACACAAACTTGATACAAAAGACACATCTTTATTAATTATCAGGATAATATTTACATTATTACAAAGGCACATAAGGCCTGACAACAAAAGAAAAATAGCAGCGGACTAGCGGGTCTACGGCTCCATCCTCACAGGTGCTCAACTGGGGTATAAGCCAGAACTCCACCTAAGACTTCTTCTTCAAGAGCTTCACTGACAAGAGGGGGAAAGATTGAGCAAGGATGAGTACAACCACCGTACTCAGCAACCCACACCGGAAAATGCACTTAATGCAAGGGAGTACAAGGATTCATTTATAAGGGTTATTTTGCGGCAAATAAGCATTTCAAAACATTTAATCATTTAAAGGAATTTTAATCAAACCATGGCTTATCTCTAGTCAAATTATTATCAAGCCGCGCACCAACGCGATCTAGCCTTAAACCAGGCCCACAGATAATCAATCCAATTATTCCAGTTCATCAGAATAAAACCTCTAACTTTGGGTCATTGCTCCGCTTGCCCAAAACCGAGGGCGCGGCTATTCGAATAGTTTATACTCTGGCCAGAGGTGTACATCTTTACCCACAAGACACGTTTTCCTCACGCGTCACCATGTGCCACATGCCACCACGGCATACGGGCGGAAACCATGACATAACCCACCGTCTAGTACTGCCCTAAACAAGGTGTACCGACATAGACTTCCCCCGCCATGTGCCCTGGGTCGAGCGGACAATCTATGCCCCCGGGCGTACTGCTAGAGACGTCGACCCCACCAAGGGCTTCATCCATCCCTATCCATGTCTTCCTTGTTCCTGACCGCACTAACCGATACGTTAAGCCTTACCCATTAGACATGTGGTAGCACGGAATATGCTTTGCAATCATGCCCCGAGGACCGGTCCTTATGTCGGCTGAGGTGCAACTAACAATACCATGCACCTCGAGCGCAGCCGAAAACAAATTTGGGAATTTTGAAAGGGGATCCAACATGTCCAGGCTAACAAGCCTCTAATCCAATTAATCAAGAATATAGTGTTATTTCCAAAGCCTAAGCGTAATCCTAAAATTTGTAGTAAGCACCATACATAGAGTTCTCACTAGCTGGTTTTTGTTACCAAGGGTTGTCCAAGGTAATTACACAATAACAAATAATAAGGCTATAACTAGGATTGTAGGAAAGGCTAAATAAAACAGTTATAACGTGGTAAATTGAGTAAAGCAAATGCAATAATTTAAATTAAAATACATTTCACAAACTAGGATTCAATATGCTCAAGGAGAGCGTGACTTGCCTTGCTCAGGGAAAAAGGGAGGCTTCTGAAGCTTCAGCAGCGAACTCGAACTGCACCACGGGAACCACCGAAAAGAGAGCAACTACACGAAAAAACAAAACAAAGCTATAGCTCTATGAAAGAAACAAGAACAATACATAAAAACAACAAACACGGGTTGTTAAAGTTATAACAAAAACTAAACAGTTTGAACGGGTCAATTTGGAGCTCGTATGGCCGACAAACGACCATCCGAAATTTAGGTGCAATTAAAGTGGATATTTCCGAGTTGTTTAATTATTATTATACCATTAAATTATGTGTAATGCAATATCGCTCGAGGAGGGGAAAGGATCGAGCGACTGGCAGCCGAGACCCATGGGTCAGACGGCTAGTTCACCGTCGATCAGGTTCACAGAGACGATCCACAGGAAAGACGGAGTGAGACTAGGCATGTCAACCGAAAGAAGGGGCCGACAAGCGGGGACTCACACGAATGCCATGTGGGCTTTACACATTGGCAAGCATGAGGCGGACACACGGGCACACAAACACGACTACCACACGTGCACGCGAAGACCGCCCAAATGACTATTGACACCGATGGACGAGACCGGGGCTGACAACGGCATGACGGGCACGGTGGCGATTCGGGGAGGACGAGGAAGGGGCAGCGAGGGAGCGGACCTTACCACAACGCGACGAGGCGAAGGGACGACGACGACTACTGACGACGAACGGAGGAAACGGGCTGCGACGAATGGGGAGACGGCTTCGGCAGCAACCCTTGCGCGAAGGCAAGGACGAGCTTGACAACGCGGTGCCGAGGACGAAGGTGATGACAAGGGCAGCAGCGATGACTTGGGGACGACGAAGGCGAACGGGTAGCACTCGACGAACTTTGGGCTTCGCGAAAAGGCGGACGACGACGGGCTGCGCTCGGTGTAACGGGAATGGCGGCCGGAGGAAGACGACGATGACGTGAACGACCTTGACGATGAGGACAGCTTTGGCTTGACGAAGGGAGAGCCAACGGCTAGTGCGACCGGGAACGACTAGGGAAAGACGAAGACAGCGGTGGCGGCCGAACGACAGTGAGGCCGGCATGAAGCACGCCGCTGCAGTACCAACGGCGGTCGCGACGCAGCGGGTCGACATGCCAGCGAGGAGGATCGGTTGGCCAAAGGTGGCAACGAACGACGACGGAACGTTTGCGACGCACGGCAAGACCGAGCGGTGGCCGGGGAAAAGAACGACGCCACGACGTCGGGCAGCACACCGACAAAGGCGGTAAGGGCTGCTAGAGTACGAGGAGGACGACGGCGGTTGGAGACAGTGCAGCAGCTGCGGCACCATAGGTTGCCGGCGTCCACGGTGCTCCGGCTAACTTCGGACAAGAGGAAGGCGAGGCCGAGAGAGAGGGGTGTAGCTGCGACGTCGGAGGAGGCGACGGCACGGTCGGTGCTGCTCCGGCCAATGGGGAGGGGCAGCCGGAGTTAGCGGCGTGGTGGAGAGAGGAGGCTGCGTGTGGAGAGGCAAAAGGACAGGAAGGGAGGATGTCATGCCATTTATAGGCCGGAGGAGAGGAGGGGACGGCCAGAGAGATGAGGGGACGGCCGGGGAGACGAGGGGACGGCCGAGGAGACGAGGGGACGGCCGTGGAGAGGAGGGGATGGCCGAGGAGCTCGCTAGCCAGCCATCCATGGCAGCCAAAGGAGAGGGATTAAATCCCCGTGAATTTAAGCCGAATCAAGAGGGGGAAACTTAGGGGAATTGAAGAGGAGGAGGAGAGGAAATGATTTTTGCAATCAAATTGGAGGGAAAACGATGGGGGAGGGAGATCAAGAGGTGGCAGCGGCGCTTCTTTTCGGCCGGGAGGGAGAGGAAAGGGCGGCGGCTCGGCTGCTGGAGGAGGAAGACGACGTCTTCCTTCCTTGGGCCAGCTGGGCCGCGCGAGTAGGAGAGCAGGCCGGTGGGGGGCGCGGCTGAGCCAAGGGGAGGGGAGACGAGATGGGCCGAGAAGGGGAAAAAGGCCCAAGAGGGAGAAGAGAGGTAGGGAGGAGAAGGGGACTTTGGCGGTAGGTCGAGGGAGAGGAGGAGGACTTTGGGCCGAAAGTGGCCCAAAGAGAGGGAGAGAATTATTTTTAGGTTTTCCATTTAATTAAGTCTGAAATTGGTTATTGTTGCATTAAAATTATTTCTTGTGCTATGAAAATTCAAGTAAAAATTGAGGGACCAATTTAGGGCATGGAGAATTTAGGAAAAATACTCCAAGCCACTTTGGAATTTTTCTTGCTCGTATTTTAGTGTTTGCGATTTCTTTTCAAATTTTAATTAATTCTATTATTCCTTTTAAAGAACGATTTTTAACTTGGGATGAATTTATCAGGACGTGACAAATCCACCCCCCCTACAGGAATCTCGCCCCCGAGATTCAGAAGGGCTAGCAGGAAGGTAGGTAGGGCGGTCTTCACTTATTCGTCCAATTTCTTCTGTTGTATCTTCTTTAGCAGACTTATCGAGCAAACTTCCCGACTCTGAATTGTTTGGTTGGTATCTCATTGTAGATGGAATCTCCTCTTCACTTGACTCATCTGTGGTTGCACCTTTAGCTGTCTTAGACTGGGTTGCGGTACTCGAAGATGAGGCTTCAGTTCCAAAGCTTCTCATAACCCATATCATTGGTGCCAACCTTTGTCATTGTGCTTGACACCAACTTCACTATGTTTGACACCAACTTCTTATCATGCATTGATACCAACTTGTCACCGCTAATATACCATGCTTGTCATCACGAGGATACCATGCTTGTCATTTACTTCTAACTTGCCACCGACTACTTCAGACTTTGATACAATGCTTGTCAACTTGCCCCTAACTGCCTCATACTAACTTCCTGATTTGGGGGGGGGGGGTTCGATACTTCTGCTAATCGATGCAAGGGTTGATAACTCTATGATTTCCCAAGATAACCAGCTTATACCACTTGTCAAACTTTGATGATTTCTCATCTTCGTCATCCAAGGAGACTTGGTTTGAATCTTCATTCTCGGACACTCTGCTGCCATGAGCTAAAAGATGTTGGGTCAACTGTTGTGTACCTCGAAAGAAATGTCCAATCTGACTTCTTGGAATAGTCCTACCAGCTGGAGACCATTCTGTGTCGGTAATGGTCATCTTACAAACTTCTTCTTCGGTTCTCAGCGGTGCTTTTCTCTTCTTGGACTGCTGCAAGACAATGTTTCGTTGAGGGCAGTTTCTTGCATAGTGCCCTTATTCATCACAATTGAAACAGATGATGCTCAATTCTTTCGAGTCCACTGGTGACTTGGCACTGTGGGCCTTCTGTGGTGGTGACGGTACGCTGCCTTGAGATGTGAGTGCCTGCGCTGGATTCACCTGGGCTTGAGGTTAATTCTGACTCCAATTCTAATTTTGCGGCAAGTGTTGCTATAGTATTGCAAGAAGCCAGTTGTCCTGGTTGATCATGTGCTGGGCCATTGCCATAAAATCTTCACCACGTGAATCATCAGCTTGGGAGCTTGGGGCTTTAATGCCATCGCTTCCAACTTTCTTGCCTTTCTCGTTGTCAGCCATCTGCTGCAAGGTTTGGGGAGGGAGTGAGGAAAACCAAGGAATGGATAGATCAGAACTAAGGATAAGACCTTAAAAGATCAAATCTTTTATTGCTATGATGTTGGTTACACTTATTCTGCAAGTTGATTAAGCAAACAACCTAGCATGGTTACATCACAACCCACCGATGTAAACCATGCGCTACAAACGCAAGCAACAAAGCACACACCTAAAAGAAAACAACAGAACTCTTGGTGGCTTAGGTTTGGCTAGAGGGTTCTTCGGGATCTTCACTCCTTGGCACGGGGCGGGGAAACTTCTGTAGCGGGCTCCTTCTTCAAGCTTGGCTTCACTGCTTCCTTCGCTTTCTTGCCGTCTCGTTCAACTATTAGGTGTTGAATCCAAGCAAGGAAGGGAGAAGTAAACGCTTTGCAAATAGCATGGAGGTAGAAGAAAAAGGAGAAATTTTGCAAATAGTTTTATTATAAAATAAGTGTCCATTTGGCTTAACCTACAGTCGAGATGGCTCTGATACCAGCTTGTCACTCCCGGAAAATACCTTTCCCGAACGCTAGTGTATTAATCCCCGTCCCAGGAAAAGCCGGGGTACACCACACAAACTTGATACAAAAGACACATCTTTATTAATTATCATGATAATATTTACATTATTACAAAGGCACATAAGGCCTGACAACAAAAGAAAAACAGCAGCGGACTAGCGGGTCTACGGCTCCATCTTCACAGGCGCTCAACTGGGGTATAAGCCAGAACTCCACCAAAGACTTCTTTTTCAAGAGCTGCGCTGACTGGAGGGGGAAAGATTGAGCAAGGATGAGTACAACCACCGTACTCAGCAACCCACACCGGAAAATGCACTTAATGCAAGGGAGTACAAGGATTCATTTATAAGGATTATTTTGCGGTAAATAAGCATTTGAAAACATTTAATCATTTAAAGGCATTTTAATCAAACCACGGCTTATATCTAGTCAAATTATTATCAAGCCGAGCACCAACGCGATCTTGCCTTAAACCAGGCCCACAGATAATCAATCCAATTATTCCAGTTCATCAGAATAAAACCTCTAACTTTGGGTCATTGCTCCGCTTGTCCATAACCGAGGGCGCGGCTATTCGAATAGTTTATATTATGGCCAGAGGTATACATCTTTACCCACAAGACATGTTTTCCTCACGCGTCACCACGTGCCACATGCCACCATGACATACGAGCAGAAACTGTGACATAACCCACCGTCTAGTACTGCCGTAAACAAGGAATACCGACATAGACTTCCCCCGCCAGGTGCCCTGGGTCGAGCGGACAATCTATGCCCCCGGGCGTACTGCCAGAGACGTCGACCCCACCAAGGGCTTCATCCATCCCTATCCATGTCTTCCTTGTTCCTGACCGCACTAACCGATACGTTAAGCCTTACCCATTAGACATGTGGTAGCACGGAATATGCTTTGCAATCGTGCCCCGAGGACCGGTCCTTATGTCGGCTGAGGTGCGACTAACAATACCATGCACCTCGAGCGCAGCCGAAAACAAATTTGGGAATTTTGAAAGGGGATCCAACATGTCCAGGCTAACAAGCCTCTAATCCAATTAATCAAGAACATAGTGTTATTTCCAAAGCCTAGATATTATAAAACAACTACATGTTTCTAACTAGGCAACGCTAAGCATAATCCTAAAATTTTTAGTAAGCACCACACATAGAGTTCTCACTAGCTAGTTTTTGTTACCTAGGGTTGTGAAAGGTAATTACGCAATAATAAATAATATGGCTATAACAAGGATTATAGGAAGGGCTAAATAAAACACTTATAACATGGTAAATTGAGTAAAGCGAATGCAATAATTTAAATTAAAATACTTTTCACAAACTAGGATTCAATATGCTCAAGGAGAGCGTGACTTGCCTTGCTCAGGGAAAAAGGGAGGCTTCTGAAGCTTCAGAGGCAAACTCGAACTGCACCACGGGAACCAATGAAACGAGAGCAACTACACGAACAAACAAAACAAAGCTACAGTTCTATGAAAGAAACGAGAACAATATATAAAAACAACAAACACGGGTTCTTAAAGTTATAGCAAAAACTAAACAGTTTGAACGGGTCAATTTGGAGCTCGTATGGCCGACAAACGACCATCCAAAATTTAGGTGCAATTAAACTGGATATTTCTGAGTTGTTTAATTATTATTATACAATTAAATTATGTGTAATGCAATATCGCTCGAGGAGGGGAAAGGATCGAGCGACTGGCAGCCGGGACCCACGGGTCAGACGGCTAGTTCACCGTGGATTAGGTTCACAGAGACGATCCACGGGAAGGACGGAGTGAGACTAAGCATGTCAACCGAAAGAAGGGGCCGACAAGCAGGGACTCACACGAATGCCACGTGGGCTGCACACATGGGCAAGAATGAGGCGGAGACACGGGCACACAAACACGACTACCACACGTGCACGCGAAGACCGCTCGAATGACAGTCAACACCGATGGACGAGACCGGGGCCGATAACGGCATGACCGGCACGGTGGCGACTCAGGGAGGACGAGGAAAGAGCAATGAGGGAGCGGACCTTACCACAACGCGACGAGGCTTTGGGACGCCAACGACTACTGACGACGAACGGGGAGACGGCTTCGGCGGCAACCCTTGCACGAAGGCGAGGACGAGCTTGACAACGCGGTGCCAAGGACGAAGGCGACGACGAGGGCAGCAGCGATGACTCAGGGACGACGAAGACGAACGGGCAGCACTCGACGAACTTCGGGCTTGGTGAAGAGGCGAACAACGACAGGCTGCGCTCGGCTTGACAGGAATGGTGGCCGGAGGAAGACGACGATGCCGTGAACGACCTTGACGACGAGGATGGCTTTGGCTTGACGAAGGGAGAGCCGACGGCTAGCGCGACCGGGAATGACTAGGGGAAGACGAAGACAATGGCGGTAGGCCGCAGCGGGTCGACATGCCAGCGAGGAGGATCGGTCGGCCAAAGGAGACAACGAACAACGACGGAACGTTTGTGACACACGCCAAGACCGAGCGGTGGCCGAGGAAAAGAACGACGCCACGACGTCGGGCAGCACACCGACAAAGGCGGTAAGGGCTGCCGGAGTACGAGAAGGATGACGGCGGTTGGAGATGGTGCAGCGGCTGCGGCACCATGGTTTGCCGGCGTCCACGGTGCTCCGGCTGACCTCGGACAAGATGAAGGCGAGGCCGGGAGAGAGGGGAGTAGCTGCGATGTCGGGGGAGGCGACAAGACGGTCGGCGCTACTCTGGCCAATGGGGAGGGGCAGCCGGAGTTGGCGGCGCGGTGGAGAGAGGAGGCCGCACGTCGAGAGGCAAAAGGAGAGGAAGGGAGGATGTCGCGCCATTTATAGGCCGAAGGAGAGGAGGGGACGGCCAGGGAGACGAGGGGACGGCCGGGGAGAGGAGGGGATGGCCGAGGAGAGGAGGGGACGGCCGAGGAGCTCGTTGGCTGGCCATCCATGGCAGCCAAAGGAGAGGGATTAAATCCCTGCGAATTTAAGCCGAATCAAGTGGGGGAAACTTAGGGCAATTGAAGAGGAGGAGGAGAGGAACCAATTTTTGCTATCAAATTGGAGGGAAAACGATCGGGGAGGGAGATCAAGAGGTGGCAGCGGCCTTGGCAGCTGGAGGAGGAAGACGACATCTTCCTTCCTTGGGCCAGCTGGGCCGCATGAGGAGGAGAGCAGGCCAGTGGGGGGCGCGGCTGGGCCAAGGCGAGGGGAGACGAGATGGGCCGAGAAGGGGAAAAAGACCCAAGAGGGAGAAGAGAGGTAGGGAGGAGAAGGGGACTTTGGCGGTAGGCCGAGGGAGAGGAGGAGGACTTTGGGCCGAAAGTGGCCCAAAGAGAGGGAGAGAGTTATTTTTAGGTTTTCCATTTAATGAAGTCTGAAATTGGTTATTGCTGCATTAAAATTATTACTTATTTAATTAAGTAAAAATTGAGGGACCAATTTAGGGCATGGTGAATTTAGGAAAAATACTCTAAGCCACTTTCGAATTTTTCTTGCTCGTATTTTAGTGTTTGCGATTTGTTTTCAAATTTTAATTAATTCTATTATTCCTTTTAATGAACGATTTTTAACTTGGGATGAATTTATCAGGATGCGACATGCTCCTAAGCCGGTGACTCGTTTAGACCCGTCAAAATGCATGGTCCAATATTGCGGCTCCTCCCTAGGTACATCTTCTTGACGTTCGGTCCACTCTGCTACAAAGTCAACCAAAATTTGGGATTTTATAGATGTTCTAGCTTTGAAGGAGATATCCAGTGGCATCAATTCCAAGGTCCACTTCGCGATATGCCCAGTAACCTCCCGGTTATAGATGGCATCGCCGAGTGGAAAAGACGTGACCACGGTAACCGAGTGACTCTGAAAATAATGGGCCAACTTCCTGACGGTAATCAAGACTCCATATACAACTTTTGTACTTGGGGGTAACATGTTTTGGATCTGGCCAGCACCTCACTAATGAAGTAGATCGGCCTTTGAACTTTTTGAGCTCATGCTTCCTCCTCTCGTTCGACGACCAAGACTGTGCTGACCACCTGGTAGGTTGCGAAAACGTAGAGCAACAAGGGTTCTTGAGGGTAAGGTGATGCCAACACGGGTGGCGTTGTGAGGAAGTCCTTGAAATCTTTAAAAGCTTTCTGGGCCTCCGGGGTCCATTGAAATTCGTCCGTCTTCTTGAGCAACTGGAAAAAGGGCATACCTCGTTGACCAAGTCTAGAAACAAAGCGGCTTAGCACCGCCATGCAACCAGTAAGCTTCTGGACGTCCTTCTAGGTACTCGGGGGCTTCATATTCCGGATAGTGTTGATCTTCTCTGGATTGGCTTTGATGCCGCGATGAGATACCATAAAGCCAAGTAACCTGCCTGACGGCACACCAAAAGTGCACTTCTCCGGGTTCAACTTCATTCTGAAGGCCCGAATATTTGCGAAAGTTTCTTCTATGTCGGCTATCAGGTGCTCTTTCTGTTTGATCTTGATAACGACATCGTCGACGTAAGCTTCCACGTTCCTCCCAAGTTGGGTCTGAAGGCATCTCTGAATCATACACTGATAAGTAGCTCCGGCGTTCTTGAGGCCGAAGGGCATCGTGATGTAACAATAAGCTCCGAATGGGGTAATGAATGATGTCTTTCAGGCTGATTTGATGGTATCCCGAGTAACAATCCAAGAAGCTCAGAAGCTCGTAGCCGACCGTTGAGTCGATGACTTGATCAATACAAGGCAAACCAAAAGGATCCTTGGGACAAGATTTGTTGAGGTCGGTGTAGTCTACGCACATGCGCCATTGTCCTATCTTCTTCCGAACCAGGACCGGATTGGCCAACCAGTCGGGGTGGCAAACTTCCTTGATGAATCCAGCCGCCAAGAGCTTGGCGAGTTCTTCCTTGATAGCATCCCTTCGATATTGGGCGAAACGACGGAGTAGTTGTTTTATAGGTTTCGTGTCCTCTTTAACATTTAATAAGTGCTCGATCACCTCACTAGGAATACCCGGCATCTCAGACGGTTTCCAAGCAAATATATCTTTATTGTTTTGTAGAAAGGTGACGAGCGTGCTTTCCTATTTGGGATCTAACTCGGTGCCTATTACAGCAGTTTTGGAAGGATCAGAGGGATCAAGGGGAATCTTCTTTGTCTTGGCGTCGCCTTCTCCCGATTTGGCTATCTTCTTTGCTGGGATCTCGCCTTCGCCTGATGTTGATGCAGCCAGTCGGACCTCCTGTTGGCCGAGTAATCTCTCACGAGTTTGGGTCATGTCGTAGCTTTCCTTGTCGCAGGTGAAGGCTTGCTTGACGTCGCAGCACCATGAGATGACTCCATTGGGTCCAGGCATCTTCATCATGAGCTAGGTGTAGTGCAGGACCACCATAAACATGGCAAGCGCAAGTCTTCCGATGATTGCATGATAAAATGCTTCGAAGTCGGCAACCTCTAAGCTGATGTTCTATGTCCGGAAGTTTTCCCGAGTGCCGAAGGTGACCGGAAGGGTAATTTGCCTAAGTGGGGTAGATGACAGCCCTGGGATGATTTCGTGAAAAGGGGCTGAACTCGGCTTCAATTTTCATCTCAGGATTTCTATCTCGTCTAGAGTCTTGGCGCAAAGGATGTTGAGGGTGCTACCGCCGTCGATGAGGACACACTTGAGCTTGACATTGCGAACCACCGGGTCTAGTACCAGAGGATACCGCCCCGGGTGAACCACTCGGTGATCCGATCGGTTGAACGTTATAGCCACCTCGGACCATCATAAGTAACGTGGGACTTTAGGTTGTACAGCGTTGATTTCTCTGTCGGTCAGCTTCTGCTTCCTCTTTGACTCATACGCTAACGGTCCTCCAAAAATGTGGTTTAACTCGGCTCTATGATCTTGGAAAGTCTCTGAGCCACTAGCTGGATTGTCCCTCTTGGTTCCTGAAGTGCCGGCTCCATCTGACGGCTTCTGGTGTAATTGACTTGCATATTGCTCGGCGAACTGTTTGTAGATGAAACAATCTTTGGCTGTGTGCTTGTGATTTGGGTGATGAGTGCATTGGGTGTTCATGATATTGTCCTAGGCGGCGACTCGGGGACGCTATTGTTGGTAGTTAGACATTGTGGCGACCAGATGCTCGAGCTTACGCTTGTGGTCTTTTTTGGCCGTTATTGCCGTTGCCGTTGTCCTTCTTGGGGCGCTAGTTACTCCCAGATTGCTTGGCTTGTCCTTCCGTGAGGCTTTAATTGCATCGTCTGATTTGGCGTAGGAGTTGGTTGTCTCGAACATCTTCTTGACCATCCTCGGAGGCTTACGCCCGAATTTGCCGATCAGCAACTCGTCGCAGACGCCTTTCTGGAATGTGGCTATGATAACGTCGTCGGTGATGTCGGGGATCTTGTTTCACTTCTCTGAGAAACGCCGAATGTAGTCTTTTAATGACTCGTCAGGCTTCTGAATCATGTTCTAGAGATCAAAGTGGATCCCGGGCCTTTCGAAAGTGCCTTGGAAATTGGCGGTGAAGTGGTCCCAGAGCTCGCTCCACGAATCAATCGAACCTCTTCGTAAGCTTGTGAGCCAGTTCCTAACTGAAATGGCGAGAGCAACGGGCAAGTAGTTCGCCATAGCCTTGCTGTCTCCTCCTGCTACGCGGATGGCGAGGGTGTAAACGGTTAACCATGACTCGAGGTCGGTTTTGCTGTCATACTTGTCAAGCCCTGTGGGCTTGAATCCACTCGGCCAATCCACTCGACGCAGGTCCCGAGTGAATGCGGGTACTCCATCGTCACAATTGTTGGGTGATCTCCTTCGGTCTTCATAATAGGGTCTGTTGCGCTCACGATGGCGCCAGTCAAGTACCTCCCTCAAGTCACTCGGCGGGGGCCTTCGAGAGCTGCTCTGGTAGTTGGAGTTTTTGCCATAACGAACCCGATCATGGACAGGTGGCCAGCCGTGACCTCTCTCATGAGAGTCTGCCGATTGATCTTGATGCTTCCACGCTGTGTAATGATGAGGGTCTTTGGACTTGGCGGGCGTCTTGCTGAGCTCGGGTCTCCGGTAGTCTTTAGATCGCATCGGTGGTAGGCGGCTGCCCCCGGGTGTCTTGGCGATGGACTCAGTAGCTCTCCGCGCGGATCCTGTGGGAGCGCCAGTGGCTGTGGCTGCGACGATAGTCTTGACTTTGTCTAGAATCGGTGTTACCACAGGTGTAAATTGTTTCGAAAGGTCTTATCATTGAAATGAGACCCTCCATCACTCATTACCATCCACAGTGTTTTAAATGATGGAAGATGACCTTATGGAACATCTTGCGGGCATGCTTGGTCTCAGCGGCTTGGCATGACATTGCTTTCACCCACTTAGACACATAGTCGACAGCCTCCAGGATGTACTCGCAGTCATGGAACTTTGGGAAAGGTTCCATGTAGGCAATGGCCTATACATCAAACAGTTCCACTTGAAGGTTGTATGTTAAGGGCATCGTATCGCGCGCAGTGATACCTCCATGCTTTTGGAATTTTGCACACCTTCGAATGAATTCTTTTGTATCTTCATACATTGTAGGCCAGAAGAATCCACTTTGCCTAATCTTTGCCTGCGTAATGAATGCACCATAGTGGCCTCCAAATGGTGTGGCATGCCATTTCTCAATGATCTTGGTGCCTTAATCTGTTAGTACATACCTTCTGAGTAGACCATCTGGATAGCCTTCTACTGTCATAGATGAGCGACCTTTTGTTCTCCCATGGTGGTACATATCATGTAACCATGAAGTTCACAATATTTGCATATCAAGGTTTTGAGTCTGTTATGTTCAGTAGCATGTCATCCCATAGAAAATCATCTATCAGGAGTTTGTGCATGTTAGTGATTTGCATATGCGACAAATGATCTACTACAAAATTTTCTGCTCCATTTTTATCTTTAATATCGAGGTCAAATTCTTGGAGTAGAAGAACCCATCTAATAAGCCGAAGTTTTGCATCTTTCTTGACCAGGTGTTTCAATGCAGCATGATTAGTGTAATCAATGACCTTAGCAACTACTAAGTAAGATAAGAATTTATCAATTGCAAAAACAACGACCAGGAGCTCCTTCTTAGTTGAGGCATAATTCACTTAGCTCCTGTCAACATTTTACTAGCATATGCGATAGCATGGTGCTTCTGATCTTAAATTTGGTCGAGAATGGCCCCCTATAGTATAATCACTAGCATCACACATGACTTCAAACGACAGTGACCAATCAGGGGGTTGAATGATTTGTGTTGAAACGAGTGCTTCTTTTAGAATATTAAAAGATTTTAAACAGTCATCATCAAAGTTAATGGGAGCATCCTTAGTCAACAAGCTAGTTAGGGGTTTGGCGACTAAAATTTTTTTTAATGAATCTATGATAGAACCCTGTATGACCCAAGAAGCTACAGACTCCTTTAACATTGGTGGGAGGTGGAAGTTGTTGAATTACTTCAATTTTGGCTCTATCTTCTGTTGGTATTTGTTACGGTCACAAATAAATCCAAAAGCACATGGATATTCACTGTAGCACTTCACCTCAGAGTCAAGGGTATCAAATCACAGGAAACGTGTGTACTATTTAAGATCAGGATTCATCCAAGGACAACAACTAAATGGTAGGCTTAGGACAGAGAGGATTTCTATAAGTTAATTATCTTAGTTAAGGTACAACCCTATCAGTTACTTTATGCATCGGCCCTCTCCTGGTCTGCCAGGGTGAGTCCGACCTTTAGCTCTATGATGTACCCGAACATGGAGAGATACAAAGGACGGACAGGGCTATCACAACCTGCCACCTACCACACTTTCCGTGAAGCACACAACAAACGAAGTTAACCTCTAACCTAGACATCACGTCTACGTTATCAATATTATTGTAGCCTCGGCCAAGAACTTCATTCTTTATCCAGAGTCTTACTACTATAGCACTCAGTATAGATACTAAGCGACGAACCTGCAATGATGAGAAGCTATTTTATTTAAATAAGAAAAGTAAGTACATAAGAAAATCTTGAATACTTATTTTATTGAAGAAAGAATCCGTTGAAATACAAGATCGGAGAGAGTGCCGACACTCCGGCACTCCTTCATGACTCCAATGGAGAGAGTGCCGACAACTTTGGCACTCCACCGTAACTCTCCTTGAGAGAATTTCGAACTTTGGAGCACTCCTTTCGGAGTTTCCCCTCACTCTCTTACCATATTCCAACTCTAATACAGAGTAGCCTAAATATCAAAGGGAGTTGTACTCGACTTGAGTTGTGCATTTCAGAGTAACTTGAGCTCCTCCATTTATAGGGCCATATGACGGTTGTAATGTTAGTAACTGCCGAGGAACCTGGCAGAACCATCATTGGGGAGGCCTGAGGAAGGGACATGAGGAAGATGGGGGCGATCGGCCGCTGTGGTGGTTCGGCTGAACCACTTGCACCACCATTCTCCCCCCTTTTCGCATGAGTCACTATCCTGTGGGCCCTCGTGATGGTGCATGTGGTTTGGCCTCAAATATGTCAGTTTTGCTATGGCTCCTGGGCCTTCCGATCTGTGTACTCACGTCTGATTGGTCGGAGGTGTGTTAATAATAACCACTAACTCTAAGTTTGGTATATCATTTTATATTCTTTCATTTGCTTTTATGAGAGATTTGACGGTCGAATTTGGTACTTAAAGACCATCAACAACAACCCCACACTTAGCCTTTACTCGTCCCTGAGTAAAGATCACAGATAACAACATAGCTATGAATTCATTTGTAATAATACTTGCATAGTAATTATTGCAAGCCATACCTGTACTTGTGAATCTTGAACTATCTATCATGTCATCTGGAGTGATTGAAGAATGGAATGGCCTTCATTCAAGTTACCTCCACTCCTTCTGATGAGTACCTTGGGTTTTTCATTTTGCTAATAACAGCGTAAGTTTACTTTACTCCTCAATTGATTCTCTCGGATCGCTCAATATATGTAGTTCTTCACCAAGGCATTGATTGTGCCATTTTCTTATCCTACTTCTAGTAAGGCTTATGTGGAGCTCATGGTAGGGAATGAGAATGACATACTTGCATCACATATGTTGTAAAGTCAAAAACCAGATCCAAGAAGATAACTAATCATACAATCATGATCAAGATGTGCATGTATGTGGACAAGGAATATATGTGGAAAAGCAAAAAGTGGGATGATGACTCCTTTTTGTATGATCCTCCTCCTTGCACCTATTTACAGATCATGGCTATATATTTTTTTCTCTCATCAAATTCCTTTCTTTTCTTATTTTTATGCTCGAAAATATTATCTCTTTCTCGTGTGAGCATTTTTTTCTCAACATCACCATTTTTTTCGAGCTCATGTCTTTTTTTTTCATGGATAGTTGGATAAGGGATCATAAATACATGGAGTCTTTGTTTGGTGGATGGTTGCCTGATGCATACTTCCAGTGTAGAAATATATATAGGATATGTGGGAGATAGATAATTGATGCCAACTTTCAGTCTAGAAATATAGCTTCTATGGTAAATGGAAAGTATGTATTTGCTATCCTCCAGTGTAGAGGGTGAGCAAATATGGTATGTGTGTGTGTTATCTATATCATGAAAGCATGAAAAGAATCTAATAAAGGTCTCAACAATTTGACCAAACTCAAAATGATAAAAAGCAGCATATGTATAAGGTTTTCAATATGAATGACATATGACTTTGGTAGGAATAAGGTATCAATGAAGAGAATGTAAAGTTATACCATTTCTTTTTCCATAAAAATTCCCATGGACTCAACAGAGAAGTGCAAAGTTTCTATTATTAGGCAATCTCTTATTTATCTATTACTTAGATGACATGTGTTCCTATTGGTATGTGTTCACAAGCAACAAGTAACATGCGAGGAATAAAGAGTATGCAAGACATTTCAAGGAAAATTATATACTTTAGTTGAAACATCCAATCTCATTTTAATTTCATGTTTAATTTTTCAGATATTTTCTTTGGTGAGAAGAGGTTAAACTCAAAATTTTAGGGAGGTTCAGAGAAAGAATACGCAAACCATCGCCCTGTATGAAGTGGGAGACAAGGAGGTTCAGGGGCGGTTCGGCTGACACTTGGGTTTGGCCGACTCTTTCCCTGGTTCTAATCGCCTTGCTCCTTCTAGTGTGTGTTCTGGAGTCATGGTGCAGCGGAAAGGTGGGAGATCTTGTTTGTGTAGATGATAGGAAGCATGCGAGATCTCCCCCACACTTGTTCTTGTACCTAGGTTTCTTATTCAAAAACAAAAAAGTGAGAGCAAAAGGAACTCCACCGGTTTGAAAGCCGAAGAGTCAAAACTTTTATTTTATTCAATTGAAATGAAACCTCCCTAGAAACTTACCTTGAGTCCAGATGGGGACTTTGAGCGTGAAGGCTACATTACCCATGGGCTATTTAAAAACAAACAAAAAGAATAAAAGTAAAATGGATTCTTATTTTTTTTACCCGTTTGCATTAACATGTCCTAAATGTCCAAAGTTCTGCTGCAACAGTGTGCTATTCCTCGAGCTTTCAACATTAGCAGCTTAGCATGGCATTGCTTCTACCCACATGAACACACAGTGGATGGCTACCTAAAGTGGTGTTGCATGATATCTCTAGATGCCTTCCGTTGTGTACACCTCTTCCTAGTAGACCATCTGTGCAGACTTAAGGGTTGGAGTCTGTCACCTTTAACAACATGTCATTCTATAGGAGGTTATTTGTCGGCAGTTCCTATATGTTAGTGATTTGCATATACAACAAACAATCTGCTATGGAATTTTCTACTCCTTTCCTTTATTCTTAATTATTATTATTTTTAGTATTGTTATTTTTATTTTATTTATTTATTTATTTTTGGAAATTTTATTTTCACCAACTTTCTTACTCAAACAAGGCTAAATTAGAATTGCCTCAACATAAACACAAGATAGTTTTGCGCCTCCTCTGTATGTTATGCAACTTTGTCGTGTATCCAATGCCTTGGGTTATCTCCAGTTTGAATCAACTGAAAGACTTACCTGCTCAAATTTGAAGATTTTTCTGTATGGGTTAGTCCATATCTATACAACCAATATCTACACAAGCATGAACTCTAAGATTCATTAAGCAAACACGACACCATATCTAATTTGATTAAAGAAGATTTTTTAACCTAAGCACCATGCTTAAATTAAATAGCCTATGAATGGACTTTTGCATATTCATTCAAACCAGAGCATGCAAGAATAGATAAAGGAAGCATGATCAAGTTATATCCATGTAAAGATAAATATGAGTATATGAATGGTTAACTTCGAGTACCTCCCGACAAGGGCTTTGTTTAATATCAAAAGCAGGACATTTCAAACTTCTTTTTTGATTTTTTTTTCCGCAAGGGAAGATACAAGAACTAACATCATCTCTAAACCAAGGTGGAATTTTGGCATGAATGGAATTTATTATGAGATACGTACCAACCTCTCCCACACATGGATTTTTGTTTGCGGGACACTAAAAATGAAGTGTGTGGTGTTCGAGCCTCCTTCAAAAATTGTTCCATCAGCAAAAGCACCGAGGTGCTACAGTTGATGTAGCTCCCACATTCTTAGGCATCATATGGCCATCGTTCCTTTTCATCTTAACTTTTATTGATGAAGGGAAATGATAATCTGGGCTATCTCCCGGCAGTGCTTTGTTTACGGTCGAAAGCTCGACCATGGGGAATCTTTACGTTGCAGCCACCATTGGTGATGTAGTCTCCAGCTTCACCACCAATTATTCATTCATCATTAAAGTTGTAGCTGCAAGGTTAGTATCACAGGTGCAACCACGAAATTTGCAATGTTTATGAGAAACAAATGCATCTACAACCAACCTTCTAAACATTTTTTTGATGAGAACCTTCAGGTGGTTGAACGTGCTGGTGGCACCAAATGTGGCAGACTCTGAAGATATCTTAAGAGAGCAAGGTTCTTGATGTTCAAGAAAGAAACTTTCATGCCCGTCTAAATGGTCCTTTCTATCGGACTTCAGAGTCGGCTCATCTAGCTCTTCCATGGCCTAGGAGTTCTCTCTCCCAAGATATTTATCTTGAAAGATCAATGTCGATTCTTGACTGTCACTGAGAACACCATACTGTGGGCTCAAGGGTGATGACGATCGTTCGGTTTCGTTCCACGAATTGTCCTCTTTTTGGGTGGAAAGCTTTTTGTCCTGAAACAGAACGAGATCGGGTGACGCGAACGGGGATACAAACATGACTTTCTCAATTGGGTTTTGCTCGGGATGGGGTTTTGCTACTGAATTTTCTGAGCAAGAGATAGGGCTGGTGAAAGCAGTTTTCCCATGCTTTTCATCGAGGCTCATGTCACGCCCTGATTTTTGTTTGGGATTAAAATTTGTTAAAAAGAACATTTCTAGAAATTATATTAAAAAGTCAAATCAAATGACATGTGAAATTAACATGGGAATAAAAATTTCCTTTAAAATTCATGACTGGGAATATTTTGTAATGTTCTCCATGCCCTAAAGTACTTTCTAAAATTTCCTGTGAATTTTCAGAATTCAAGAAATAATTTTAATAATAACAAGTTCATTTAATCAATTAATTTAATTGAGAAAGAAATTAAAAGTCTCCTTCATTGTCTTGGGCCGCTTTCCCTTCCAGGTCCGCATGCTCTCTCACTCGCAAAGTCTGTTTTCCCTCCTCATCCTAGCCTCCTCTCTCCCTCTGTCGATGTGAAAACACGATGGCCTAGGAGTTCTGCTTACCTTCAATGCAGGTCCAAATCTTGATTCAGTTTCAGGGCGTGCCAATTGGTTTGATTCTGCAACCAACAAGAAGAAACAATAAAATCCAGTTAGTAAACGATAACCAATCGGCTGGCGGGCCGATGACGTATCGTAGAAATCTAGCTGATGCATTTTGGTTGAATCGGTTGTAAGATGGATGAAATTACTCATAAACCAAACTCAAACTTTACATAATGATAAGTAATCCTTCTTTAACAAAACCAATCCTATAGGTCGAACCCAACCGATGCAGCTTAAGATTAATAAAGCTAAAGTTAGTTACTATACAATTATATGGCTTGAGAAGCTAGCCGATGAGTAGATATTGTAGATTAGACCGAAAACAATCACGACCGGCTGTAGAGGTTAGTAGTAGGCAATTACTAATTTAATCTTTTCTTAAATGTAAGCAATTATGATGATATTAACTGCTTACAACCAAGATTAAACCAATTAATAATTATATGAACTTATATCATAGCCAATGAGATCTTTTAGGAGGTTTTACATAACGTATCGGCTATTACTCCAATACAGCCTTATGCAAGAATAACAATCTAAGGTAAATATATTAAGCAAGCACCAATCCCCAAACATTTAGATCTAGCCAAGATTGAGTACAGGTTTAATAGATTTGGATGAGTCATATAATTGTATAAGGGGCGGATATAACATGTTAAGCAAGATTCAACATACGAAACAAAAAACAAAACAAATATATCAGGTAGGATCGACTAAAAAGCGAATACTACCCTTATCAGTAATCAAGAAGCAAGTTAGCTTTTATGATTTCAAGCATGACATAGTGGGTCAAACCCAATTGATGCAACACTAAGTATGAAAGAAAGCATAAAGTCTAAACAATCAATCCTTTGATTTTTTTTAGGGTTGTGGATATCTTAAATAATCTAAGTCGATGAAAATTATTTAGCAGATACCAATAAAACCCTGTTAAAGGCTTAGCCATTATAAGTAAACGGAGCCATCGATCTAGATTAGCAAAGATATATGATAAATAGGCAGATGGATAGACTAAATTAGAGTGTCGAAAAAGATGTAAGCCCTAATCTTGCCGATACAAGCTGCCATGACAAGCCTTACCTCTTGCTAGAGGTCGAAATCGACACAACCCAAACTTGAGACTATAACTTGTCAAAAAGTAAAGACAACAAGGGTGGCGATCCGCCGAAAGTTTGTATTGAACTGTTGTTATTTTTCTTACAAGACCGTGGTCATATATTTATACCCGATACATACAAACCTTGTGCATATCAGACACGACTCAAACTTTCCTAAGTACAAAATAAACACAGCAGCCCATTGCGGACTCTAACAAAGATCTTCTAAAAATATATAAAGGAAAAGTGACGCTTATCGTAATTAATAGATGCAATTGCTACTCCAAGACTCGATCCCCGTTTGGAAATATCTTCAATTCCCTTATCCGAGTCTGATATGAACCTGTTCTGCATGTATTGGCTAACCTTGTCCGATTCAGTATCGGCCGATACAGTCTGCAGATGATGCATTGTTCTATTTTTCGAAACCAACTCTTTCCTCTGAATCCGCTTCTAATCCATCTTTATCTTCACGTATCTTGCCAAATTTTTCTATTAACACATGGCCCCCAAATCCGGAGTATAGATAGATATGTTGTGGAATTTATCCGTTAAGATCCAGAATAATCTATGGTTTCCATAACCTCACCATTAAAGGCGCAAGTTATAAATAGCAACGACTCTCTCCTCAATCTTCACACTGTTAACTTTTTCGCCATTGCTCAAGCCATAGACTGGATCGACGACGCGATCCCTCTCTGGTTATCCTCGACAATTCCTTTGCTCCAAGCCCTATGGCAACCATCACAAACGTTCCCAAGGTAAGTCCCCCTCAAATCTTATACTCCATCGCCTTAATCCATCATTGTTTTACATCGGCTCAAATCGTAGCTTGCTGTCTTCAATTTCCCTCTTTTTTGTTCTTCTTTACTATAGCATCTCAGGAATCAAATCGCAATACTTGTCATTGATGAACCCACACACTACTTCTTTGGGCTGATGGGAGATGCAGATCCCACACATTTGATCAATGTTGAAACAAACAGATTCCCTTTCAGGAAAACTAAGCCCAATTTGGTCGATTGGTGTCTTAGCTTTAGGTCTTGGCCATCAAAGCTCCAAGGATGGCAAAACTGGTACATACGAGTATCGGCAACAAAGCACACCATGTGAGCCGATATGGGAATAGCCCAATGCTTAACCTTATCTTTACCTGAAATGTCAAAGGATGAATCCCTAATGTCATCGTCCTCATACTTCTCGCCTGACACTCTAAACACCTTTATGTTCAACCATGGGCCGATGACCCCAATGATGTTCACCGGCCTAGATGTAACTTTATCGGCCAACTTCTTCAGCTTGAGGACAAAATGTGAGAACAAGCTAGAAACCAAAGTTGTAGGTGGCTGGTCAGGATATATAGCTAGGCATCAAAAAACTATACCGGTCTCTGATAGATAACATATTGCTTTCCTCAACTTACGGCTGGAAAGATTTGTGTTTTGTGGAATAACTTGTTGGCCGAGAGCGAACTTGCAACACATAGCCCAAGCACTAGTCAACAACGAAGTAATGCCTCTGGAAAATACCTGTTAGGGCTTGTTTATCAAACACTTGGTGAAGCATTGGCCTAACTGTTAGCTGGCAAGCCCATGTCTGTGGTGGTCCCTGGTGGTTTATCCAGCTCTGGCTCAACTTTTATATAGTGCAAGTCGTAGAACGACCACCTCTTGTAGAATCAAACTTCCCGACTGATTATGCTGAAGGAGCCGATGAGACGGTACACCGATGCATGTCTTGTGGAGAAGCAGCTTTAGTCTATCCTAGATCAGGGCCATCAGCTGAAGAGTTCCAAGTTTGGTTTGATCATTTCTATAACGGCTTCTCCAAGAATGCAAGAGTTTGGTTCCCCTAAGAAGATGCCAACTCTTATGAGCTCCCCGTTGACATGAGATTGGATGAGATTAATGATGGAAATGACCCCAAGACCAAAGATATATTTGTATCGGCCGTCTCCCCTTGTGTTCTTCCCACTGGAATTTCTCAGGGCCGATACACCGAAGTATCATATGAGTTCTATCACCCCATGGTGACAGCTAGACAGTTCGGCTTTGGACAACTCCCCATCGGCTAACATTTCTGAAGAAAAATTCAAACAAGGGGAATTGTTGCATCAGCTCTCCTATTTGATCGGCTGTCAAAGCTTGAGGGACCTGTTCTCAGCCCCCTGGTGAATGTGGATATACACCCAATGCGTAGCCGATTGTTCGATCAATGGTGGTGTGAATGGAAGAAACACCTATTCAACCTATCTGCCAGCTTAACCTATCAGTCCTCAAGTAAGTCATTTTCTTGTATCTTTCCTCACTATTAAACTTTTCTCCTCAAAGCACTAATGTAATATCTTGTCTTGCAGGCTATCGAGGATCCTCCTACCACTAGTACCAGTGGTGTGTATGCACAAGTCAAGATGCCATCTGGGAAAGAATTAGCACCATCCGTCATCGGCTTAAGCGCGCCTGCAGTAGGATCTCTGCTAGCAGGCCAAGTAAGAGAGCCAATCCCCAAAGCTGCTAGCAAACGCCAGAAAATAGCTGTCAAAAAGTCCTCCAAGAAACCAAAGACCAAATTTGCGCATAGTGAATTCCCAAATTGATCCAGAGGTAGCGGCCGTTCTAGATGAAGAAGTGGCCATTGAAGAAGTCAATAATGCTGCTGCAGCTATGGACGATGATCTAGCCGATGAAGGTGTAGCTGTTAAAGACATAGCCAATCCTGAAGACAAGAACAACGAAGCAAGCGAGCAGCCACCACCACCACCTCATCATTGTGTAGTTGGCAAGGTCAAAGTAAGTATCGCGCCTTCTATTTATATTTGCAATCATCAATATCTACTAACACTTGTCTTTTCCTTGCAGCCAAAAGTTATATCGGTTCTTGTTCATCAGAAAACAACTCCTCAGCTATCTTCTCCACCAAGCCCTCAACCAAGCCCTCAGCCATCGCCTCCTGCATCGGCAAGTTTCTCTTTGCATTTTCTTTCAACCGATATCACTGTAATCCTGACGCTTGTCTTTTTTTAGTCCAAGATCCCATTGGCTGCTCCCCATTGGCCTGCCTCAAGTGAATACACCTCCTCTGCAATCGATAGCCACCATGGGGAAGAAGAACAAACCGTTGTCGTTGCACCAATGGTCCAAGTAAATTTACTTAAACCACAAAACCTTTTATTGGCTATCTTTGCTCAAACTTTCTAATATCAACTTTTATTTGCTGAACTTAGCTGATATTTTCTCATTTGATATAAGGCACTTCTTGGACGACGATGATGAAGAAACCACTAGCAATGCTAAATCTCCCCCCTCTGAAGCCTTGAGAGCACAACTACTGGACATCGTTGATTGGTTGAATGTGTCAATGGATGCCTTAGTAGAGAACAGCGGGCCGATCAGGGGAAGAATAGAGGAAATCCAGGACAAGCTGCCAGAGGATATCATTGACGCCATCACCCCAGCAACTTTCAATGAGTCCCGTTTATTCCAAGTCCAAAGAGCTCAGCAAAGGATTGCAAATCGTCTTCAGCTCAAGGCATTGGAATTGGCTCTTCAGTCCAGCCGGCAACAGGTTAATTAAGATAAAGCCAAACTTGATGAACTGACTACCAGCCTAGAATCAACCCAAAAGCATATCACTAAATTGGAACAGCAAGACGCCGACCTCCTGGCTCAATTAGAAGAAATCCGCAAAGAAATTACTCTGGAGAAGCAGAAGTTAACCAATCTCCCGAAGGCCATGAAGCCTGTACTCGGATCTGAAGCCAATGATTTGCACGCCATCAAAGAAGTAGATCAAATTTGCCTTCCTGCGATATCGGCAATCCAGAAATTTTTGGGTTGATGTAACCTTCTTTAAGTCAGAAACAATACTTGACATATTTGTGTAATATAACCATTGGCTTTCGAGCCAATTTTATTTTATCTCTCATATTTATTTATGTTTGGAAACTTTTTAGTCTAAGGGCGATATTCAATATCGGCCATCTTGAGGCGATGTAAGATACATCGGCTTTTATCGTATATCGGCTAATCAACCGATTATGAATTGATCCAAACACTAGGATGGTATTTCTTCAAATATTTTCCATTAAGTTCTTTTCCAAAGAGTTCTCCAGCAAGGCCTCCGATTAAATAAGCATTTTTTGGCACATAACAATGAATCTGATAGGGCCCTTCCTAGTTAGGCGACCATTTTCCAAATTTGTTATCTCTTGTCCCTCTTGGCAAAATCAACTTACAAACAAGTTCTCCTTCTTCAAAAGACTTTGACACAACCTTTTTATTATAATTCCTTGAAACTCTGTCTTTATCCCTCTTGATCTTTTCCAAAACACGCAATCGAACCTGCGCCAAATCTTCCATGTTATCAATCATCAAATTATGATAATCATCGTCCGATAGCTCATTTTGCAAAGAAATTCTACTCGAGCAATGTAATTTTCCCATGGCAAAATAAGGAGAAGAAGTATGCCATTTTGTTGGTTGTTCCGATGTAATTTTCATGTCCATAAACAAGTGGATAAGGTGGCACTTGCTTAGCTCCATGACATGCCATCCGATACGCCCACAATGAATTAGCCAAAAGAAGTATGCCATTTTGTTGGTTGTTCTGCAACCTTCCTTTTAATCAACTTGATCAAACTCTTGTTAGAAGATTTCGCCTGCCCATTGGCTTGTACATAATAAGGAGAAGAATTTAACAACTTGGTCCCAATACTATCGGTAAGCTGAACAAACTCATTAGACACAAAGATAGATCCTTGATCTGTTGTTATTGTCTATGGAATCCCAAGCCGACAAATGATATGCTCCTTAACAAACTCAATGACATCCTTGGAATTAACTTTCTTCAAAGGAATTGCTTCAATCCACTTTGCGAAGTAATCTGTAGCCACCAGAATATATTGATGTCTCTTGCTTGATGGTAGATTTATTTGGCCGATCATATAAATCCCCCAAACTCTGAATGACCATGGCTTGATGATTGGGTTCATTGCTGATGCTGGTGCTCTTTGAACCGCTTCAAACTTCTGATAATCTTGACATCCTTTATAATACCTGAAGCAATCTTCTAGCATTGTGGGCCAAAATTATACAACTCTTCGAAACAATCACTTCATCTTATGAGGCGATTTATGTGTACCACAAATATCTTCATGTACCACACACACAACAACTTAAGCTTCATTCAAATTTAAGCACTTGAGCAAAACTCCATCAATCATCCGATAGTACAAAGCATCGTCAAGCAATACATTTAGGGCTTTATATTTTAATTTTCTTGACACTGATTGAGAAGGATTCTTCAAATACCCAATAATCTCATACCTCCAATTATCGGCGTCAACATCTGCAATTTCAACTTCCACGTCTTTTAGCATCAGCTTTTAACACGATCCTCCTTAGGATAAATCATTGGCTTCAACATTTGTTCCCTGGGAATATGCTTCATAGTAATAATCCTAAAATTCTTCATCAACTCCTGACATTTTTCATTATAAATTCACAAAATTTCATTCTTGCATTCATACTCGCCTGACAATTGATTGATAACCAACAATGAATCGCCAACAATTTTAATTGCATCGGCTTCAACCTCCTTCAAAAATAGCAAACCCTTGAGCAACATCTCATATTATGCCTGATTATTTTATAGTAAGGTTTGATTGCAAAGGCAAACTCAAAATTTGCCCCCCCCAAGGCAATATGATCACTAAGCCAATGCCACAACCATGTGTGCAAACAGACCCATCAAAGAACAATATTCAAGGCATCATCTCAACATATCCAACTGAATTGTCCCGATGCTGAACAATAAAATAGGATATCGCCTGCCCTGTTACTGTCTTAGCCAATTCATATCGAAGATCAAATTCTGTTAAAGCAACAATCGACTTTCCAAACCTGCCTTTCAAGACTGGAGCTGATAGCATATATCTTACTACATCGGCTTTGCAAAGCACCATGCACTCATTTGAAAGTAGATAATGCCTCAATTTTGTACACGAAAAGTATAAACAGAAACATAACTTCTCTATAGGGGTATACCTTGTTTCTGCATTTTCTTTTCCTTCAACTTCTTGAACTAGAACTAAGCCGATAGACTTCTCATCGGCTAATAGGTACAGCCTGAAAGGGACCCCTTTCTGGGGTGACATCAATACTGGAGGAGAACTCAAATATTTTTTGATATTGTTCAGAGCTTTTTGTTGTTGCTCTCCCCATATAAACTCTTGATTAGCTTTCAACCTCAACAACGGAGTGAAGGGCTCAATTCTAACCGATAGATTGGAAATAAACTTTCTCACAAAGTTAACTCTGCAGATCAATGATTGCAACTTAGTCTTATTTTCAGGAGGCTTGATTTCTTTGATAGCATTTATACTCCTTTGTGTTATTTCAATCCCTTTTTCATGAACTAGAAAATCAAGAAATTATCCAGTCGATACACCAAAAGCACACTTGTTAGGATTCATCTTTAAATCATACTTCCTTGTTATTTCCAGCACTTTTTGTAGATCGGCTATATGTCCATCAATCTCTTTTGATTTCACAACCACATCGTCAATATATATTTCAACCAACAAGACAGCGAGATCATGAAATATATAATTCATTCCCCTTTGATATGTAGCACCAGCACTCTTCAATCCGAAAGTAATAACAACCCACTCATATAAGCCGATTGCACTAGGACACCTGAAAGCAGTCTTATGAATGTCTTCCACAACCATAAAAATTTGATTATATCCCACATTGCCATCCATGAAATTTATAATCTTATGTCCAGAAGCCGCATCAACTAATAAATCAGCAATCGGCATCGGATATTCATCCTTGAATGTAGCTTTATTCAAATCTCTAAAATCAACACAAACCCTAAGCTTCCCATTTTTCTTGATCACTGGCGCTATATTTGAAACTCACTCAGCGTATCAGCAAGGCCTTATAAAATTGGCATCATAAAGTCTTGTAATCTCAGCTTTGATAGCAACGTACATCTTTGGCTTAAATCGTCTTGGTGATTGTTTGTACGGTTGATACCCTGGTTTGATAGGGAGCCGATGTTCTATAATAGATCGGCTAAGCCCTGGCATCTGATGATATTCCCAGGCAAAAGAATCACTGTATTCTTTTAACAACTCTGTTAATTCCTTTTTTAACTCATTTGACAATTTAGCACTTACAAATTCGGCCTTGGCCTATCACCAATTCCAATGTCTACTTCTTCTAACTCATTGGCCGACATAATTCCTTGCCTCAATTTGCCCTCTAGATCATCTATAGTGTATTCGGCAATGAAATTAGGGCCATCCACAACGTCTTTATAGCAAAAGTTGGGGTTCTCCATCACCGATTGGCTGTCAGGTTGCACAATTTCTACCTGGTCTCCATGCCACTGAATCAAACTTTGATGCATTGTTGAAAGGATGCAACAATTAGCATGAATTCAATCTCTCCCAGCAAGAAGCTATATGACCCTTTTCCATCAATGACAAAAACGTGGTTGAAATTGTTTTACTTCCCACTGTGAACTCCACATTCAAAACTCCTTTTGTATCCAATGAATTCCCTCCAAAGTCCTTTAACACCATATTAGTCTTGATCAAGTCCTCCGAAGTCTTGTCAAGCTTTCTAAACATCATGCAAGGCATCAAATTCACAGCTGCTCCTTCATCGACTAGCATCTTGGACATCGACTTCTCATTGACAAACACCTTAATATACAAGGGCCTAAGATGCTGATGCTCCATGTCTTTGGGCTTCTTTAAAATATCTTATTGTGGTGACAATGCAACTTTGGCAACGATTCTTCACAAATCTCATCATCTACTATGGACATACTGTATTCTACGTGCAATATAAAAACCATGTTGACTGAATATGAAGCTATAGTTTTACCCTTAGCAGACGCTAGTACCCTTCTTACTCTTGACACGCCACTCTTTCCTTGTGCGTTGTAGCCGATGGTTGATTTCTTCTTCAACCTCCTGCATCTACTCTTTGCTCCTCAACCGTTGAACCCTTTTTTTTTGGTTCTTTGTAAAAATACTGATTGGGCACCATTGAGGGTTCTATACTCGTTCTTCCTACTCCTCCTCTTCATCTTCTTCAAATAATCTTGGTGAATCGGCCCTAAATGTTGATGAACTAACAATTTCTTCTGTATCGATCGATTCTCATGTCTTGAACTGCTTTGTCGATGAGAATTGCCATAGTACCTTAAATCAATGTCACTGTATCCTAGGCAATCCTCAATCGGTGGCAATCTCATTCCTTCAATCCAGTAGAATATGAAGAAATTTGTAACATACCCAAAATTTGACTTTCAAATTTTGCATCAAAAAAATGTCGAGAATATATTTCCTAAATAGGGATACTAATATTTTTCAACTAAAAACCTAGGTGAGTCTAACATGACTAGTTTTAATATACAAATTTGTGAATAATTTAAAACCTTTGTCTTGATAGCTCAAAAGAAGAAAACAAAATAATGTGTGTGCATGTATTTGCATAATGTATTGTTGTGACTTGAGTCCTTTTGCATGTTTTTGGATTTTACTAGCATTTCATAATAGGATGAGCATTAATTAAAAATTTGAAGCAAATACTTAATATATATATTTACAAGAATGTATATACATGTAATATATGAAGTTGAGTAACTAAAAGTATAAATAATGCTCAACAACATCATGTCAGGTCAAGAATCATCTAAATATAATTTTATAAACAATTAAATGCATTTTCATAGTAGCAACCTATGTATATTTTTAAGCTTAGTGAATTTTTAAAAATAATTGGTGAAAGATTAAATCATGGAAAAATTCATGTGGATGTTAATCAATGGGTTAGATTCACTGAAATTTTGGCATGATTTTATCTCTACATCTAGACCCACAATTAAATTGGTCAAAGAAGTAAAAATTCGGTTTAATCCTAAACCCTAATCGGCAAAACTCATGCCTCATCAAAACATGCATTAAATTATATGGAAGTGTATATATAACATAATTTATTCAAATACTAGCTTATTGTTCATGAATTAATATAATTTTTCCAGAATTTATTTCACTAGTTTTGATCCCTTGAAAATTCAAATCAATTTCAGCTAGACCAAATTTCTTAATTTTGCTGAGGATAAACTATAGTGAATTTTTTAGTACAACCAAAGAAACTAGAAACTAGGAATTTTTATCTATCTCCAAAAAAATCCACCCAAATTTATTTTCCCCACAAAATAAACTATTGAATTATAATGAGAGAGGGATAGAGTTAATTCTGAAAACTTTGAAATTCTATATGTACTAAAGTTTCCACCCATCCCTCTCACCCACACCTTGACCACATCAACTGGGACCCACATGGAAGTCTCTTCAGCTCGGCCAGCCCTGTCCACCTCTCCCCTCAATTATTCCATTCAGAACACAACCGAGAGAGAGAGATCAAGGCAGTGGACTTGGCCGATGTGTGCAGCGAGCCTGGTCGACGCATGGACTCAACATGGCGACGCCGGGCTCCATCCTTTTCTTCTCCCAACCGCTTCGCCCATCTCCAGTCATCAATCTAGAGCCGTGCACACCGAGGGATGGAAACCAAAACCCTAGCCTCCCCATTGCCCTGAAACTTGCCACCGGCCGCGAAGAAGACGACAGCCGCCGTCACCGACGAGCCGCGGTCATCTCCATCTCTTTCCTGTTCCATACTCCTCCCCCCATACCGATCATTTTATCTTTTGACACCATCCTTTTCTTCCACCGTAGCAATGGGAACGCCGCCATGCCGATGACACTCGGGAGCGCGCTCCGGACCGCGCCGCCGATGACATCATCGATGCGCAAGGCGAAGGAGACCACCGCAAGCCGATCCCTCTCGCCATCAATACCGCCTCGACGTCCTCTTCAAAAACCCTTAAGAAATTTTAAGAATCGTGCACCGACGAGGGAGATCAACGTCATCTACCTTAGCTCCCGTCAACCGCCACCGCCGATGATTCCTTCCGCTCCGGTGAGATATAATCTGATTCTTTATGTTAATAGCATCGCTAGGTTTTCTCTTAGCTACCTCGCTCCTCTCCTTGGCAGCTTGAAGACCGGGAGAAGCTATCACCGTCGCCAAGCCATTTCCACCGCCGCCAGGGAGTTCCTCACGTCACCGCCGCTGTCCAGCCCTCGCCAAGCCGTGGGGAATGTCGGGTGAGTCTCCAGGGACTTTGTAGATGCGCGCGCATGCATGTAATTGGCACAAATCGAGCCGTAGCTCTAGATGGCACATCAGCCCGAAAGCCACCGCCGCTCGTGCCACCGTCGACACCTATCCCGACCACTGCAGCCAATGAGCCAACCACCATTGGGTTCGCAAGGCTCCCCTCTCCATTTTCTCCTTTGGCTGCATTATCCAATTCACCACCGTTGGTCGCCGGCGCCGACGGCAAGCTCGCCAGAGAGCTCTGCTGCTACTGCTGCTGCTTCCTTTCTCCCCCATGTCTATGACAGGTGGGCCCCACTTCATCTAAAAGACCAAGACTTGATTAGTAAGAAAACAAAACCTTCGGTATTAATTTGTAAATGTGTAACCTATGACATGTGGGACCGAGGACCTATTAGTAATAATTCAGAACTTGAGCACTCTTAATGAATTCTCATTCAACACGTGCTAAGGACCTCAGGTTCTAATCCAAGAACTCCAAGGGCTTTTCTGCAAAGCTGCCAGTCACTGACCAGTGGACCCATTGCTATTAAAATCTGGAAAATATAAAGAAAATAATTAAAGCAGTTATTGTTCAATTAAAAAGTCATCAAACTTGTAAAATCCATAGAAAATTAGTTCCAAATGACTCATAAAATTATGATCTTTAATATGGTAGTATAAAACTTGTCACTTACAGTAGAATAAATATCTCTAAAATTTAGTATAAAGAATAATTAGCATAAAACATAATCTAACTTATAAAATTTGTAGGTAATTAAATCTAGCTCTAAAAGAATTGAACTAGAATTTATTAGAATCACCAAAATCTCAGCTTTACTTAGATGAATTAAGTTCTTGGCCAACTAGTATATATAAAGCATCCACTTTTAAGTAATGGTAAATTGTCATAATTAATTTGAGAAATTATAAAATTCTTAGGAGATTGGTTCTAACTCCAAATTAGGTGATCCTAGTTTTGTTAGATCCATAATCTCATACTATTAATTACTATGCATTAAGATATGACATGTACTGTAGTGAAAATGCTTCTAAAATTTTATATATCAAATAAATAGCACAATGCGGCACGTAGCTTATAAAATTCATAATAAAATCACATTAACTCTAAAAATTGTGAAACCAATTTTGTTAAACTCCTGGAGACCAGGACCTCACTGCAACAGCCCAACACTTCACAAATCTTGGATCTAAAATGCACTTGAGTACAAATAGAGCTTAATTAGCCTATGTCTAGAATAGAACTTACAAAATTCATAACTCTCAAAATAGAAGTGATAAAATAGAAATTTCTTCACATAAATTCATTTTAAGACATTACCAACCCACTGCGAAGAGTTCATGTATTTTAGAGCATTTTGGATTTTTCGCATTATTTGGATGTTTATTCGATTTGTATGTTATGATTATATCGATTGCGAATTCGTTGACGGTGAAGGAGTGGAATTGGTTGTCATATTCATATTAAGGATTTCTACAAGTGAGGCAAGTGCTCCTTTTCCTTTGAATACATTGAATCCTATGTTTTATGGGCAAATGTTTTGTTTATAACTTTGCATGCGCTATTTAGTAGAAAATTGTATTTTGTTGAGAAGATGGTAGTTATAACCCACTTGTTGCATGAACCACCTCAATAAATTTCACTCCTTGCTGATTGTAACCATAGGAATGATTGGAGTACATTGGTTGTACTCTAATGGGTCTAATTATGCTTTATATGTGCCATATGCTTAGCCATGCTTAGCAATTCGCTAAATAATATTGTGATCACCTTATAAATGAGATTTTAGTATTATTTTACTTCTGGACAGAAATGAGAACTATAATTATTTGAGAACTAAAATGGAATTTAATACGTTTTTAGACTTGGGCGACAAATGGTGCACATATGGTGTCGGTTGTGCACCGATAGGGGGAGTGTTCGCCTGGGTCGATTAAGGACTGAACTTTGTGTCGTTCACTATTATTTACCGTACATCCACATATGCTATTTATGGGGTGGCCTAATGTGCACTAGAGTTCCCGACCTTCCGAAAGGTTCTGATAAACAACGATTTGGACGGAGTCGCGACACAAATCGATCCGGCTTCTTGAACGCGCAAGCTCTTGAGCCCCGCAATCGCAGCACCACGTCTCCTCTGGTTATCACCCGTGTCGAAACGCGGGTGACCTCGCCGAGCCCTGTTTGCCAATCGAAGAACACAAACAAGAACGAGATAGAATACAACCAAAATTGCAGATGAATGATTAAGCTCACAAGTTGGGGTCTTACAAACCGATCTAGCGGCGAAACTGTTCTTGACAGATTAATCTAAGCAAAACCCAAAACCTAAAGATAGCGACGGCTACTGATATATGGAGTTTAGGGTCGTGCAAGCACCCCTTGACGCAACCCTAATGGGCTCCAACACGATACACGGGCCAAAGGCCCAAATACGGCGTCGCAGCACCGGGACAGACTCTGAATGTCAAATTTTTCGGTCAATTCCCGATGACTCGTAATGAATTTGGACATGGGACCTGAACCATTGGAAAGGTTATCTTCTTAGCTTTCCATCCATATAAAGAATGCCCCAATCCGAACACGTATGCGACCTGGGCGCCCGTTTTAGTGCAGACTGGTCTTGGGCTCTGAATTGCATCCGAAGTCGACTTGGAGAAGGTCTTGGTTTGGTCCCCAATCAACTTCTTTGATATTCCATGCATTCGTCATGCTCGGCTTCTTTTCCTTCATCCAAGCAAGTACCTCTGCAAATGAAAACAAACAAAACTCATTGTGTAGCAACGTATGTTTAAAAATATAACAAGTAAATCTTATGTAGAACTGGTTAACCTTTGGCTGATTAATACACAAGGTAGTCATGGTTATATCCGAGCTAGTTGTGTCCTCATCATCCTCCCCTTCTTGATTGGAAACCGTCCTCGGTTTCATCTTATCATGGAGCATTTTGAACTTATATTTATCTATCACAACATCCGATGAGGAACATTTCTTGATGGCCATATGGTTGGATCCTAAAATCTTTTTAGTCGAAAAACCACAACACTCCCCTTCTTGCAAACCAACCTGTAACTCATTTAAACAACTAGAGGAACTTGATAGAGAATTACGTATACACATGCGGTCCTCTAGACAATACATTTCATCATGAAAAGGAGGTATAGTCAAATCCGAACAAATATATACTCGATGCACATTATATTCTCCTTTACTATCATAATTGCCAATAACATGAAAAATTACATCAGAAGGGCATGGCAATTCAAATCTAGCAAATAATTTCGTCTCTAAACAGTTGAGTGGACAAAGATCATCAAATTGAATATAACCCCAAGTATCTAAAGAAGATAGCAATTTAAGTTCTTCATTCTCGCTAGCAATGTGAATAACATGTTTAAACTCAACACATGGTGACTCTACTATAGAACTAACATGTTCATTCACTAGTTGTGGCATGGATATAAGTAAAGCATCGCACAACTCTTCTTTATCATAAGGAACATCAAGTGAATTGTTTTGTGACAAAGGTATTTCAACAATTGTTTCCACTATGGGTTGCTCTAATGTAGCATAAGTAGTGGACATAATCGGCACATCATAACTATGCATACCTTGAGTAGTTGTAGCAACATTATCATTACCTTTTTTCTCATCTTTAGAAATTATAGGTGCTTGGTCAATTAAACATTCCTCAAACATGCATGGAGCTATGGATAGGTCTTTTTGTTCTTCGTCTTTCTTCTCTTCCTTCTCACCATGGTTGTTCTCAGCTGCCTGCAAAATATTAGTATCCAAAACAATAGGCAGAACATTACGTTCGTTTTGTAATAACTCAGACTTAGTTGAAGGCATCACAATATTATTATTATTCCTGGTATCTCTGAAAATCTCATCGATTCTATTCTTCGTCCTTTCAATACTATCTTTGAAAATTTCTTCGATTCCATTCTTCATCCATTCAAGATTATCTTCGAAAATTTCAGAAAAACTCATTGGTTCCAATTTTATTTTTCGACCATTATGTCTAAATGTGCATGTATTAGCAACAAAATTATGCAAACCATTTTTATCATATACCCATGGTCGACCAAACAACAAAGAACATTCTTGCGTAGGGACAAGATCAAAATTGGTAGTATCATGGTAATTTCCAATCGAAAAGTTTACTCTCACAATTCTATTTACCTTGAACTTACCACAAAAGTTGAACCATTTGATGTAATATGGATGAGGATGCGGTTGTGTAGGCAACTCAAGTTTCTCAACCAAATCTGAACTCACAAAGTTATTGCAACTCTCACTATCGACTAGAATACGACATCCTCTATTCTTAACCACAAACTTTGTTTCAAATAATTCGTGGTACTGCCATTGCTCCGCTTTCTCCATTTGAGAACTTAGCACTTGTTGCACCAAAGTACTTTCATCACGTGCATCTGTGGAAGGTGATGCAGCAGCTATGGTTTGTCTCCCATCTAACTTTATCTCATATCCATAAGAGACGTAACCTACCATTATCAGTAGAAAAAGAGAACAACAGAACAATATTGTTCCTATTAACTACAGATCATGGAAGCATCTTACCAAGCTCTTACATGGACCTCATCATCGTCACCTGCCATTGAAACACCAAAACAGCAACAAACGGTGAAGGTTATCCCTAATAATCTACTACGCAGGTGTGGTGGTGCCTCTCAACAATTCTCAGCAATATGGAGCACCTAACCAAGCTCTTATAAAGTTCTTACCAGCAAAGCAAAGGATACCTGGAAGGCGTAGTCAGCGATTGCAGGGATCAAGAACCTGTGCTGTCCAGAAGTAATATGTGGAGCTAGGAAGGCCAAATATATGTGAGTGGTACACAATCCAATGACAGATAGTAATGCTGAATAAAAATCCCAAGTCACGTGCCCTTAGTTGCTAGTCTACTCGTGTCCTAGACAGTAGTGGTAACAATGATGACGCAAATGAATATGACACTAGTAAACAGCAAGGAAGGACTGGCAGGCAAGCTTTGGCGAGTCTCAGCAAAAATAGCAAAACCGCAAGGCTGATAGGCTCAACGGAGCGCGTCGTGAGCTCGAGGCACTAGTGGAAATCAACTTTTCTTTTTTTTTCATTTTTTTTAATTTTCCAGGAGCACAAAAATAGGAACACCACAAAGTTACAGCTCAATCGGAGTTGATATGTGGCCTATGGAATTTTTTGATACCACTATTAAGAGAGTGCAGAAACTTGTAAGCTCAAATAGACAATTTTGCAAGCCAAATTTTGGAATTCTGATTTCGCCAAACCAGCCAAAGGGGGGGGGAACGGATGTAAAATTTTTTTCTCTTATCCAAAAAGTTAAAATTTGCCTGATTCCGAGTCCGTATGCAAAAGTTATGGCTATTTGAAGTTTGGGCTTCCGGCTAGGTTTTCCAGAGGGGATATAACCTAGTCTTTTTGCGGTGGAATTGGGATATGGTGGCAACGGAGTATGTGGGGTGTTCTGGTGATGCGTGGTGATCTGATGGGTGTTTATGATGCGAAACGGCTCTCAAAGGATGAACCCTAACACACGGTGAAAGGTGGCGGCTAGGGTTACAAAGGAAAAACACACGACTAGACTAAAACACGCACTAGACCAGCAACAACAACTTCAACTAGGACTCAAACTCAACACTACGAACTCTGAAAAAGAATCATGCAAAGGCTAAACACGGTCTAGGTTAAGGTAACTAATGACTAAATTTTTTTTTTGCTTTTCTGTAGACTCTAGGATTATTGCGAAAACAAAAACTAATCTAGGGTAAAGAAACTGGGCGAACCTGACGGTGAACCTAGAGCTCTGATACCACTTGATGTGCACTAGAGTTCCCGACCTTCCGAAAGGTTCTGATAAACAACGATTTGGACGGAGTCACGACACAAATCGATCCGGCTTCTTGAACGCGCACGCTCTTGAGCCCGCAATCACAGCACCACGTCTCCTCTGGTTATCACCCGTGTCGAAACACGGGTGACCTCGCCAAGAAGGCTAATCCCTGTTTGCCAATCGAAGAACACAAACAAGAACGAGATAGAATACAACCAAAATTGCAGATGAATGATTAAGCTCACAAGTTGGGGTCTTACAAACCGATCTAGCGGCGAAACTGTTCTTGACAGATTAATCTAAGCAAAACCCAAAACCTAAAGATAGCGACGGCTACTGATATATGGAGTTTAGGGTCGTGCAAGCACCCCTTGACGCAACCCTAATGGGCTCCAACACGATACACGGGCCAAAGGCCCAAATACGGCGTCGCAGCGCCGGGACAGACTCTGAACGTCAACTTTTTCGGTCACTTCCTGATGACTAGTAATGAATTTGGACATGGGACCAGAACCATTGGAAAGGTTATCTTCTTAGCTTTCCATCCATATAAAGAATGCCCCAATCCGAACACGTATGCGACCTGGGCGCCCGTTTTAGTGCAAACTGGTCTTGGGCTCCGAATTGCATCCGAAGTCGACTTGGAGAAGGTCTTGGTTTGGTCCCCAATCAACTTCTTTGATATTCCATGCATTCATTATGCTCGGCTTCTTTTCCTTCATCCAAGCAAGTACCTCTGCAAATGAAAACAAACAAAACTCATTGTGTAGCAACGTATGTTCAAAAATATAACAAGTAAATCTTATGTAGAACTGGTTAACCTTTGGCTGATTAATACACAAGGTAGTCATGGTTATATCCGAGCTAGTTGTGTCCTCATCATGGCCTTAGCTAATTAAGTTACTTAAAGTCTAGCCTTGCATATTGGTAGGCCGGAGTAGAATGAATTAGTCTGAGCGATGATTCATAGGAACTACCTATTTACCCCGCTGATTAATGGGAGTAGTTTAGGCGTCTAAGTCTGTCCAATTCAACGGTATAGTGCCTCGTGGGGGAACGGATGTGTTCGCTGTCACGGCATTAGGTTTAAGGCGTGGGCTTGCCACCTAACGGTTCTGGGTCATTCCTAGGACGGATTCACACTTGCCGTCGCTGATGCAAGGCTAGGCGTTATGTAAGATAAAGGCTACGTTGTGACCTCTAGACTGCATTCAATGTGTAGAGTGTGGTGGTACCGACGGTACCGAACAAACTAGAGCGATTCACATCATGTGGGTAAATTTGTACAAACTCTGCAGAGTCTAAAACTAATCGATTAGCCGTGCTCACGGTCATAGTGAATTGTCATGGGTATAGACTTGTGATTTATAAATGTATTTATGAACATGGACTATGGGAGTGGTGAAATGTGTTGAGGTTTGATGATTATGATGATGAGTTTGCTCGGTGTGGGCTGATATTGTGATGTATTGCTTTCTGCCATGGATGGCACAAGAATTATATTATAACGATGGTTATGACGCTATTAAGTTACTATTATGATATTCTGTCATGCTATTTATGCTAAATAATTGCAAGTGTTTATCTAAATTCCATTGCAAATTGTTTGTGAAATAAAGTTAGCTTTATGCAAATATGAGTCCACATATAACCTCTCTTTGAAGTAGAGCCTTCATGTATGTAGGTTTGATTGTGCGCTTGCCAGTACATTAACTTGATTAATGTACTGACTCTTGCCTTGTGTATATGTTGTTTGTTTAGAAATTGTTGCAAGTAGTTGAGTGCTACGGGAATCGTTGTTTCCTCAGGACTGGTCCTATACAGGGGTTTACCTCTAGTCGGTTGCTTGTGGGGATTTTGGGCAGATATGCTTCCGAAGGACATTAACTATTTAGCCGGATGGATATAAGTAAGTAACTTTGTTATTTGTATCTAGTTATATCTAAGTCACCCTTCATGTATTTAAGTTAATATCATGGCTTAGATGAAAGTGCAAAGCTAGCATCTTCCTGGGCTAGCTAAGCATGAGTAAGGATTTTGAGCAATTGAGATGTTGTAGAGCTTAGCAATTCGAGTCAAGTCTCCTGGGATGTGTAACACATTTGGTCGCCACCTTCGAGTGGTTTGACGAGCATGTCTCAGGCTGAAGTTGACTGGCACGCTGAGTCCCAGCAATATCTCCGTTGCTCATTATTCGGCATCGCGGAGTTCATATCGAAGGGTGTTA
Source organism: Oryza officinalis (assembly GCA_008326285.1). Taxonomy (NCBI): domain Eukaryota; kingdom Viridiplantae; phylum Streptophyta; class Magnoliopsida; order Poales; family Poaceae; genus Oryza; species Oryza officinalis. The sequence continues at coordinate 13,585,241 of BDMV01000010.1, forward strand.
TGTTGAGGTCATGGACACATCGAGGTTTAAGTGGCTATTTATGCGTGTATGGATCCCACTCAGCCAAAATCGTGTGGTGATCACAAATAACACTGGACGGTATAAATTCAGCATGCTCGACAGCGATGGTATCAGCGCAATTGTCCGACTGTTGGGAAACCCTTTTGAAATGGTCGTTTAGATTGGCTTCTTAAAAATTATCTTGAGAACATTGTTCTCGGCTATAAGGTATTTGTGAAAACCTACTACAATCTTCTATCTCATCAATCTCTAAGGAATTACTTTTCCTTAAGTCTATATTTTGATTTTAAATTCCAATTCTTACTCTATAGGACCGACACCTTTTGAAAAATTGTATTCCTATAAAAATGTGTTTGAAAACACTCACTAATCATTACAAACCAGTACCGAAGCGTTTTGAAAAGTTTTAAATCCATTTGCAAACTACTCCTATTGACTAGTATGGAGATTATGGGTACCATATACCCACACGGCTAGCTTATCCGACTTACCATAGGGGATAGGTTATGACTCACGATTATGTAAACCGACTTAGGACTTGAGTATTACGTCACCATTATAATAAGGTAACGACTTATAGTCCAAAGTTGGTAAGATTGAGGAGTCCGATGTAGTATGTGATTAGGTCTCCGACTTGTAAGCCTACCCTCCAAGACTATATAAGGAGGGTAGGGCGTCGCTTGAGGGACATAGCAAAAACACACAAAAACACAGATTGAAAGAGATCAAGAGATCAATAAACCACTCGGTGGATCGAATCCCCGAAACAGGAGTAGGGTATTACCTCTCGTTCAGAGGGCCTGAACCTATCTAAATCCCTTTGTCTACTAACCCATCGTGCTTGGCCCTTGACTGCTACCCCCAATTTCTTATTGCCGAAACCAAGTTTTGACAGTTGCCGCACCAGGTAGGGGCAATGCGTCAAGTTTTCTTTTTCATCTCACCGACGAGCGCGATGGGATCTTTATCAGGCATCGATGACTTCGCTTTCCCTCTGGGGCAAGCGTTCCACTTCGGCAGCCTCGACTTCATCACCGACAATTTTGGCAAGATTTCTCTCCTTGACTCGGATTCAGACCAGTCGGGAGGGGAAAACTTCTCGGCGCCATTCGCGTTACCGGACGATGCTGAGATCTACCACAATCTTCTGTCTTCCGAGTTGGAATTGATCCACTGCTGAGAATCGTCGTCATCATCATCATGCTGCGATCCGGGCCAAAGGGAAATCGCTGTCACACTTCAATCGCTCGGGTCGTGCTCATCTACGGAGCTCGCTGATTACCTCAGCTCTTTCGACTTCGACGACCTCTACGACATCTCCACGGACGACTTCGACGACTCTGACTTCGACAAGGACTATGACCAAAAGTTCTTGAATGTCCTCATGGCCGAAGCAGGGTTGCAGAAGAGGAATGAGCCAAGTTCGAGCTGGAGCGCAAGCGTATGGAGGAGGAAAACAAGCGCAAGGAGGAGGAGCCCAAGCCGAAAGAAGAAGCCGACAAGAAAAGATGAGATCTGAGGGCGACTGGGCGCTCCGCCCGTGAGGCCATACTCCAGAGACGAGTCGACAACGCCAACATCTTCCTCACGCCTCAACAGAACATGGTCGCAGCCCTCTCCCTCATCGACACAGTCATCGAAGCAGCACCCCCTGCGGTAACACCACTTCTAGACAAGATCAAGACCATCGTTGTGACCAGAGACCTGAGCTGAGCAAGAGACCCGAGCAGAGCAAGACACCCGCCAAGTGCAAAGACCCTCACCATTACGCAGCATGGAAGCATCAAGAACAATCGGCGACTCTCATGAGAGAGGTCACGGCCGACCACCCGTCCACGATCGGGTTCATCATCAATCCAACTACCAGAGCAGCTCTCGAAGGCCCCCGCCGACTGACTTGAGGGAGGTACTTGACTGGCACCATCAGGAGCGCAACAGACCCTCTTGTGAAGACCGAAGGAGAGCGCTAGACAACTATGACGATGGAGTACCTACGTTCACTCGGGACCTGCGTCGAGTGGATTGGCCGAGTAGTTTCAAGCCCACAGGGATCGACAAGTACGATGGCAAAACCGACCCCGAGTCATGGTTGACCGTGTACACCCTCGCCATCCGCGCAGTAGGAGGAGACAGCAAGGCCATGGCTAATTATTTGCCCGTTGCTCTCGCCGACTCAGCCAAGAACTGGCTCACAAGCTTACCAAGAGGTTCGATTGATTGATGAAGCGAGCTTCGGGACCACTTCATCACCAACTTCTAGGGTACTTTCGAAAGGCCCGGAACCCACTTCAATCTCTACAACGTGGTTCAGAAGCCAGACGAGTCATTGTACGACTACATCCGGCGTTTCTCGAAGAAGCGAAACAAGATCCCTGACATCATCGACGATGTCATCATAGCCGCGTTCCAGAAAGGAGTCCGCTACGAGTTGCTGATCGGCAAATTCGGGCATAAGCCGCCGAAGATAGTTAAGAAGATGTTCGAGACAGCTAACTTCTACGCCAAATCAGACGATGCAATTAAGGCCTCACGGCAGGACAGGCACGACAAACAATCCGGGAGCCGTTGGCTCCCCAAGAAGGACAACAGCAACGGCAACGGCAATGGCAAGAATGGCCGAAAAGATCGCAAGCGTAAGACCGAGGATCTAGTCGCCACGACGTTGAACTACCAACAACAGCGCCCCCGAGTCGCTGCCTACAACAAGATCATGAATGCCCAATGCACTCCTCATCCGAATACAAGCACGTGGCCAAAGATTGTTTCATCTACAAGCAGTTCGCCGAGCAATATGCAGCTCAACTACACCAGAAGCCGTCGGATGGAGCCGGCACTTCGGGAACCAACAGGGACGACCCGGCTGGCAGCTCAGAACCTTTTCAAGATCACAGGGCCAAGTTAAACCACATCTTCGGGGGATTGCTGGCATACGAGTCCAAGAGGAAGCAGAAGTTGACCGATAGAGAAGTCAATGCGTTACAACCCAAAGTCCCACACTACTTACGATGGTCGGCGATGGCTATCACGTTCAACAGCTCGGATCACCCTGACCGAGTGGTTCACCCAGGGCGGTATCCCCGGGTACTAGACCAGGTGGTTCGCAACATCAAGCTCAAGCGCATCCTCATCGACGGCGACAGCGCCCTCAACATCCTTTTCACCAAGACGCTGGACGAGATGCAAATCCCGAGAGCAAAATTGAAGCCAAGTTCAGCCCCCTTCCATGGAGTCATGCCAGGGCTATCATCTATGCCATTCGGGCATATCACCCTTTCAGTCACCTTCGGCACTCGGAGAACTTCCGGACAGAAAACATCAGCTTTGAGGTGTACCACACTACACCTACCTCATGATGAAGATGCCCTGCCCCAATGGACTTATCTCCCTGCGCAGCGACGTCAAGCAAGCCTACACCTGCGACAAGGAAAGCTGCGACATGGCCCAAACTCGTGAGAGATTACGCGGCCAACAAGAGGTCCGACTGGTTGCATCGACATCTGGAGAAGGCGACATCCCCACAAAGAAGATAGCCAAGTCGGGAGAAGGCGACGCCAAGACTCCCCTTGATCCTTCTGATCCTTCCAAAACTGTTGTAATAGGCGCGGAGTTAGAATCCAAATAGGAAAGCGCGCTCGTCACCTTCCTCAAAAATAATAAAGATATATTTGCTTGGAAACTGTCTGATATGCCGGGTATTCCTAGGGAGGTGATCGAGCACTCATTAAACAACAAAGAAGACGCGAAACCTATCAAACAACGACTCCGCCATTTTGCCCAAGATCGAAGAGATGCTATCAAGGAAGAACTCGCTAAGCTCTTGGCTGCTGGATTCATCAAGGAGGTTTACCACCCCGATTGGTTAGCTAACCCGGTCCTAGTTCGGAAGAAGACAAGACAATGGCGCATGTGCGTGGACTACACCGACCTCAACAAGTCTTGCCCCAAGGACCCTTTTGGATTGCCCCGTATTGATCAAGTCATCGACTCAACGGCCGGCTGTGAGCTTCTGAGCTTCTTGGATTGCTACTCGGGATACCATCAGATCAGCCTGAAGGAGTCCGACTGCCTGAAGACATCATTCATTACCCCGTTCGGAGCTTATTGCTACATCACGATGCCCTTCGGCCTGAAGAACGTTGGAGCTACTTACCAGCGTATGATTCAGAGATGCCTTCAGACCCAACTCAGGAGGAATGTGGAAGCCTACGTCAATGATGTCGTCATCAAGACCAATCAGAGAGAAGACCTGATCGCTGACTTAGAAGAAATCTTCGCAAATATTCGGGCCTTCAGAATGAAGTTGAACCCGGAGAAGTGCACTTTCGGTGTGCCGTCAAGCAAGCTACTTGGCTTTATGGTGTCTCATCGTGGCATTGAAGCAAATCCAAAAAAGATCAACGCTATCCGAAACATGAAGCCCCCGAGTACCCAGAAGGACGTCCAGAAGCTTACTGGTTGCATGGCAGCACTGAGCCATTTTGTTTCCAGATTTGGTGAACGAGGCATGCCTTTTTCAAGTTGCTGAAGAAGACAGACGATTTTCAATGGACCACCGAGGCCCAGAAAGCTTTTGAAGACTTCAAGGAGTTCCTCACAACGCCACCCGTGTTGGCATTGCCTCACCCTCAAGAACCTCTGTTGCTCTACGTTTCCGCAACTCACCAGGTGGTCAGCACGGTTTTGGTCGTTGAACGTGAGGAGGAAGGACGAGCTCAAAAAGTTCAAAGGCCGATCTACTTCGTTAGCGAGGTGCTGGCAAGAGCCAAAACCCGCTACTCCCAGGTACAAAAACTGTTATATGGAGTCCTAATTACCGTCAGGAAGCTGGCCCATTATTTTCAGAGTCACTCGGTTACCGTGGTCATGTCTTTTCCACTCAACGATGTCATCCATAACCGGGAGGTTACTGGGCGCATTGCGAAGTGGGCTCTGGAGTTGATGCCACTGGATATTACCTTCAAAGTGAGGACGTCTATAAAGTCTCATGTCTTGGCGGACTTAGTGGCTGAGTGGACAGAGCGTCAAGAAGATATACCTAGGGAGGAGCTGTAATACTGGACCATGCATTCTGACAGATCTAAACGAGTCACCAGCTTAGGAGCAGGAGTCGTCTTGATTTCCTTGACTAGGGAGAGGCTACGATATGTTCTTCATATACATTTTCCCACCTCACACAATGTGGCTGAGTACGAGGCTTTACTTCATGGCCTACGACTTGTGGTATCGCTTGGCATACGACGGATGATTGTACGTGGAGATTCCCAGCTGGTGTTCAACCAAGTAATGAAGGATTGGTCCTGCTTGAATGACAATATGGAGGCCTATCAACAAGAAGTTCGCAAGCTTGAGGACCAGTTTGACGGACTAGAGTTATCTCACGTCTTGAGGCACAACAATGAGGCGGCAGACGAGTTGGCGTAGTTTGGGTCCAAGCGAGAAGCAGCCCCGACTGACGTTTTTGTAGAACACCTCTACGAGCCAACTGTTGCTAAGTAATCAGTTCCCAACGAAGAAGCTACAGAACAGGTTGCCATGCTCGACGTCGACTGGAGGACACTGTTCACCAAGTTTCTGACTCAGCAGGAGCTACCCGAAGACCAAGATGATGCAGAGCGAGTCCGACGTTGCAGTCTCTCTCTATGTCATGGTTGATTCGGAGTTATACAAGAGAAGCCCCTCTGGAGTTTTGATGAGATGCATCATGCCAGAGGAGGGACGACAATTGTTGCAAGATATTCACTCTGGTATTTGCGGCAGTCATGCTGCGGCGCGTATTTTGGTGGGCAAGGCTTACAGGCAAGGTTTGTTCTGGCTCACGGCGGTCTCTGATGCCAACAAGGTGGTCCGCACATGTGAAGGTTAGTTCTTCGCTTGGCAAAGCCATGTTTCAGCCCAAGAGTTACAAACAATCCCATTATTGTGGCCATTTGCAGTATGGGGCTTGGATATGGTGGGTCCCTTTAAAAAGGCTCCAGGAGGATTTACACACTTATTCATCATGATTAACAAGTTCTCCAAGTGGATTGAGGCTAAGCCGGTTGCTACGATAACTGCAGATAAGGCGCGAGACTTTATTTTAAACATTGTGCATCGGTTTGGTGTTCCGAATAGGATTATTACTGATAATGGGACTCAGTTCACCGGAGGCGTCTTCAAAGAGTTCTGCGAAGATTTTGGAATCAAGATTTGCTATGCGTCGATGGCACACCCCAGAAGCAATGGACAAGTCGAACGCGCCAATGGTATGGTTCTTCAAGGCATCAAGGCCCGAGTGTTTGACAGGCTAAGTCCTTATGCTGGAAGATGGGTCCAAGAGTTGCCTTTGGTATTGTGGTCATTTCGGACTACACCCAGTCGGGCTACCGGCCAATCTCCTTCCTTCTTAGTATATGGAGCCGAAGCAATGTTGCCGAGTGAGATGGAGTTCGAATCTCTACGAGTTCGCAGTTTCAACGATGAACGCTATGATCAAGACAGAGTTGACGACTTGACCCGACTGGAAGAGGCTCGTGAGGCTGCATTGGTTCAGTCGGCAAGGTATCTTCAAGGACTTCGACGTTATCATAATCGCAACATTCGGTCACGAGCTTTTATTGTTGGCGACATGGTTCAATGAAGCATATCGTTTGAAGCATGAGGATGGAACCATGGTGGAGAATTCTTGGAATATTGAGCATTTTCGTCGATATTATACTTAAGCTTATTGTATCATGTTTTTCTTGACTGCCGACTTCAAGTAAGATGACTTCTTGAGTTGTCAGTCGGGGGCTATGATGAATACTAATAAAGTGTGATGTTTTTTATCAATAATGACATGTTCATACTTGGTTTATCATTGTTTAGTGTTCTGGTTTGAGTTCAGCAGATAAGGACTGAAAATTTTTTGATGGCTTAATCAAGTCTAGGCTTGGTGACAATCGGACGAAAATTTTTAAGAAATTAAATGCGAAGACTCAAATTAGGGCATAAGCATAAATAAACTAAGAAATTACAAGTTATGTTACAACAATGATTACATCAGCAAATCTATCCTTGGAAGTTTTTCACTACATCAGAAACAACCTTTTTCGCCGACTCTTATGCTTCATTGATCAGCTCTTGGGCTTGTTCATCAGTAGTGTTGTCTGCGAAGCCGTCTCCTATTGAGTTTATATCCATCCGAGGATAGAGCGACTTTGTCATTGCCAGGGTTTGGCTTGCACTCATGACAACAACATCTGTCATATTCTCTAAGTACTTCTTTGGAGCCGTCCTAAGTTTATCGAAGACTTCAACAACATCAAAGGAGCTTGTCCCAAGGCCGTTTTCCTAAAGCACCGATAATATTGGCGTAGCAGCATTGGCGATGTCATCTCTGACTCTTTCGGCTCTTCGGACTTTTTCGGCAAAGACTTCAAATTGAACATGGGATTTTATCTTATTAGCTACAAGTTTGATATGATTCAGAATACAGAAATAACCAAGATCAGATAGATCAAGGAGTATGAGTCTCAAGGCTTACCTTCAATTTCCTCCAAGGCTTTATTTTTGTCACACTCGAGTTTGGCATTGTCAGTCTCTATTTTCTTTAATTGCGCCTTGAGGGAATCAATTTCAGATACATTGGCTACAGCATGAAGATTTGGAATTATCAGTGTGAAACAAATTATACAAGAACAAGATAAGTTGGTCTCTTATTACCTCCGATTGAACCACGGAGTTCCAGGTTCATATCTCGAAGCTTACTGATCTCTTCCCGCAAGACGACCTCTCTAGCTGCAGCTTCCTCTCTGGCTTTTTTGAGATCTTGCTGAATATTCTCCAGAGAGTTGACGTGAGGCACCAGCTTCTCGAGAGTTTCTAACTTGGCCATTGAGCGACGATGTATCCTCTGCATTACGAAGATTGAGTCAGTCGACTATACAAGACTATATGGTTGAGATGTGAGGGATTTACACATACATTCATCAGCCAAGTAGCTTCAGTAAGGCTGATGATGAGCATATCGCGTTCTTCAGCTTCCTTTTGCTTATTCAAGATGATGCCTTGCCTTTTGCCTTTAGCATCTCGCCACTCAATTTTTATTAGAGGCACTGAGTCTTCTGAGGACTTCAGTCGAGTAATTTCCTCCTCTTCGGTTGATTGCTCTAAGGGAGATGTATGGGGATAAGGGTAAGAAGGTATGTTCAAGACAAGAGGTGGATCTTCAACCGGTGTTTCTTGACTACACGAGCCTTGTTTGTCCTTATCCAACTGGTTTCTAGTCGGGGTGTCCTGGCTGGTAGTCGGGGGCTCTTCTACGGGAATGTCCTCACTCGGAAGAGGGTCCTGAGACCCTTGTTCTGCAAACTTTGATTTTTCTGGCGTTACAGATGCGTTTATTTTTTCTATCTACCCGGTGGGATCTATATCTTGAGGCTTCCTACAGAAGAAGATGAAGATGATGGAGACAAGCAAATTTTCAATGAGAAGATAAATTCGATTGAGCAAGAGATACCTATTGGATTTTCTAATTTTTGGGGCAGATCTGGTGGATGGCCTGGGAGAGCTTATATTGGCCTTCGGAGTCTGGGTTTCTTCAGTTTCTTCATCTGAGTCATCTACGACCAGCCTCCTTTTGCTAGCGTGTTTGCTAGTCTCTTCATCAGTAGCAGCTCTCTTACTTTTCGTTTGCGGTTTGATTTTTGGGCCGTCCGCTGGCTTCTTCGTAGTTGACTGAGCAGTTGCATCTTCATGGAAGACTTTGTACGGCCGAGAAATGATCACAGCATTTGCCTACGAGCAGTATTCATGAGATGCGTTGAGGGATATGGACAAATTGAAGAATGGTTCATGATGCAGAATCTACTTACCGGAGGAGGTGGTCGAAGAAGACTAAAGGGAGCAACCGACAGCTAATTGTTGTACTCCACTGCAATTCCAGAGGAGAAAATCTTGTCCGTACGAGCACACATGACTTGGAAACTCAGGGATTCGCGGTCTTCCTGATTGGGATCACTTTGGCCTTCATATTCAAATACTGGCTTAGATCTTTCTTTGATGGGAGCCAGTCGGTATTTAATGAAGTGCCGGGTGATCTGCTCTCCTTGGAGGCCTTTATTCTTCATCTCGAGAATTTTAGCCAGAAGGTTGTTCGCTTCTATCCAGTCCTGGTCTCCTAGCAGAAAATTTCAGTTGGCTCGTTGGATTGGTGGGAGACCAATGAAGTTGGGCAAGCTGGCGGTTGGGTTTGAGATGTAGAACCAATTTGCATGCTAGCCCTTATTGGAGGATTTTAAACGAAGAGGAAAGTAATCTTTTCGGAGAGTACCGCGGAGCTGAAAGCCAGTGCCATCGACAACGCAAGGGCTATCTTTGGTTGGGTGTGCCTTGAGAGAGAACATACGGCGGAAGAGATTGAAGTGCGGATAGATGCCCAAGAAAGCTTCACACACGTGGATGAAAATGGCGATGTGCAGAATAGAGTTTGGGTTCAGATAATAAATTTGGAGACCGTAGTAATCAAGGATACCACGGAAGAATTCGGAAATGGAAAGACCAAATCCGCAATAAAAGATGTGGGTCAAGACTACGATCTCACCGGTGTTTGGGGTTGGGAACTCTTCGCTGAACGTTGGGCGCCAGCCGATGATTTCCTTGGCCGGAAGAACTCCGTCCTTTACCATCTCCCGCAGTGTTGATTCCTTCATGTCTGAGGTTGCCCATTGGTCGAAGGGGATTTCTCTCTCTTCTGCCATGGATGTGGTTTGGGGGAAGCGAATCTGGTATTGGGAGCGAGGATTCTCGGAGGGGGTGATGGGAGCTGGATGCGCGTGGTGGATCTTGATGAAGTTATGAGCTTCTGGATGGATGGATTTGGATGCGCTCAGGTTTTGGGTTTCTACGAAGAGCTTGTGAACAGGAGCGCGAAAGGGGAAATTTTTGGAAGATGAAGCGGCGTGGAAGACGATGGTGTTTCAGAGATTTTAGGGTATCGGTAAGATTTCTCATGTTTGGGCCAAGACCCATGAGAAGCTTACAGCCCATATTACAAGTGTGGCTTGACACGTGTCTCTAGTGACTTAAGTAGATTTGCCTTGGCAATATGTACGTGTCTTATTGCCCAATGCCTTCAAAATCCTTTCATACACTGGTTACACAACTTATTGAGGGTTGGTACGATGCAACTTGGAAGGTGACAAACAGTGAAGTTTTTATAACTGTCCTGGTAACTTTTCTATAGGTTGCAGGAGCTATTTGGTTTATACAAAGCATTTGATTTTATATTATATCAATGCTATTTTGCCACTTTGGTGAGCTCTTTTTATTAAGACCAGTATTATGGCTTAGGCTATTTAATATCTTGGTCATATTCTTCAGATGACTAATGGATTTATTATGAGTTTATTAACTTGGGTTTTCTATGTCTGAGGTCGGCTGAGTTGTATGCTTAGAGAGGACTCGGGCATAACGACTCGGATAAGCATGAGCTTGCCAGTACTCGGATTCATTATACACTATGCCTTGATTATAAGGTTATGTGTCATATGATTTTTTATGATTGCTTTTGGCTTAGGCTAGGCATTTATTTATATCATTTGGATGAGTGTGATTATTATAGTTCTTGATTATATGCTTAATTAGTTTTAACTAAACACATAGTCGGGGGCTACACCTAATTAGGTGCATCTGTCGATGCACCTAAATATCTATTTTTGAGAAATTTTTTGAGATGTTTTCAGCCCTTCACAGCCTTTCTATTGAATGATAAAGCACTCGGGAGTCTCAGGTAGAGATGATGGAAGCACTCGGCGATAGAAGCACTCGGCCAAGGAGGTACTCGGCTATGTGTTATTCTGGTTCGAGGCAAAGTTATCTCATCGACTGTGAAGGTCTCAAGGGCTACTGTGAAGATTATGGGTACTATATACCCACACGGCTAGCTTATCCGACTTACCATAGGGGATAGGTTATGACTCATGATTATGTAAACCGGCTTAGGACTTGAGTATTACGTCACCATTATAATAAGGTAACGGCCTATAGTCCAAAGTTGGTAAGATTGAGGAGTCCGATGGAGTATGTGATTAGGTCTCCGACTTGTAAGCCTATCCTCCAAGACTATATAAGGAGGGTAGGGCGTCCCTTGAGGGAGATAGCGAAAACACACGAGAACACAGATTGAAAGAGATCAAGAGATCAATAAACCACTCGGTGGATCGAATCCCCGAATCAGGAGTAGGGTATTACCTCTCATTGAGAGGGCCTGAACCTGTCTAAATCCCTTTGTCTACTAACCCATCGTACTTGGCCCTTGACTGCTACCCCCAATTTCTTATTGCCGAAACCAAGTTTCGACAACTAGTTCGAAATTTGCAAAATATCAGGTTGAAAATGGCCTATAGCTTGTAAGTTTTGAAAATGGTTTGATAAGATTTAAAACATGATAGATATGGTAGGATTGACTCTTTCTAATGTTATTTCTAAACCAAAAATGAATTTGATGGGTATTTGAGCTCCTTTATCCCGACATTTCAAAATTTTGACGATATGGCCTAGAACGAGTAGTTTGGGGTAGGTTGGAAACTTGTTGTGCTTAAACCCCAAGACCGCTTATTTAGATGGACCACCCAAAATTCATATAGCCTCTGAACCACTCTAACTTCAAGTGATTAAAAGATGATGAATTTAGACAACCTAAAACTTAATTTAAAGTTTCATCTTGTGCTTGTTGTGCATGTTCTGAAATTTTGAGTCAGTCTGCTTTTGAATTTTTCCTAGGACAAACCATAGAGGATAAACCTGAGAATTTTTACAGGAAACTTGTAGACTAACCAAGTAAGCTTCATGAATTTTTGTGTGATTTTTGAACCTTTGCATCATAAGGTAATAATTCGATTAGGATGCATAAATGTGTGCTGAAATCTATAGACAGTAACATTTAAGAATTTGTATAGCCCAGACCATAAGAGATAAAATGTGCATCTTTTGGCAGTAGCTTGTATCCATACCCAGTAGACTCCACGAATTTTGGTAGAATTTTTGAATCCTTTTATCATGGTTTAAAAATGCATAAAGTACTACATGGTCATATCCTGAAATCTATAGTTAGTCTGGTTGACAATTTGTCTAGCCTAAACTATAGGTGATAAAACCCTGGTTTCTTCAGGGTAGCTTAACAACATAAACTTACATCTCCCAGAATTTTGCCCAAAATTTGTTCACTTGTAAAACCTGTCATGAAAATTCGACAAAGACAATATGTAGATAATTTCAGCACTATATTACCTGCCTTATACATTTTCCTTAAAATAATAGAGGCACAATGGCTTGTATGCAGAGATGAATAATTTTGGAATTCGAGTTGAGATGGCTCAATCTGCAAATTTTCTGCCCCTTTATGGTTGGATGCATAATTTGTGAATTGTAGCTACTCACAAGTATTCCTTTAATAACATGAAAGTAATATCTAAAATTAATATAGGTTGTAAACTGACTTGTATATTTTGAACACTTCCCCAGAATGACCTATTTGTCCTTATATCCTAATTTCTTCCTAGAACAAAGAGAAACTTTGCTGGGAACCTGAATTTTAAAATTTTGTTTGATTTCACCACCATTCTAGCTTGGTCATTAGGCTATGTTTTGGTGCACAGGACCAACCCGTCATCGCATAGCCTGTTTATTTGTTTTCACCAAACCACTGGACTAAAACTTTTTAAATTTTTAAGGGGGGTAGCACCTTATCTTATCTTGTAATCCTATAATCTTGTATCCTATAAAGGGTTGTAATCTTTCTGATGCCCATAGTGAGTCTTGAGTTGGATTAATCCTTCAAGAACAATTTTCCCGAAAGATTGTATGTCCGTGACTCATTTCCTATTACAAGTTTCCTATTAAATGTATTTATGCCTCTAACCTTAACCCTGTTATATCCTTAAAGATGGCAATTGTATACCAACCAAATTGTTTTTCAGGAGGGTACATCAGAAACACCAAGCAACGTACTCTTCTGGTTATACTTCAATTTGTCGGGTTTATTCGCCCACATGTATATTGACCGCCGAGAAGACCTCCACTATGTAATAAATGTAAAATGGTTGCCATGTATTCCCATTATGCAATAGCTTATTGTATGGATGTAAAGCTAATCTGAGACTTGTAAATGTGAATTTTCCTAATTAGTTATCTTGTTGCCCTAAATAAAAAGGTAGGGAGACTTGAGCTCAATCGAGCCATGATACCACCACAACCTACAAACCGATTGAACGAAAAAAGATTTTTCCATGGCATGTACGCAATACAAAATATTTTCATAAGCATTAAATCATTTCATATATACATCGCATCATTCATTCATCATGATATCATAGCATACATCCATGCCTTTTTGAGAAAAGGAAAGTTATTGCTACACATGCCATCCAACAACCCCTTTCTACCATAATCCAAGTATGTGGATGTATATGATGAGACATAACCTGATTTTGTCCCAAGTATTCAAATCCCAACATTCTGAGTTTCCCAGGTGAGTGATTCAATGAACCATATGATGTAATATGAATGTCATATTCTCCGATTTATGTAAGACCTTTATGGATGAATGTAATAGTAATTAGAGATTTGTTATTCCCTATTTTCCTAATCACCGGGCTTGCTGTCCTGAAACTTTCCAATTGCCCAGTAACAGCTCAGCAATGTAAGATCATGATCACAATTCCCAAGGTTTATATTTTGCCACGACCCTAACATATTAATTGTATCCAGCACTATCTTTCATTCATAAGATTTTCCAAGATTTAACCTTGCCCTTACCTTTAGAAGTTATATGAGCTCTTAACCAGACCTATTCTGAGTACGCGATTTATGACCACCCTACCATCGTGTGAGAAGGGAAGACACTTGTAGAAAGACCAACAACCAACGGTTTCTACATGGAGAAACAGAGTAATAGAAATACTAAATCTGGTAGGTTTGAAAGGATTTATAAACAACTAAAATAGATAATATCGTGTTATCAGAAAACAACATAGGTATAAAACTTTTGATAACTTTCCATCAACCGGTCAAAGATAAATTTTCAATCCTTTTTCCAGTCAAAACAAACCTACCATGAGAACTATAGCAAGAAGAACACAAGTAGAACAAAATTCTTGGTGGACCAACGTATACCCGGCTACCCTTTTCCATCCACAACCCGATGCAAATCTCGGGGATGAGATTTATTTTAAGGGGGGTAGATTTGTAACATACCCAAAATTTGACTTTCAAATTTTGCATCAAAAAAATGTCGAGAATATATTTCCTAAATAGGAATACTAATATTTTTCAACTAAAAACCTAGGTGAGTCTAACATGACTAGTTTTAATATACAAATTTGTGAATAATTTAAAACCTTTTTCTTGATAGCTCAAAAGAAGAAAACAAAACAATGTGTGTGCATGTATTTGCATAATGTATTGTTGTGACTTGAGTCCTTTTGCTTGTTTTTGGATTTTACTAGCATTTCACAATAGGATGAGCATTAATTAAAATTTTGAAGCAAATACTTAATATATATATTTATAAGAATGTATATATATGTAATATATGAAGTTGAGTAACTAAAAGTATAAATCATGCTCAACAACATCATGTCAGGTCAAGAATCATCTAAATATAATTTTATAAACAATTAAATGCATTTTCGTAGTAGCAACCTATGTATATTTTTAAGCTTAGTGAATTTTTAAAAATAATTGGTGAAATATTAAATCATGGAAAAATTCATGTGGATGTTACTCAATGGGTTAGATTCACTAAAATTTTGGCATGATTTTTTGTTTACATCTAAACCCTCAATTAAATTGGTCAAAGAAGTAAAAATTTGGTTTAATCCTAAACCCTAATCGGCAAAACTCATGCCTCATCAAAACATGCATTAAATTATATAGAAGTGTATATATAACATATATTCAAATACTATCTTATTTATCATGAATTAATATAATTTTTCTAGAATTTATTTCACTAGTTTTGATCCCTTAAAAATTCAATCCAATTTCAGCTAGACATAAATTCTTAATTTTGCTGAGGATAAATTATAGTGAATTTTTGAGTGTAACCAAGGAAAATGGAAACTAGGAATTTTTATCTATCTCCAAAAAAATCCACCCAAATTTATCTTCCCCACAAAATAAACTATTGAATTATAATGGGAGAGGGATAGAGTTAATTCAGAAAACTTTGAAATTCTATATGTACTAAAGTTTCCACCCATCCCTTTCACCCACACCTTGACCACATCAACTGGGACCCACATGGAAGTCTCTTCAGCTCGGTCAGCCCTGTCCACCTCTCCCCTCAATTATTTCATTCAGAACACAGCCGAGAGAGAGATAAGGCGGTGGACTTGGCCGATGTGTGCAGCGAGCCTGCTCGACGCGTGGACTCGACGTGGCGACGCCGGGCCCCATCCTTTTCTTCTCCCAACTGCGTCGCCCATCTCCAGTCATCAACCTAGAGCCGTGCACACCGAGGGATGGAAACCCTAGCCTCCCCATCGCACTGAAACTTGCCACCGGCCGCGAAGAAGACGACAGCCGCTGTCACCGACGAGCCGCGGTCATCTCCATCTCTTTCCTATTCCATACTCCACCCCCCAGGCCGATCATTTTATCTTTTGACACCGTTCCTTTTCATCCACCGTAGCAATGGGAACGCCGCCATGCCAATGACACTTGGGATCATGCTTCGGACCGCGCCGCCGATGACCTCATCGATGCGCAAGGCGAAGGAGACCACCGCAAGCCCATCCCTCTCGCCATCAATACCGCCTCGAGGTCCTCTTCAAAAACCCTGAAGAAATTTTAAGAATCGCACACCGACGAGAGAGATCAACGTCATCTTCCTTAGCTCCGATCAACTGCCGCCGCCGATGATTCCTTCCACTCCGGTGAGATTTAATCTGATTCTTGACGTTAATAGCATCCCTAGGATTTCTCTTAGCTACCTCGCTCCTCTCCTTGGCAGCTTGAAGACCGGGAGAAGCTATCGCCGTCGCCTAGCCATTTCCGTCGCCGCCGGGGAGTTCCTCACATCACCGCCACTGTCTACCCCTCGCCAAGCCGCGGGGAATGTTGGGTTAGTCTCCAGGGACTTTGTAGATGCGCGCGCATGCATGTAATTGGCACAAATCAAGTCGTAGCTCTAGATGGCACATCACCCCGAAAGCCACCGCCGCTCGCGCAACCGTTGACACCTATCCCGACCACTGCAGTCAATGAGCCAACCACCATTGGGTTCGCAAGGCTCCCCTCTCCATTTTCTCCTTTGGCTGCATCATCCAATTTGCCACCGTTGGTCGCCAGCGCGACGGCAAGCTCGCCAGAGAGCTCTGCTGCTACTGCTGCTGCTTCCTTTCTCCCCCATGTCTATGACAGGTAGGCCCCACTTCATCTAAGAGACCGAGACTTGATTAGTAAGAAAACAAAACCTTCAGTATTAATTTGTAAATGTGAAACCTATGACATGTGGGACCGAGGACCTATTAGTAATAATTCAGAAACTTGAGCACTCTTAATGAATTCTCATTCAACACGTGCTAAGGACCTCGGGTTCTAATCCAAGAACTCCGAGGGCTTTTCTACAAAGCTGCCAGTCACTGACCAGTGGACCCATTGCTATTAAAATCTGGAAAATATAAAGAAAATAATTAAAGCAGTTATTGTTCAATTGAAAAGTCATCAAACTTGTAAAATCCATAGAAAATTCATCTTAGCTCCAATTTAAATGAACCAAATTCCAGATGACTCATAAAATTATGATCTTTAATGTGGTAGTATAAAACTTGTCACTTACAGTAGAATAAATATCTCTAAAACATAGTATAAAGAATAATTAGCATAAAACATTATCTAACTTATAAAATTTGTAGGTAATTAATTCAAGCTCTAAAAGAATTGAACTAGAATTTGTTAGAATCACCAAAATCTCAGCTTTATTTAGATGAATTAAGTTATGGGGCAACAAGTATATATAAAGCATCCACTTTTAAGTAATGGTAAATTGTCATAATTAATTTGAGACATTATAAAATTCTTAGGAGATTGGTTCTAAATCCAAATTAGGTGATCCTAGTTTTGTTAGATCCATAACCTCATACTATTAATTACTATGCATTAAGATATGACATGTACTGTAGTGAAAATTCTTCTAAACTTTTATATATCAAATAAATAGCACAATGCGGCACATAGCATATAAAATTCATAATAAAATCACATTAACTCTAAAAATTTTGAAACCAATTTTGTTAAACTCCTGGAGACCAAGACCTCGCTGCAGCAGCCCAACACTTCACAAATCTTGGACCTAAAATGCACTTGAGTACAAATAGAGCTTAAGTAGCCTATGTCTAGAATAGTACTTACAAAATTCATAACTCTCAAAATAGAAGTGTAAAATAGAAATTTCTTCACATAAATTCATTTTAAGACATTACCAACCCACTGTGAAGAATTCATGTATTTTAGAGCATTTTGGATTTTTCGCAATTTAGTTGATTAGCAAACAGTTTTTAGGTCCTGGCCTTCGATCTTAGATGGATGGAAGGATTGGTATAGGAGAATATCATCTACCGAGCAAACTCTTTGGGAAGAAGCAGGAATAGCCCAATGTTTGGCCCTGTCTCTAGCCGATAGGAAAAAAGATGAACCTATGCTGTCATCGGCTTCTTATTTCTGGTCTGACGCCCTCAATGCTTTCATGTTCAACCAAGGGCCGATGACTATGAATCTTCTTGGCATCAAGATGCTTATTGGCTTGGATATAACCTCATCAACCAACCCCTTTGGTCTGAAAGTTAAATGTGAGAACAAGTTGTCAACCAAAAATGTAGGTGCCTGGTCTGGATATATATCGGCATAGGCCCTGTTTCAGATAGAGAACATATTGCTTTCTTGAACCTCTGGCTAGAAAGATTTGTTTTTTTAGATCAACCTGTGGCCCAACAGCTAACATGCAGCATTTAGCGCAAGCCATAGTTGAAAAGCGAACCTTTCCTATTGGGAAATATTTGCTTGGAGCAGTGTATCAAATGATGGGACAAGCATTGGCTAGAATCTTTATGGGCAAAACTGTCGGTTATGGCGGCCCTTGGTGGATAGTACAACTCTGGGTGAATCTATACACCATTAACGTCGCTGAGAGAACTCCTCTTTGTTCATCAAGCTTCCATTTTGATCATTCTGATGAGGAAGAAGCAAGCACCTACCGATGCATGTCTTTTGGAGAGGCAACATCAGTTTATCCAGGATCAGGACCATTGACTGAAGCATTTCAAACCTAGTTTTACCACTTTTATGATGGATTTCCTAAGAACGCCAGAATCTGGTTTCCCTATGACAGCTTCACTGATTATGAGCTTCTAGCCTATTTGAGATTGAATGATCTTAACGATGAAAAAGTACCTAGATCTAGAGATAACTTGTTTTGCTCATATCACCTTGCATACTTCCCACTGGCATATCCCAAGGCTCAAACGTCCAAGTCTCTTACGAATTCTACCATCCAATGATAGCAGCAAGACAGTTACGTCTGGGTCAGCTTCCAATCGGCTTATACTTTGCAAGGAAAATCCAGACGAGAGGCATCGTCACATCGGCTCTTTTGAAAATCCTGTTTTGGGCTCCCTTTAATACATCAACATCCATATTTTGCGAAGCCAGCTATTTGACCGATGGTGGAGTGAATGGAAGAAACAACTTTTTCACCAATCGGCCAGCTTTTACTTGACCACCATCATTCCTTCTATCAGTCCTTAGGTAAATTATTCCTTTTCCCTTTCTGAACAATTTTGAATTCTTGGTTTTCTTTATAGATACTAACATGCCTATTTTTCAGGCTGGCAGCACTCCTCCTCCTGTCAGAAGCATAAGTAATCAGCCGATTGCATATGCATCGGCCCTACTGCCTTCGGGAGACCTGGCTCCGTCCATCATCGGCCGTATTGCCTTCAGTAGGTTCCATGCTTCACGGCCAAGTTAGGGAACCAATCTCCAATGTCACAAGCAAACATAAGCAACCAAGCAACAAGAAGACCACAAAAAAACCAAAAATTGCTACCCCCAAGAAGGTTGCCGATGATTTCCCTCCTACTGATTTAGACGTTGATCAATATTTAAAGGAAGCAGTTATAGAATAAGAGATCGATGAAGAAGCTGCAACAATGAAGAATAAGACCCGGCTGATCAAGGCCCAGCTGTCACGTCTGGAAATTCACTAGTAATTTCCAAACTAATTTGTGTATACAATCCTCGTCCTGGAATCAGCCGAGGTACAAAATTGACAATTTAATATACAGAATCATCATAACAACGTTACATACTTACAAAAGAAAAGAAAACAGCAGCGAACAAATGATCTAGCGATGGCTTCAGCTGCACTTCCACAAGCAGCTCAACTAGGGTATAATGCAAACGTCTTCTCCTACGGAACTTTCTTCAACTGAGGTTAATTGATTATTGCAAGGGTGAGTACATGGAATACTCAGCAAGCCACACAGCAAGTACGCAAGTGCTCAGGGATAACAAAGGATGGCAATAATAGGGTTCATTTTCAAAAGTAGCATTTAGCAAATATTTGAGAGTAGTAAAATAGTTGAGTAATTAAATAACAATATTAACCAATTATTGAACAACACACCAATGCTGCACAGGCCCAACCATCTCTAAACAACCAATCCCGGTTGCACAGAACTATCTCCATAACAGGAGCTAACAAGTTATTATCACCAAGATTATTATCATTAATGAGTAGTGTGGGACTAATCATGAAAAACATTGCTAGGCCCGCCCATAACCGCGGGCACGGCTATTCGAACAGTTTTAAACTCTGGCCAGAGATGTACAAATTTACCCGTAAGACACAGCCCCACAACATGTTGCCATGCGCCTCAATGCCACCATGGTACCTCGGAAAGGAGTTGTGACAAGATCCTTCGCCTAATACGCACAACAGAATGACACCCACTAAGCATCTGTCACCGGTAGGGACGGCTAATTACCTAGACATGGAGACTACTCAGGGCCCAATACAAATGTGGACTTACTTGTCTGCCACCTGTGGACTTAGGTGTCTGCCATGATAAAAGAACAACGACATACCATGGTGTCTCCTGCTGAATGTATTGTACTCCAGATCAGCTGTGGACTTGTGATTAGTAGCTCGCGAACCGGTTCTTAATTGTCATGAGCACACCCATCCAAATCTCAAACCATGTGCTCACAACCCACCATCAATCAAATTTTAGCTGGCAAGTTAATTAATTAACCAATCACGATTAGCCGTCGTGAGCTATCATTAAATAACCATCATTAGGATATAAGTAAAACATTAATTATCCCATATGAAATGATACTAAAGTTTCTAAGCATGGCTAAACAATTATCCTAGTATAAATGGTTGAACCAATATATAAAGTCCAACTAGTCAAATTTATAACCCAAGGTATCAAGGAATAATGTAATCAATATAAATTGGCCATAACAAAGGAATAGGTTCACACCACCCAATGTGATTCTAAGATAAATGCACATTTGAAATAAATAGAGTATTTAAATATAGCATCAACATGTTCAAAGAAATTATGTTTGGGATCTGTGTGACTTGCCTTGCAATTATGTTTAGGGATGGTACCACATGGCACAGCAGGAGACAATGTGGTGGCCAGGTGGCAATGACGTGGCAGCAGAGATGGTAATGACGTGGTGATGACAAGACGGCCACGCGGGATTACCGGACGACGGACACGGTAACGACGATCGCCGGCAGAAAGAGCATGAGGCGACGGTCCATACCAACACTTAGGCGACGACGGACGACGATGGAAGATAGCCAGCAGCGAGCTTCAAACGATGACGAGGTTGGGTCGGCGAGGATGTCGATGCTATGACGATCTTCGGCGGCAACGAAGGAGTGGACGGGCTTCTCCTCGCAGCTGAGAATCCAATGGAGGCGGCAACAAATCTTTGCGTCCACGGGAATGCTGGTGAGGCTCGGCCGGAGGAGTAGATCGGGTTCGTGGTGATGGCGAAGTTCCGGTGACTCGCTGCTTCGGAGAGGTGGCTGTCGGGGTTGCTTTTGTCACTGCAGTGCCGAAGGAAGTGGCGGCGTAGGACAATAGCGACCAAGGCGATGGTGCACGGTGGCTGGAGCGACGGCCGGTGGTGGAGAGAGAAGCGAGTGCGGGGAGAGGGCTAGGGCACGGGAAAAGCTCGGGAAAAAGGTGGAAAAAGTGGAGAAGGTCTGGAGCATCCTTTATAAAGGCTCAGGAGAGAGAGATCGGCAACAATGCGGCGACTAGAGCTCGGCAAAGTTAGGGTTTTCACCAGAAAAGGAAAGATTAAAATTGCTCCAATTCGGGAGGATTTACTCTGGGATTTCTTTGATTACTTAAGGGGAAAGATAGAAGAGATCGAGGAGAATCCGTTCCCGCAACTAATTTTGCAAGGGGAGCAACGGGGAGGCCGGATTTGATGCGGGATGCGGCGCTACAGAACACGGGAGAGAGGCGGCTGGAGCTTGAAGACGACACTCTACGTGGGAACGTAAAGTAGACATACGCCGAGCTTCCTTCCTTCGGCCCTAATGAAGGAGGGACGAAAGGCAGACTTGTACGGAGAGAGGCAGGCCCGAGAGAGAATACGAGGATGCAAAGTAGACTTTACAAATTTGGCCCAAGAAAGAGAGAGGTTTTTTAATTACTTTTCCAAATAAATTAATCATGTAAATGATCTTTGAATTGTTAAAAATACTTCCAATGCTCAAATAAATCCAAGAAAATTCTTGCAGATACTTGAACACTCATAGTACTTAACAAAATTATAACCAAACCATTTAATGATTAATTCATTATTTAAATATTTACTGAATTGTTCTTTGTATGATTAAAATTTGTAATTGAGCTCTGAAAAATCCGGAGAAATTCCAGAGAGTAGAATTAACCATGGAGAATTTAACAAAAATTAAATCAAGCCATGTTTTATTTAGGAGATTTTATTTCCCACATCAACTTCACTTGTAAATTAATAAACATTTAATATAAATTCTAGAAATAATTTATTAAATAATTTATAAATCCCTGAAATGAAAATCAGGGTATGACACCAGCCAATACAACTGATCCTGGGGAACAAGGTAGTGAAGCTGGCGAGCAACTTCATCCCCACCACATCGTCGCAGGATAATCTGGAAGGTTAAAGTAAGAAATCATATTGCCTCATATGTGAACTCTTCTAACATTTTGCTAACACTTGACTTTTTTTGTAGCCCAAGACTGTATCGGCTCTTGCTAAGGACAAGCACTTTTCTATGCGGCCCTTATCTCCAAGTCCTTAAATTTCTCCAGTTACATCGGTAAATCGTTCTTACTCTTTACTTTTACAATTAGCTTATACAATATAATTTTGACACTTGTTCTGTTTTCAGCCAAGAGTTCCATCGGCTTCTCCTCGTCGGCCAGCCTTCAGTGAACACACACCCTCTACCGTCGGCAACCATCATGAAGAAGAACAAACTAGTGCTGCTGTGCCAATGGCCCAAGTAAGTATATAAAATACACCTTCTATCGACTTAACCCTGTTTATCCTCCTAACACCAATTTTGACTTGAAGAACCTAGCCGATATGCTTTCTTTCGACATAAGGCAGTTTTTGGATAAGGACGATGAGAAAATCACCAACAAGGCAAAATCTCCTACTTCGGCTCAATGCATCATTAGATGCCCTAGTGACAGATAGTGGGCCGATCAGAAGTAAAATTCCAGAAATTCAAGATTAGTTGCCTGATGAAGTAATTGACGCCATCTCCCAGAAGCTTTTCTCGAATCACACTAATTCAAGGTTCAGAGAGCTAGGCAAAGACTTGCAGATCGCCTTGAACTCAAAGTTTTGGAATCGGCCCTTCAAACCAGCCGACAACAAGTAAACTAGAACAACGCTAAACTTAAAATAACCAAGAAGAATATTGCCGAACTGGAACAGCAAGAAATTGATGTCCTGGATAAATTGATACAAACTCGCAAAGAAATTGCTCAAGAGAAGCAGAAGCTAGTTGATCTTCCAAAGGCCATTGAAGATCAAAGAGCAAAGTTGAAGGCATCGGCCAAGCATTTGGCTGCTCAAAACAAGGCCTTAAAACTAGTTCCGAATGTGTCTTGTCCAATAAGGACTAGTATCTACTCATGGGTATAAATATGTACACCCAGAGTCTATGTAAGATATGTCTCGATCAATATACAACTTTTGGCGCATCGCCACCCTCTTTCCCGAGGTTTTTACTTATCAACCAGCAGAACATGGAACCTGACACGGGGCTACATCGACTTTCGATCTTCAACGAAGGGTTAAGTCCTACGTTCCATCGACCCCACCTATTTATCATATATCTTAGTTAATCTAGTTTGGTAGCTCGATTTACTTGTATCGGTTGGGATCTGCTGTAGGGTTTTTGCCGGTATCGGCTAAATTGCTTTGTCGGATTAGATTAACTAAGGTATCCACCACTCTTAAAATCAGTCGAAGGCTTGATTGTCTAGATATTATGTTTCTTTTCATAATTTGCGCTGCATCAGCCCTAGTCATGCTTAGAACCATAATCTCTAGCCTACTTTCTGATTGCCAATAAGGGTTTCATTGGAGTTTCAGCCGATGAGTTATCTGGACGTTGCATCGGCTCACAAGGATTACATATGAGTTGGATTTAGCCGATGACAACAAAGGTTTCATTGATTATTTAGTCGTATGGATTTAATGACTTCAGACCTTCAGCCGATGTATGTTTTAACCTTCGGATTAGTACTTCTTCTATCATTTGATTATTAGCCAATTGGTTTCTATTGGATTATATTATTGTTTTATCGCATTGTCATCAGCCGATTATCTTTATATCATTATTTACATCAAGTGTCAGAATCTACAGCCGATTGTTTAAAACCCAATCGACATCGGCTGGTATTGGCATCGACTGAAATATATCTTGTCAGTTGCAGGATCAAACTGACTGGGACGCCCGCATCTCATCAACTTTAGGACTTGCACTGGAGTTAACCATATCTCCCAGGTCTTTGTGTGCCATAAACAGGGTCTACGTCAACACGTCTTTGGGCACGCTTGACGGGATAGATTTTGGGTCAACAGGGTTCAAGCTGTTCGTCCACTGGTGTCTTGGTGGTGGCGCGACCCCTAGCTTGCCCCCACCTTGGTGCTGCCTGAAATAGGGAGAGGCAGTGCGACGCGGGGTGTCAACGGTGTGCGCGTGGTTGGGGGAGGCAAGGTGAGGCAATCGGCATGGGCGGGGAGGAGGAGAAAGAGGCATAGCGGCAAGAGGCGGGGGATTTATAGCGGTTGCCGACGTGCATGAGTCCATGACATGGTGGGGTCAGTCACGATCGCAACCATTATTGTGTCGTCCCCACACTCCTGGTTTCTTCGTGGTGAGGACGAGGCATTTTGACTTTTGGGCCAAGCGGGAATGGGGTCGTTATGCAAGAACGGATAGAAGGGCAAGCAATTGCTTGGTTTTCGTTGGCAGCAAGGGCGTGATGGCTGAGGGGTGGTCGCGCGGCTAGTCTCGCGTTCACTGTCGTGCAATAGTTCTGTCCTGTGTGGTTGCGTGGCGGACACGCGCGGTAGGTGGACAGCCTCGCCCCTTCGCCAAAACAGGTAGGAGTGGCGCGTTGCACCAGGCATAGCGGCATCCAGGATTTGTCACTGAGCGGCATCATGCAGCAGCGTGTAGGCGCACGCCTCGTGCGGCATGGCACACGGGCGGCATTCGATGAGCCGACAGCTCGATGGTGGCTACGGTTGCTATGCGGCTCTGCCAAGCGCAATGGCGCTGAACTGCAGTGGTGGGTGACGGAGGCGACGGCGACCTCGCTGGTGAGGGCGATAGCTTGGGCTCTGGCAACCTAGGTACGGTGCAAGGATGACGCTGACCAGCCTCCGTCGGGCGGAGGGGATCGAGCCGGGCGTATCGGCTTGGCTCGCCTAGGCTGGCTCCCATGGCTGGAGGCTGTTGGGCCAGGCCGGCCTGGCCAAGTTGGGCCAAAGAGAAAGGAGAAGAAAAAGAAAAAGAGGATGTGATTTTGACTTCTAAGCACACCCAAGACTTGAGATTGGGCTAAGGTTACCATGGACCTAAACCAAACTTTTGACACCAAGCCTTTTTCAAAGCACATAAACCCCTTTGAGGCTTTTAATACCCAACAATATTTAGGAAAAGAAAATAAATAAAAACTAAACCAATACTAATAGAGTTGAAAAAATAAATATTCGGCTTGGCACCGACATAAGAAAGAATAAAATTCAAAATAGCCAGCATGGTGAAGAGACATTTGTTTTCATCCAGAAATCACCTACATACTCATATTTACTAATACTAGTGAAAATGGTTAGTAATAAAACCCTACCACTAAGTTTGATAATATATTTATATTCTTTTATGCAGGAGTTGACTGTTAAAGTTTGCACTTAACGATCATGAAGAACACCCCCATGCTTATCCTTTACTCATCCCTAAGTAAAACTCATGAAATTCAGTAAAGCAAAGACTTCCTATATAATAATACAAACATATAATGTATTTGAAGCCATATATGTACCCGTGAACCTTGAAGTGTCTACGACGTCATCTTGGTTGATTGAAGAATGGAACAGCCTTGATTCTAATTGCCTTTACCTCCCTCTGATGAATTACCTTGGGGTTTTCTTTTTACTCATAAAAACATAACTTTACTTTTACTCCTTAATTGATTCTCTCATATCACTCATTGTGTTTAATCCTCACCAAGGCATTGATGCAGCCTTTTCTTATCGTACCTTTCTAATAATGCTTATGTGTAGCTCGGGGCAGTGAATAAGAATGACATACTTGTATGTTTTGTAAAGTCAAAAAGTAGATCCAAGAAGAATACTTATCATACAACCATGATCAAGCTGTGCATATGTGTGTGGAAAGGGATATGTATATGGAAGGATGGGAAAATGGAATGATGACTCGTTTTTTATGATCCTCCTCCATATACTTTAGTTGGAGAACATGGCTATTTTCTATATCCCCCTTTTCCATCATGCCTGAGAATATTTTGTCTCCTTCTCTTGTAAGCATTTTGATTTTCTCACATCATTTTTTGAGTTCTTGTCTCATTTGGCATAGATAGTAGGAGGGAGAATCATAATCCTGTAAAGTCTTTATTAGTGAATGGATAATGGTGGATGCCAACTTCCATTGTAGAGGGAAAGCAATATATGGTGGATGTGCACAATATCTTGATCATGAAAGCATGAAAAGAATATAACAAGGGTCTCAACTATTTGACCAAATTCATAATGATACAACCAACATATGTATAAGGTTTATCAATAAAATCGATATATGACTTTGGTGGGAATAAAATATCAATGGCGAGCATGTAGATTTATACCATTTTTTTATAAAAATTCCAAAGGATTCAACAGAAGAAAGCAAGTGTCATTTTAAGTCATTTTAATAGGCAATCTCTCATTCATCAATCACTTAGATGGCATCTGTTTCTAATGATATATGTTCACAACTACAAGGCATCATGCAAGGAATAAAGAATATGCAAGACATTTGTAGGCAGGTAATATATGCTATCTGAATTATTCAGGCTCATTTTAAAAGTGGAGTTTAATTTTCAGATATGTTTCATAATAAGAATTATCATACTCAAAATTTCCGAAGATGAGAGGATAAACATGCAAACTATCATGAAATGAGTGTGAAGACGAGCTACCGTTGTGGCCTGGATGCTATGTTTCATCTCGTGAATGTGGAAGCATCATGGTGTAGCACAGACATGGGTTATCTTCGTATTTGACTGTACAGTGTGAACATAGGATCATCCCCACACTTATTATTGTACCTGGGTTGCTTCAAAGACACAAA
The DNA here is from genome assembly GCA_008326285.1 of Oryza officinalis. Classification (NCBI taxonomy): domain Eukaryota; kingdom Viridiplantae; phylum Streptophyta; class Magnoliopsida; order Poales; family Poaceae; genus Oryza; species Oryza officinalis. The sequence goes on from BDMV01000010.1 coordinate 13,612,170, forward strand.
ACACAAAGATGAAAGCAAATGGGCTCAACCGGTGAAAACCCACAATGAAAGTAATCTTACCTAGAAACTTACCTTGCGGACTTACTTTATTGGAGGATTGGAAGGAGGGCCACGTCAAGTCCATGTGGGCAATGGCCTGGAGGTGGCGGTGCCAACCCTGAGTTCTAACTGTCGGTACTTTCAAATTTGGAAAATGATAGTTATATCCTATATGCTGCATAACCACCCATGAGGACTTGACAACTTGCTGATTGTAACCATAGGAATATTTAGAGTACATTGTTAGTGCTCAAATGAAACTATTTAAGCTCTTATTTGTGCGATATGCTTAGCCATCCCTAGAGATATGCTTAAAAGGGTTATGGATCACTTATATATGAAATTTGAACCATTTTGAAATTATGGACAGAGGTGACTCTCTGTGTACTTGTGAACTAAAAAAATGAAAAATGTGAATTTTTGACTTGGGCGGCAAGTGGTGTGCATATGGTGGTAGTTGCACACCGATACAGGGATTATTCGCCTAAGTCGATTAAGAATGAACTTCATGTCACCAACTAATGTTTACCGTACATCCACATGTGCTATTTAATGGGTGGCCTGAGCCAATTAAGTTATTTAATGACTAGCCTTGCATATGGTAAGCTGAAGTAGTATGAATTAGTTTTAGCGATGATTCAGTGGAGCTACCTATTTGCTTGTTGAGAGTAGTTTAGGCGTCTAAGTTTGTCCAATACAACGGTATAGTGCCTCGTGGGATAACAGATGTGTTTGCTGCCATGACATTAGGTGTAAGGTGTGGGCCCGCCACCTAATGGCTCTAGGTCATTCCTAGGGTGGATCAACGCTCACCATCGCTGATGCAAAGATAGGCATTAGGTAATGTAAAGGCTTTGTTATAACGTCTAGACCGTACTCAATGTATAGAGTGTGGTGGTGCCATGCAAATACAAAACAAACTGGAGTGTTCATATTATGTGGGTAAACCTGTACAAATTCTGCATTGTTTAAAACGAATCGATTAGCCATGCTCACGGTCAAGAGTGACTTTGTGAAATGTCACGGGTATAGACTTATGTTTTAAAAATGCTTGTGAACTTGTTTTATATACTTGAAGGGAATGATTTTGCCCGGCGTGGGCTAAGATTGATATATCTTGCTTGCTGCCATGGAGAGCATAAGAATGATATTATGATGCCATACCATGCTATTTATGCTCTATATTTTACAAATGTTTATCTAAATTACATTGCAAAATATTTGTGAAACAAATGTGAGACCACAAATAGCCATTCCTTGATATTTAGAGCTTGCATGTATGTACGTTTGTATTGCCTTGCCAATACATTAATTTATTTAATGTACTAACACTTGTTTCTTTGTGGTATTATTTTAGCTGTGTTGCAGGTAGCTGAGTGCTACGGGTTCTGTTACTTCTTTAGGACGGTTCATTAGGGGTCTACCCCTTGTCAGCTTGCTTATGGGAATGGGTAGACAAGCTTTCACTAAATTCCAATTATTTGGACGATCGGCCTAAGTATCTAATATTATATGTAATCTGAATTACATTTATTTGTATGCCCTATTACCTGTATATCATTGCTTTAGATGAAAGTGTGAGACTACTTCTCATCATGGGAACTAGTCTAACATGAGTAAGAGTTTAGAACAATTGAGATGTTGTAGAGTTCAAGCGATATGAGTCAAGTCTCCTGGGATGTGTAACATATTTGGTTGCTACCTTCATGTGGTTTGACAAGCACGTGTTATGCTGAAGTTAACTGACACGCTGAGTCCCAGCAATATATCCTTTGCTCTCTACTCGAGGCTTTGGGTTTTATATTGTGTTTGCTATTTGACTTGATGGGGCAGCGATGAGGTTGGATGGTTACTGTTTTATTTGAATTTTATTGAGATCCCATCCAACTAAATATTTTGTGCTGTCATTTCAATTAGTAAATATAATGTATAGTCTGAAGGATAGCGTGTAGGCTACGATAGCAGAAAACAAAACTTTTCTACCGCGCACACCAGGACATCATGGGAAGACAGGATCATGGATCGTTACTACTAGACGTGCAGTGTAGCGGAAGTAGAGTTGGAGAAGCCGGTCGAACCACGCGCATCAAGAGAGTAGTGGAAGTAGTCGATCACCACGAACAGATCGTCTCCTCCACGCAATTAGCTGCACTAGAAACAGATCCAATCTACCGGTTGTTGACGCCAATCTACGCTGCAACGAGCAGCGCCTCCACCGGTATCCACACGTATGGGGCTAGATCACCGATCGCAAGTGTGCTAGCACTCAGGAGCGGCTAGGGTTTGGCTCTGGAGGTGGCGGCTCGGGTTATGCTCGAGATGAACAGATGAGTTCCTCACTCAGCCCCTTACCTCCAAATATATAGACCTCTCTTCTTGGGCCTCGTGGACCATAGCCCAATAGAAGTCTACTCGGATCCCTATCCGAACTGAGCCCACATCCGAATCACATTCAAATGAGTGTTCCAACCCGTTAAGCGTGCGACCCTGTAGGTTCACATATACTTGGTCGCGATCTGGAAACGCCTTTCCGGTCAACCTGTTAATAGCGGCCCCTAGCAAGGCATATTAACCTCCAAAGTATATGTAAAGGTCATATCGGCTGAACCTGTAAAGTCCTCATGTACAAATCCCTTTACCTCACGATATAGATTGAGCTCAAGGCGAGACCTGTGGCATCCTCTTAATAGCTTAATCGCTCTCTCGATTCCGTGATGGATTATAAACTTGTGATTGACTCCCCAATCACCTAGCATGGCCATGTATTTCCATAATCCATTACATCGAGGGGCCCAGACATATCTCTCCCATAAGGAGGGGCAAATTCTATCTTGACCATCCACATCCTACTACATATTTCATAGCAAACCCGAAAACTTCTTTTATAACTACCCAGTTACAGAGTAGTGTTTACTAATCCCAAAATAAGGTACTACGTATGTTGGGAACCGTGATGATCTCAAGTCTAAGGATTCTACATAAACAGTACTTGAGACCAACTGATGACACATAGAATCTCTGCAGTGTCTCATGGCGGGTCTATCCAACATATGTTTACCAACATATGTCCATATTATTGATTGGTATCTCCATACCATGATCCATGAGACCTGATCATCAATCAATACATATGCTGATCTTTAAATCGTATTTTTTCCTCATATGATATACGATCAGGGATCATTTAGAAATAGCATCATTGTAACATTAAGAGTCTCATGAATAAGTCACATACTCATTGATCAAGAATAATAATGTCTATTTCAAGGAACAAAGCACTAAATCATAAACATAGTCTGTGATATATACAACATCCCAATGTTGCCTCTAGGGCATATCACTAACAGTCTCCCACTTGCACTAGAGTCAACAATGTAAGTATCGAATACCCATTGCCCTAGTGTGAGCCTCATGCTTTGGTTGGGGAAGCGGCTTTGTCAACGGATCTGCAATATTCAAATCTGTTTGTAATTTGGATATCTTCACATCGCCTCTCTCCACTATGTCGCAGATGAGATGAAATCGCCGTAGAATGTGCTTGGACTTCTGGTGCGATCTAGGCTCCTTGGCTTGCACAATGGCCCCACTATTGTCACAGTAAAGGTCCATTGGACTGGAGGCACTAGTCATCACACCAAGTTTAGAAATAAATTTCTTCATCCAAACAGCCTCTTTAGCAGCTTCAGAAGCTGCTATGTACTTGGCTTCCGTTGTGGAATCATCAACCGTCTCCTGCTTGGAACTCTTCTAGCTCACCGCACTGCCATTCAGGCAGAACACAAATCCAGACTGCGATCTAAAATCGTCTTTGTCAGTTTGGAAGCTAGCATCGGTGTAACCATTTACAACGAGCTCTTCCTCACCTCCATAGACAAGTAACACATCTTTAGTTCTTCTTAAGTACTTCAAGATGTTCTTTACAACAATCCAGTGACCTTCACCTGGATCTGATTGGTATCTACTCGTAGCACTTAAAGCATACGAGACATCTGGGCATGTACAAAGCATGGCATACATGATGGACCCAATAGCCGAGGCATATGGAATCGCATTCATCTTCTCCCGCTCATCAGGTGTACTAGGACACTGACTCTTGCTAAGATTTATACCATGTGACATAGGTAGGAAACCTTTCTTGGAGTCCTGCATGTTGAACCTTTTCAACACCTTGTCAATGTACGTATCTTGGCTTAATCCAATTAGCCTTCTTGATCTATCTCTATAGATTTTGATACCCAGAATATATGCCGCTTCTCCTAAGTCTTTCATTGAGAAACTGTTTTTCAAATAAGACTTAACAGACTCGAGCATAGGAATGTCATTTCCGATCAGTAATATGTCATCTACATATAAGATCAGAAATACAAGTGCGCTCCCACTAGCCTTTTTGTAAACACAAGGCTCTTCTTCATTTTTGATGAAATCAAACCCTTTGATTACTTCATCAAAACAAAGGTTCCAACTCCGAGATGCCTGCTTTAATCCATAAATGGATCTTTGCTGCTTGCATATCTTTCCAGCTGATTGCGGATCGACAAAACCCATGGGTTGTGTCATGTACACATCCTCACTCAAATTTCCATTAAGGAAAGCTGTTTTGACATCCATTTGCCATATTTCATAGTCGAAATATGCAGCAATTGCTAGAATGATCCGAATAGACTTTAGCATTGCGACGGGTGAAAAAGTTTCATCATAATCAACACCTTGAATTTGTTTGAAACCTTTAGCCACCAATCACGCTTTATAGATATGAGCATTTCTATCCATGTCTATCTTCTTCTTGAAAACCCATTTGCACTCAATGGTTTTTACACCATCAGGGGGATCAACCAAGTTCCAAACTTGGTTGGTGTGCATGGATTCAATTTCGGATCTCATGGCTTCAAGCCATTTCTCAGAGTCTGGACCCACCATCGCTTCTTCATAGGTCTTGGGCTCATCGTTGTCCAACAACAATATGTCCCGATGTTCAGTAGTCAAGAACATGTACCGCTCAGGTGCACGACGTGAACTCTCTGACCTACGTGGTGCAGGTGTATCCACAACAGGTTCTTCAACAGTTTGTTCATCTTGTTGTGAATCTATGGGAGCTAAAACATTTTCAGGTGTTTCTTGAATTTCTTCGAGTTGCACCGTGCTCCCACTGTCCCTTCTTGAGAGAAACTCCTTCTCTAAGAAAACACCATGTCGGGCGACAAACACTTTGCCTTCTTCTTGATTATAGAAGTAATATCCTTTTGTTTCCTTAGGATACCCGATAAAGAAGCATTTGTCAGATTTTGGAGTGAGCTTATCAGATTGTAAACATTTTACATAAACTTCACGCCCCCAAATCTTTAGAAAAGACAAGCTAGAACGGTGTCCTGTCCACATCTCATATGGTGTCCTTTCTACAGACTTTGATGGAACTCTGTTTAGTGTGAACGCTGCTGTTTCAAGAGCGTACCCCCAAAAAGACAACGGAAGATCACTTTGGCTCATCATGGATCGCACCATATCTAATAAGGTGCGATTCCTCTGTTCAGAAACCCCATTCCATTGAGGTGTCCCTGGTGGAGTCAATTGTGGAACAATTCCACAATCTTTCAGATGATTGCCAAACTCATGGCTCAAATACTCACCTCCACGATCAGATCGTAGAAACTTGATTGTCTTGCCTAAATGATTTTGTACTTCATTTTGGAATTCTTTGAACTTTTCAAAGGACTCCGACTTATGCTTCATTAAGTAGATGTACCCATATCTACTAAAGTCATCAGTAAATGTTATGAAGTACTGAAAACCACCTCTGGCTGTTGAACTCATTGGTCCACATACATCAGTATGTATGAGTGCCAACAATTCACTTGTCCACTCACCTTGACCAGTGGAAGGAGCCTTTGTCATTTTGCCAAGTAAACAAGATTCACATGTCTCAAATGATTCAAAATCAAATGAGTGTAGAAGACCATCTCTATGGAGCTTCTCCATGCGTTTCTCATTTATGTGGCCCAAGCGATAATGCCAAATAAACATGGGATTCAAATCATTAGGACGTTGTCTCTTTGTATTAATGTTATAGATCGGTGCCCCTTCTAGAGTGAGAACGTATAACCCATTCACCAATGGAGTATGACAATAGAACATATCTTTAAAATAAAGAGAACAACCATTGTCCACAGATCTAAAGTCATAACCTTCTGCTTGCAAACATGAAGCTGAAATAACGTTTTTGGAAAGAGATGGAACACAATAACAATTATTCAATTCCAAAACTAATCCTGAAGGTAAAGACAATGACATGGTGCCAATAGCCACCGCAGCAACTCTTGCTCCATTGCCAACGCGAAGATCCACTTCGCTCCTCCTCAAACTTCTACTTCTTCTTAGCCCCTGCAATGATTTGCATATGTGAGCAACTGATCCGGTATCAAATACCCAAGAATTAGTAGATGAAGTAGCAAGATTGATCTCTATAACATTTATACCTGGAGTGGAAGTCGCACTTGCCTTCTTCTTCTCAAGATCCTCCAAGTACTTTGGGCAGTTCATTTTCCAGTGCCCTGATTGCTTGCAATAGAAGCAATCAGCCTCAGGATGAGCATTGCCCTTCTTGTCTCGTTTGGCCTTTAAAATGCTCGCAATCTCATCAGGAGACAACTTTCTTTTGACCGCGCATTTCTTGACATTGGGCTTGCCCTTGCCTTTTTGCATCATCATCACATGATTGTTGTTTTTCTTAATGCTTTCCTCGGCAGATTTTAGCATCCCATGCAACTCAGCCAAGGTCTTATCCATGTTGTTCATGTGATAGTTTAGTATGAATGGCTCAAAGCTCGGGGGGAGCGACTGGAGAATCACATCAGTAGCCAACTCTTGGCTAAGGGGAAAACCAAGTTTGTCCAGACTCTCAATATAGCCAATCATCTTAATCACATGAGGGTTGACGGGATTCCCCTCTGCAAGCTTGCACGCAAACAAAGACTTTGAAGTGTTGAACCTCTCAGCCCTTGCTTGGTTCTCAAACATGTCACGCAACCCCACAATGATATTGTAGGCGTTTGTGTTCTCATATTGCTTCTGAAGCTCAGAGGACATTGTGGCAAGCATGAGACAGCTCACATCGAGGTAATCATTAGTCTGCTTCTCATAAGCCCTCCGTGCAGCCGCAGTAGCATTATCAGGCAAGTCATCTGGATAAGGAGACTCAAGGACATACTCCTTGCGCTCATGCTTGAGAACAATTCTCAAGTTGCGATACCAATCCATAAAGTTTGTTCCATTGAGCTTTTCTTTCTCAAGAATAGACCGCAAATTAAAAGTACTGGATGAGGCGTTAGTTGACATGATCAACAACATAAGAATATGCAAAGTTTAGCACTATGTTTATGTTCATCTTTTATTAAACTATTTAACAAAAGACTCCCACTATGTGTTTTGCAACAAAACTCCCTCTAAATTACATAGTGGGTCAAGATCCTCATTTCACTAGTTCCTAGTGAGCTTTGGCATCACGGCTAGGAGATGAGTGACATGGGTAAGCAACACTTTGCTAATCACATCAGTATGTGACTCTTGTTTGTTGGGTGACATCAATATGCCCCGGCCCCAACCTATTTGGTAGACCTACCATACGGTGATCATCATCTTTTGGTGCAACATATGGAAGGGCATAACACTTAATTTTATGAGGGACTCAATCCTACCATACCAAAAAAATAGTAAACATCACAGATAAACACATTTAACTGTGAATCAGTATGGCCCAAAGAGAATATCCATCTCCATATAGGTGTAGATGATCTCCATCGTCCACATTACTCCTTTAGGCCACCATGCTTGAAGACTTGTAACATCAAATCTAAGCAACTACCTATAATAGCTATAAATTGAAGATTACAAAGATGTATTCAAGCACTATGGTCGACACGCAGGTCGTCAAATACAATATAGACAGCTAACAATAGCTGAAATATCATGACACGCAAGCCATGAACAAATGTTACAGGCATCACATATATCTCATACATTCATATGTCATAGGGCCATACTATTCACATCATTCCGTGCAAAAATAAGTTAGACGTAGAATCGTATTCTACCTAACGATGTGAACACGTGACGGTATACAAATGGGGGTTCCACACGCAGGCCATGAACAAATGTTACACCCTACGAAATTCACAAATCCAATCTATGAAATCGCTATGGAAAAACTATTCGGCACAACCACCTTATGCCGATCCGAGACATTCTCAAGGAAGCTAGTTTTTCCAATGGCCCAATGCTATCAGATCTGTATCCTGCTAGCATTCGGCATAACACCTTATGCCTATCCGAGACAATCTCAAGGATGCTAGTTGTGATACGACCCTAAGGCATTCAGATCTATTACCTACTAGTATTTGACATAACCACCTTATGCCTATCCGAGACAATCTCAAGGGCACTAGTAGCAACATAATCTTAAGGCATTCAGATCCATAACCTACTAGTATTCGACATAACCACCTTATGCCGATCTGAGACAATCTCAAGGGCACTAGTAGCGATACAATCTGCGCCTCATCTAACCCCTATTCACCATTGATCTTATCAACCCGTGCTACCATCGATCCATCACATGAAACGACTGATCTAGACTGTAATAGATCCAATCTACTATTACCGCATATCACATATGCGCTGATCTAGATCGCAAACTAAGCAAGATCGCTCTGATACCACTGAAGGATAGCGCGTAGGCTACGATAGCAGAAAACAAAACTTTTCTGCCGCTCACACCAGGAAATCATGCGAAGACAGGATCATGGATCATTACCACTAGACGTGCAGCGTAGCGGAAGTAGAGTTGGAGAAGCCGGTCGAACCACGCGCGTCGAGATAGTAGTGGAAGTAGTCGATCACCACGAACAGATTGTCTACTCCACGCGATTAGCCGCACTAGAAACAGATCCAATCTACCGGTTGTTGACGCCAATCTACGCCGCAACGAGCAGCGCCTGCACCGGTATCCACACGTACGGGGCTGGAGCACCGATCGCAAGTGTGCTAGCGCTCAGGAGTGGCTAGGGTTTGGCTCTGGAGGTGGCGGCTAGGGTTATGCTCGAGATGAACAGATGAGTTCCTCACTCAGCCCCTTACCTCCAAATATGTAGACCTCTCTGCTTGGGCCTCGTGGACCAAAGCCCAATAGAAGTCTACTCGGATCCCTATCCGAACTGAGCCCACATCCGAATCACATTCGAATGAGTGTTCCAACCCATTAAGCGTGCGACCCTGTAGGTTCACATATACTTGGTCGCGACCCGGAAACGCCTTTCCGGTCAACCTGTTAATAGCGGCCCCTAGCAAGGCATATTAACCTCCAAAGTATATGTAAAGATCATATCGGCTGAACCTGTAATGTTCTCATGTACAAATCCCTTTGCCTCATGACATAGATTGAGCTCAAGGCGAGACCTGTGCCATCCTCTTAATAGCTTAATCGCTCTCTCGATTCCGTGATGGATTATAAACTTGTGATTGACTCCTCAATCACCTAGCATGGCCATGCATTTCCATAATCCATTACATCCAGGGGCCCAGAGATATCTCTCCCATAAGGAGGGGCAAATTCTATCTTGACCATCCACATCCCACTACATATTTCATAGCAAACCCGAAGACTACTTTTATAACTACCCAGTTACGGAGTAGTGTTTAGTAATCCCAAAATAAGCTACTATGTATGTTGGGAAACGTGATGATCTCAAGTCTAAGGATTCTACATAAACTGTACTTAAGACCAACTGATGACATATAGAATCTCTGCAGTGTCTCATGGCGGGTCTATCCAACATATGTTCACCAACATATGTCCATATTATTGATTGGTGTCTTCATACCATGATTCATGAGACATGATCATCAATCAATACATATGCTGATCTTTAAATCATATTTGTTCCTCATATGATATACGATCAGGGATCATTTTGAAATAGCATCATTGTAACATTAAGAGTCTCATGAATAACTCACATACTCATTGATCAAGAATAATAATGTCTATTTCAAGGAACAAAGCACTGAATCATAAACATAGTCTGTGATATATACAACATCCCAATGTTGCCTTTAGGGCATATCACTAACACAGTCCAGGTCTCCCCAAAAAATAAAATTTGAGGGGGGGTGGAGGTAGGTGCCTGTTCTAAGTTATAACCAGTATCTATAGTTGGGAGATAGGTACTGGTTCCATAATAGAACCGGCAACTATATCGGTGAAAAGTGTTGGATCTCTAATAGAACCGGCACTTATCTTTCATCATATTTATACCTCGGCCAGCCAGCCACCACCCACTCTCACTCACTGCCCAATCCGATCTCTCGCCCTCACTCTCTCTCCCCACTGGCGGCACAAGGCGGCGACCCCACGGCTTGGAGGCAAGGAGGTAGCTGTGCAGCATGGTGCAGAGGCGGCGAGGTGCCTTGGTGAGGCGTAGGCAAGGCAAGGCAATGGCCGGCGAAGGCTAGGTGCGGCGGCACGAAGGTGGAACTAAGGCGCGGCAGCGCATCCAGGTGATCTCATCCTCCTTCTCATCCATGCATCCCTCTCTTTTTTCTCGAACCCTTCTCATCCAACACTAACCCTACCTTTTCTACTAGATCTGGGAGGGGTCAGCATGCGGGGACGAGGAGGAGGCGGCTCGTAGCGGAGAGGAATCGGTGACATGGGACTGCGAGAAGGAGGCCACGCGCGGCAGCTACCAAGGAGGTGGCACCACGGCGAGAGTGCACGGCTACACAGAGGTATTGCCTCCCCCATCCTTCGTCCTTGCTCAATTTTTTTATGTGTTGGAATGGAGAATTTTATGATGTTTAATCAAAATGCATTTGTGATGTGATGGAAATATTAGAAATTTAAACGATATTTTTGGTAATTTTGTGATGGATTTGTGATGAGAACGAATGGAATAAATATGAAATGTTGGGGATATATTGGGTTTCATTTATGATGAGATAGATTTGTGATGTTGTTGTCGCTGCTGATCTTGCTTGCCACCGCTTGCTGCTGCTGCTGGGGCTGTGATGGATTTGTGATGGATGGGTGATGGATTTTGTCAGTAAATTTGTGATGGATTTGTGATAAGATGGAATGGGATAAATATAATGTTGGGGATATTTTTCCATGTGCTTGCTGCTGCTGCTGCTGCTTGTACCCTAGCTGCTGATGAATTTGTGAATAATTTATTGATGCTGCTGATGAATTTGTGAATAATTTATTGATGAATTTGTGCTTGCCACCGCTGCTGCTGCTAGCTGCTTACTGCTTGCTGGAAATTTGAATTTTGCAATATAGGTTAAAATATGTAGTCTCATTGTTTGTTTGGAATTTGGGGAATTTGGGATTATATTTGGGGGTCATGTGAAAATCACTGAGCTCCACTCGGTACACTTAGGGATTTGGTTGTCCCGATCTTTCGGTGAGTTGATGATAACTATGATTTGAGAGAAACGTTGACGATCCGAGTACAACTGTACAAGACGTTGTTGTGTTGCGCCTTAGTGATTGATACACCTCTCCGTAGGTTATTGATCTAGCCGGTGCAAATCAACCTTATTCCTGCAAGCAAATCGAAGAAACAAACAAGAACAAGATAAAAGCAATCTAAATTGCAAATAGCAATTAAAGCTCATAATAAGTTGGGGTTCCGAAGATGAGTAACTAAGAGGTCTAGCCGACACACGTAATTACAAGGTAAAGTAGCAATGGCTAAAACTTTAATCTAACAAAATCCGACAAACCCTAAAGGGGTACCTAGCTATTTAAGGGGGTGGGAGGACTACTAAGGGGTCCGTAAGGTCGTGCCCCACTAGATTGGGGCACACCTCACATGCCTCACCTGGGCCAGGGTCCCAGATGAAGTTAAAAGCCCACGGGCCCATTATAGATGACGTAGCATATTATTTCTTCAATTGCGGATTACTGAGATTGAATTTGGAGATGAGACTGGATCCATTGGAAAGAGGACTCCAAAAGTTTTTCATCAAGTACTCATGGGCCCAAAATGAAGCTCACATGCATATTTGGCGGCCGTTTGAAGTCAGCACTGTAGTAGGTGGCCGAATTGGATTCTAAAACTTGGACTGCTTGATCTGGATGTCTTCCAGTTGTCCTATGATGTGAGCACTCGTTGTATGAATGGTAGTCATGGTCACATCATCATGCTCAATGATGAACAGATGGTCTTCATTGGACATTGTCACCTCCAACCACCGTTCCCATTATTTAGGCGTGTTGAAGGCATGGTTCGAAGAGAAGGTATCCATGATAATCCTTGCTGCAAAGCTCATGGTGGATGCCTTCTTCTTCGTACTGGACCTACCATAATGCCTCATGCTAGTATAGATATAGTTTTTCAGATGTCCACCAAAGGTCAAAAGGTGCAACACATTTACAGATATAGTTCAAAGAGAATGGAGATAACAGATTAACAAATTCGCATACAATTTCCTTGTCTCTATGCTTCAGTCCATGTGCATAAAATTCGATTATTTGTATTTTAAAATTATTGTAAATAAATTATTTTACTCGATGATGAATTGGAGCCATCAGACATGTTGCAAATTTGGCTATCGTTGGAAATTGCCACATCCAATCATGGTTTGAATTATTTAGCCGTGTTAAAAGGCCCGGCGGCAAGCAAAGGTCTCTGTATCAATCCTTGTGTCCTAGGTCACGGTGTATGCCTTCTACTTGCCGCCTGAACTACCACACGCCTAATTCTATTACAAATGTAGTTCTGGCAAATCTCTAGCTAAGGCTAATTGGTGTAACAATTTTCATAGATGTAGTTCTGGAAGCACAAAAATTTGAAAATGTAGAGTACATTACTAAACTATTTTAGAACTTTCAATAGAAGCGAATAAATATAAGCATGTAGTTTTTCTACCTAAAACTAGCTTACCACTGTAGACAAGATGGAACACGAAGAATTTGGGAGCTCCGGATCAGAGGGTGAACATCATGCCAACCCTAGTGCGTTCCTAAATTTAAATCAAAAGCATGCTCAAGGCGATGAGGTAATTCCGACGTATATTTCACGCAATAGTGCATTTCAAAACTCCAACTATATAGGACCACTCCAACAAATCAAAGTTCATATTTTAAAGGAGGCTGGCACTTCTGTTGTTGGTCTGTCCCAGATATCAACCGGGTCATCAGAGAGGAAGGCTAGGGGTACTAACATGATACCTGATGGTCACTATGTTATGATAGAACTCACAACAAATGGCCTGCCTCGAGCACCATTGGACGCAATGATCCCATGAGGTAGGTCGTGTGGTGTCCTCGTGAAGGATTTCAATCCCATCAAGTACCAACGTTGGAGATGAAGTGATGTAACACAATATGACCGAACAGTACCACAAAACCTGAAGGAAGAGTGTTTGTCGACAATCCTTAAGTACCAAATTCAACCTTCAAATACTACATAAAAGCAAATGAAAGAATATAAAATGAAATACCAAACTTAGAGGTAGTGGTTATTATTAACCATTTTTGCAAGTCGTGGTGAATATTTGTATGCAGGTGAATTGTGGACGAAAACCACCCGCCATGCGAAGAAACACACCTCTGGCCAAGCTCACACGAGTACACGGATTGGAGGGCCTACAAGCTATAGAAAAACCGACATATTTGAGGCCAAAGCCCATGCACCATCATGAGGGCCCATAGGATAGTGACTCAGGTGAAAATGGGGGAGAAAGATGGTAAAAGTGGTTCGGCCAAACCACTAGTTTGGCCGAGCCACCATAGCGGCCGATCGACCCCAACTTCCACATGTCGCTTTCTCATGCCTTCCTAATGACAGTTATGATAGTTTCCTCGGCAGTTACCGACATAATACACTGTCATTGGGAGCTATAAAAGGAGGAGAAGCTCTTACTCTCAACACATGACTCAACTGGAGTACAACTTACTTTGATATTTAGGCTACTCTCTAGTAGAGTTAGAATATGGGAAGAGAGTAAGGGGAAGCTCCAAAAGAAGTGTTCCAAAATTCAGAGTTCCCTCGAGGAGAGTTACGAAGGAGTGCCAGAATTGGCGGCACTCTCTCCATTGGAGTCCCGGAGGAGTGCCAGAGTATCAACACTCTCTCCGATCGTGTACCTCGGCAGATGCTTTCTTTAATAAACTAAGTATTCGAGATTTCCTTATGGTATTTACTTTTCTTATTTATGTAAGATAGCTTCTCATCATTGCAGGTTCATCGCTTAGTGTTTATATTGAGTGCTTTAGTACTAAGGCTCTGGATAAAGAAGGAAGCTCTTGGCTGAGGCTAGAGTAGTAATTGATAACATAGAGAGATTACCTTCGTTTGTTGTGTGCTCCATGGAAAGTGAGGTAGGCGGCAGGTGGTGATACCTTTGTCCATTCTTTGTATCCCTCCATGTTCTGGTACATCATAGAGCTTAAGGCCGGACTCACCCTGGCAGACCAGGAGAGAGTCGGTGCCCAAAGCAACTGATAGAGTTGTACCTTATTTTAATTAAAATAATTAACTCATCGGAATCCTCTCTGTCCTATGCCTACCATTTAGTTGTTGTCATTGGATGAATCCTGATCTTAGATAGTACACACACGTTCATTGTGATTCGATACCCTTGTAATACTCTAAGGTCAAGTGCTACAGTGGCATCCATGCACTTGTAGATTTATCTGTGACCGTAACAAATGCCAATAGTGCTGGCGAAAGTTGAAGTTGTCATTCTCCTTTCCTGAAGGTCAGCTTGAACATAGACTTTGTCCAACACGATTGGATCCCGTATTTTAACAAACCCATATATCAGAAGTGTGCTGATTAGTAGGATGAATTCATGAGATGGAAAATATCTGAGGAGGCAAGAAAAATGAGCAAATGAAACAAGGCCAACTCTGTGAAGAACAAGAATCCTCGCTGATTCGGCCCGAGCAGATACGCTAAGAACATCCCCAAATGTGATGAACAGGAGGAACAATTGCATTAAGCGGGTACAACACCTGAGATAGAGGTTGGTCTCGGGTAATTTCGAGCACGAGAGGCGTTGGTCTCGTTCCATGGAAGGATGGGTTTCTGGATGATGGACATAGGTACCGGGCTCGTAAGAGAAGACCCACGCAATAAGAGGAAGCTGATCATATCTCAAGAGAGGTGGCCTCTCAGCTAAGGGAACAACTTGCATAGATGTTTCTTGATGGGATACCCGAACAATTCCACGGGCAAGCCGGGAAACAAGTGGTAAGCATGGGTGGGAAATGTAGTAGTTGCACGTCTGCGTAAGCCGTCCCACCACAACAAGACAACGCATTACACAGTGGATGACATAACGACACATACTCCATGCGTGCTCCATGTCCCTCTTCCAAACGACATCACTCAGTAGATTGCACATGGCGTGGCACATCGAATATGTGCAGGGCAAACGACACACAGTGTTCTATTGCTTGCAGGCTACTCAAATGACACACGGTGTTCCATTGCTTGCAGGCTACTCAAGGGTTGGAGTTGATGACGTTCTAAGCCAATACAGAGGGTATGTACTAGAGTTTCCTCCGAAGAAAGGTGTTGACACTCTGGGCAATGCTCTTCACAATGTCATCCTATGGTCCAAATGCTACATTGTTGTCACGTCGAACGATGGGGCAAGCAATCCAAGCAACGGTTGTTCCAGCCCTTCAGGCCAGCGAGGTCCAAGCCCTTCAAGAGAATGATGAGGCAAGCGATCCAAGCTACATTCTTTCTCTGCCTTGACAGACAAACCCCAGCCCACCCCTCCTTGTGAGAATACACCGAGCCAACTAGAGCCTCCGAAGAAGTCCCTGTATTCACCCCCACCCCAAAAAGAACTTCAACAACAAGTGCATCCCAAAGGTCGACCTCATCGAACAAGTTGTGACGCTAGCCAACCAAGGCGGACTAAGTGTCAACTCCTAAGAAGACAACGATGGAAGCATCACTTCGCATTTTGGCCATAAGAAGCTTGAGGAACCGAAGATTCCAATTCCAAAGGAAGTTCATTTCATAAAGTGCACACAACTAAAGCCACCGAAGAAACCTATATCGAGCTTTCGAAGAACTATTATGAACAAGGATC
This sequence comes from Oryza officinalis, assembly GCA_008326285.1. NCBI lineage: Eukaryota > Viridiplantae > Streptophyta > Magnoliopsida > Poales > Poaceae > Oryza > Oryza officinalis. The sequence continues at coordinate 13,628,313 of BDMV01000010.1, forward strand.
TACAAGCTCAGGCTAAGGAGTTGTTCCGGAGTTGTTCATTGCAGAGAAAGTGTCTGATACAGAGGCATTCTGTAAGTCAATCGGTCTAGACAGCCTTGACAATTTGGATAATCTTCTAGAAGTGGTACTGCAGTTCCAACTTGGACAAACCATGTTGGTTGACTCAGAACTTGGACAATTAGGAACTCAAGCGTGATGGCTGCATAAATGTTATTTGGAGGCGGCCACACAGGGTGAAGAAATGATCAGAGTGTACTACACTGACATGGATTTTCACAACCGGCCCAATATATGCTGGGTTGAATTTAAGAACCTCTTCAACGTGTACCAAAGAAGAGATCTCGATGTCAACATTCTCCAAATGTGGTCATTGTGAGTCCTTTCATATCCTATAATTCATGTCCATAATTCGCCCCCCACTACTCTAGGCTAAGTGGTTCTGAAACGTGTTCTTGTTTTGCAGGCAGTGCTCTTTGAATGTCGAAACATGAACCATAAGTTTCCTTTGCTAGACCCGGCGATTGTGAACTTCAATAAGCAATTGTCCAAAGAAGCAAAAATCAAGAATTATCTCTTCAACGCCCTCGTCAAGCTCAATTCCTGTGACCACATTCTCCTTCCTTACCTTGCTCAGTAAACGAATATCATCGATTTCAAGTTTTGGTTGCTCTCCACGTGTATGAAGTTATTGATACATTGTCCTATGTGCAACCATCACTAGTCCCTGATTGTAAACAATATTGACGATAGTAAGATTTGCATATACGATAGTCTACGAAAGAGGAGAAGTCACCATCGAATTATTATCAATGCACTAAATAGGGCATATGTGAGATATCGTAGGTTCGGAAGATCGTATGAGAGATGCAAGGTGGATGCAACAACATTAAGGATTTTCAAACATGAAAAACCTGCCGCCAACCTTTGTGGCTTCTACGTCATGCGGTACATGCTATATTTTGCGGAGAAGGGGTACCTGCACTCTAATGCTAAGATACATCATGTTTAAGAGACCGAAGTCATATTAAACAATTATATTCTTGTACTAAGTCAATTTCTATGTCTTTGACCCTTGTGTTGTAGAAATTGGGTCTCGATACAAGCGATTTGCTACCACACATCATTACAGGTCTCATCGACTAGCTCCGCGCATTCATCCGTAATCGTGTTGTAGACTCAATTCATGATTACACCTCAACAAGCACCCACCAATACTACAATTCTCTGTGCCTCCCAGCACTTCGAAGAAGAAATTATCTTCGAAGAAGAGAAAAAGCAAGTAGCTAGATTTCTTTGCAAGAATTGTAATTTAATTAATGTTTATGCATGAATTATGAAAACATTGCGTTAGGTTACTTTATATGTAATGTGTTTTAATATTTACTATTATTGTGTATTCTATTTTATGTTCTTGATCATAGACACGAGGACCTGAGGACGAAAAACCCAATCGAACTTTCAAATTCATACTCTCATCCAGTATTTGTAGGTAAAATGCAATCACATTTACATTTTTTGAGAGATATATATGTGTATGTTCAATTTCGGGAATTAGAATTGGGAGGTAGAAATGTTTAATGAAAATATTTCAAATTTAGGCTTAATATATATAAATATATATGTGTGTGTGCGTGTGCGCAAATATTTAGAATTTAGATTTTATAGAACTTAGGAATTTTTATGACTTAGAAATTCTAAACTTAGAGCTTACAAATTCAAGGCTTAGGAATTTATATGTTTATAAAATTCTAGAGCTCTTGTTGTATGTTCAAATGTTTAGAACATAGAACTTAGAGTTAGAAATTTTTAGATTTCGGGATTTTACACTTAGAACTTCGAGACTTAGGAATTTAATTTCTATGTATTGATATATATACATATATATATGTGTACGTGGATATGGATGTGGATGTGGAATGTAAATGAATGTGAATGTGGTTGTATGTTGATGAATGGCTGTGAATTGATGCGAATTTCTGCTATTTGTGATTGCTATGTGAAATTGGTAGGTGCTTTGTTTTTTTTCTTGCCAGGATATAGGTGCCGGTTTTTATTCCAAACTGGCACCTATAATATATGCCACGTGTTCTGCCCGATCTATAACTGGCACCTATATGATACTAATAAGTGCCAGTTGTTCCAAAGAATCATCCACGTGGCTCTTTGAGTCAGAACCGACACCTATAATATCCTATAAGTGCTGGTTCTATACTAAAAACCGATACCTATATTTCTGATAGATGTCAGTTGTGAAACCGGCACCGACAACTGAAATCATCAGTGTCACCTGTTGGGTGCCGGTTGGATAATCCGACATTTAATGGGGTTTTCCAACCGACACTAATTTGCTTTTGTGTGGAAGTGAACCTCCTGTCCCCATAAACAATAACCATGAACGGTACAACCAAACGTGAATACCAAGGTCTACCAACCGATCTAGAACATTGATTTCCTTTTCCTATCCGGTCAACCAAGTCCATGTTTGATCTACTTTTTGATCAGATCGCTACACCGAGACTAAACCAGAAACCAGCATCCAGAGGTCCGCACTCGTCGAGTCCTCTGTGCCACCGACCCACCAATAGCACATCCCTCTACCTGCCATCCGATTCCTATCCGACATGCTCCATGTCTTTAACACATACAAACAATGCACCTTGCTGCATGCACCTACCCCATATCCAATAGTTTTTTCATGCATGTACTTAATTAACGGAAATGCTAAACACCGATATCCCGTTTGGGCTCAGTCAAGATGGGACATGTTTTTTTAGGGATCACCAGGTATGATGTGGTTGGGAGGGTGCTGGTGGGGAACTACCCTGAGTTTCAACAGAGTTAAGGGAGAGGGACGCCGATAGTGTTGCCGTGGCGCTGGTGTTGCTCGGTTGTGCTCCTTGCGCCTCAACCTCCTCGCACCCTTGGCTGTGCCCCTCATGCCTCCACCTCCTCAACGTCGCCGCTGGCGCACACGAGGTTAGTGCTGGAGAGGGGCACAAGCATGTCATGCAAGATCTCACTGGCGGCAGCAGCGGCGGCGGCTCCCGTGGCCGCCGGCGTGTTTTCTTCATATGGTGGTCTCCATCAACCGCAGGTTCTTCATGTCCCTCTTTCTCTCATTCCTCCACCGCCATATACATCGATTTTCTCATTTTGATTTCCTCAATCTCCGTTTTTGCAATTTTTTTCTAGGGTTGGTTGAATCCCCAACCTGTGGATGGGGCTCCTCATATCTCATCCACATTGAAATCGAAGTAAGTTAATGCTCCCTTTTTGCATGTATTTGTTCATTTATGAGGGGTGTCTGCAGGAGGCGGGGATGTGTGTATACTCACGCATAGTATACATGCAGCAAAATGTTCGAATAATTGGATTTTGCTTTAAAATGATGTGATACTTTGGTTCAATTGGTCTAATATTCACATTAAAATGATATTTTGTTTGTTCTTTCACCCTTTCAATAATCTCTTGTTACATCTGCACATGCAGACTTGAAATGGAATTGGTATGTGCTTCAAGTGAATCAGATTCATGCCTGTTCCAATGGAAACAAGGTTGAACAAGGACTCACCTCCAACTCCACTATAGAAATCTAACACATGTCATCCCAGGAAGAAGAAATCTGCAGTAAAACCCACTGTAAACCTCAATGGTCCTATGGAAAAATCGAAACGTGCTTGTAAAAAAAAGATAAACTGGACAATAAAAATGTGGTACTGCCTACGACTGTATTCATTTATTTTTCCTTTTTTCACACGTGCATTCCCGCGTAGTATGTTTTTAACACATCATGAACGGCTGATTTTTTTTATTTCCTTGCCACATTTTTCTTTACAGGCACGGAGTGAAACCTACAGATGCATCCGAAGTCACCTCAACACTATAGTAGCTCTTTTATCACCAGATCAGAAGGATTTTATGGCCGTTGCTGGATATGGTCGTTTGCTATCTATGCAGGCCTGCAATATCCCAAGGGGCATGACCATGTGGCTGATCAAAAGTGTTAATTGTTCAGCTGGGACATTGGCAGTAGGGGGAAATCAATACCCATCAAGCCACTCGTGGAGAAGGTGATCGGAGCTCCCAGTGGGCCTATTCCTATAGAGCTTTCAAGAGATGTTGATCTCAGTTTGAAGAATAAGTTTATAGTGAAAGGTAGAGGACAACCTGTACACATCACCACACCTCATATGCTTATGGAAAATACGAAGGATGAGTTCACCATCTCATTCATGTTGGTCATTCTGTGGGTTTACCTTTCTCCTATGGCGAACCTGTCAGTGAATAGGGATTACCTCTGAGTTCTTATGCAACATACCCAAAATTTGAATTTCAAATTTTGCATCCAAAAGTGCCAAAATTATTTTTCCTAAATAGAAATACTAATATTTTTCAACTAAAGACCTAGGTGAGTCTAATATGACTAGTTTAAATATGCAAATTTGTGAATAATTTAAAACCTTTTCCTTACTAACCTATCCATGAAACTAAAACTTAGTGAGTGCTTGCATTTGCTTGCGTGCTTAGTGTGATTTGAGTCCTTTTAAGTATTTTTGGATCTTGCTTGCATTTCATAATAGATCACATGATCATTTATTAGAATATGAAGTAAATAATTAAGAGGACCTACTGACAAGTACTATAAGTTATTTTCTAAAATCCTTGCAACTTAAACATTACAATATGGCTAATGGTAAACTCCATTGAATTAACTTGGTCCTAAATTTGAACATAGGTCATGAACATAAAAAAAGAATATAAACATGTTGTACTGGAGGTCCTATTATAAACCTCATTTAATCTAACCCAAACATACACACATTTAAACCTACAATTATTCTTGGGAATCATGCATGGTGAGAAGGAAACTAAACTTAATAACAATATCTCAGGTCAAACACAGACTAAATATAATTTTACAATCATTTAATCATAACTTTATAATAGGGAGCCTATATGTAAAGATAAGCTTAGTGAATTTCTAAAAGTAATTGGTGTAAGATTAAATCATGTAAAAATTCATGTGGATGCTACTCAATATGTTAGACTCATTGAAATTTTGGCAGGATTTTATATTCAAAAATTATAATTCAATTAAATGGGTAAATCTAGTCAAAATTCTAATTAATGCGAAAACCTAATCGGCAAAACTCATACTCATCAAAACATGCACTAAATTATATGAAAGTGTATATAGAAAATAATTTATTAAAATACTAGCATATTTATCATTAATTAATATAATTTTTCCAGAATTTATTTCATTAGTTTTGACCTCCTAAAAAATTCAATTCAATTTCAGCCATGCCTATTTTATTTATTTTGCTGAGAATAAAATATAAGAAATTTTGAGTGCAACTAAGGAAAATGGAAACTAGATCAATTTATCTATCTCCACAAAAATCGACTCTAATTTATCTGGCCCACATAATTAATTATTGAAATGCAAAGTAGGGAGGAAGATAAATAAATAGATAAAATCCTGAAAAATTTCTTACCCACCTCTCTCACTCTAGCTTTGTTTCCATCAACTGGGCCCCGCATAGTAGCCACATTAGCTAGCTCCACCTGTGTTCTTATTCTTTATCTCTATTCCATCTATAGAACAGGCGAGAAAGAGAGAGACCGGGGGTGCTGGGTTTGACCGATGTGGACGGTGAGCACGTTTGACGCGTGGCCAGGGCGTGGCAACGCCGATCTTCTCCTTTTCTCCCTCCCAACTGCGTCACCCAGCCTCCCTCTCCACTCCAATGCCGACCAAACTGAGAGAGAAGGTTGTCTGCTCCTTCTTCCGCTTCACACACCCCACCGACCACCGAGAAGAAGAACGTCGCCGGTCGCCGTCGAGCCATCGTTCCTCACATCTCAACTACGTTCCAATGTATCCTCTCCACTCCGATTCCATCCCCGTTGATCTCTCTTCATTTCATGCAGCAAATCATCGGGAACACCGCCATGCTGACGATGCCCGGGAGCGCACTCCGAACTTCACCACCGCAGCATCGTCGTCGCCGTTGCGGCTATTGTTGATCACCTTGAGCCAAGCCGCTGCACCACTAGTACCTCCTCACCATGGTGACCAAAAGCCCTCAAGAAATTCCAATAATAGTTCAAGGAAGATGGAGATCGACGTCATCTTCCCTAGGTTCGGTCAACCGCCGCCGCCAATGATTCCTTCTGCTCCGATGAGATTTAATCCGATTCTTTGCGTTAATAGCATCCCTAGGTTTTCTCTTAGCTACCTCGCTCCTCTCCTTGGCAGCTCGAACACCGGGAGGAGCTATCGCCGTCGTCCTGCTATTTCCGTCACCGCCGGGGAGTTCCTCACGTCACCGCCGCTGTCCAGCTTTCGCCAACCCGTGGGGAATGTCGGGTGAGTCTCCAGGGACTTCGTAGATGCGCACGCATGCATGTAGTTGGCACAAATCAAGACGTAGCTCCTTTTGGCTTGTCACCCCGAAGGCGGTCGTCGCTCACATCGTCACCGTCATTGATTCCGGCCATCTCCGGCGACAAGAAGACCACTTCAGGTGCACAATGATCTTGCGCATCTTTTCTCCTTTGGCTGCATCATCCAATTCGCCACCGTTGGTCGCCGGCGCCAACGGCAAGCTCGCCGGTGCCGCCTCTGCCTACCTTGCTGCTGCTTCCTCTCTCCCATGCCTTTGACAGGTGGCCCCACTTAATTAAGTACTAAGAACTGTAATTAGGAGAAGTTTAAAACTTATAAGGTTAAGTATGACTTGTGGACCTAGGACTTATTTGTAAGTAAGGAAAACAATGAGAACTCTTAATACTAAATGTCTTAACACGTGCTAGAGGACTGTGGGTTGATTTATGGATTCTGTAGGGACCTATTTGCATGATTGCCAGTCTCTGCCAGTGCACCCAATATATTTAAATCCTCAGAAATATAAAGAAAATAACTAAAGAAATTATATTGTTCAACTAAAAAGTCATTAAACTTGTAAAATCCATAGAAAATTCATCTTAGCTCCATTTTGAATGAAATAAATTCCATTAGACTCACAAAATTATGATCTTTAATATAATAGTATCAAACTTGCCACTTATAGAACATCTCTAAAATTTTGTGTAAAGGATAATTGGCATAAAGCACAATCTAACTTATAAAATTTGTAGGAAATTAATTTTAGCTCTAAATGAATTGAACTAAAATTTGTTAGAATCATCAAGTCTCAAATTTATTTAGGTAAATTGAATTCTGGAGCAAGTAGTATATATAATGCATGGACTTTTAAGTAATTAAAAATGATCATAATTAATTTGAGAACTTATAAAATCCATAGGAAAATAATGTTAACTCATTTGAACTAAATTTTAGTGTACTCACAGAACCATGCTAGTAAAATTCATGCAATGAATTCAAGGAAAGGAACTAATCTAACAAAAATGGAAAGCAATTTGGTGGATGGCAGCGATGGTGGAGATGACGACAAAAGTGGTGACGGTGGCAAAGATGGTGATGACGATGGCGATGTATGTGGCAAGAACTCAAAATTCTAAACGACGTCGTAACTCTAGGACCAGCAACTCAACATTGTAACAGAAAACTCAACAAGCCCTAACTAAGTAGTACTAGTAGGAAGGCTCAAGGGTTTATAAGATTACGAATATATATATATATATATATATATTTGGCTTTTTCAGGACTGTAGGTAACAGAAAATTACGAAACATAAATCTCTCACCGAGCAACCTAAAAGATCTGATACCACCTAATGTGCACGAGGGTGCCCCAATCTTTCGATGAAAGGATAAGTAGATAGGATGGAGCGACGTTGGCGATCCAACTACAACTGCCATAGCAATCGTTACACCAACTCCAGAGGCAGTCATGAATCTCGATGGATGCACGGTCAGCCCAACCACGAGGGTATTTGTTCCTGCAAGCAATCGAGAACTAGCAAGAACAAGATGACAAGCAACTCAATCTGTGGAATAAAGATGTAGGATTGAATCAACAAAGTATCACAGGTGGGGTTCCGTAACGAGCAAACCGGCGATCTAATTGATCATGGGATTACACAGCAAAGTAACGAAGCTAAACTTTAGTCTAAACAAAACCTGAGTTGATCTATGATGGCTAAGGTAAATATATAGGTGAGAGGACAAGTTGGGGTCATCCTCTTACCCTAAAAATGTCCCTAACGGACTCAACTTTATACATAGCCCATTGGGCGCTAATAAGGTGACGCAGCACCTTGGACAAAAAAAGGTCTTTATAGTAAAACGATGATTACGACCTCTCCAGAATAGATATAGACATGAGGCCGGATCCATTTGAAGGTAGACTTGATAAGATTTCCATGAAGTACATGCATGCTTAAAATGGAGTCCATATGTAGTCGTGGTGGTTGTCACAAGTCAGTGCTGTTCTGCAGTCTCAATCCAGCCTGTGCGAATACATTTCCTTTTGGGTCCACTCCATCATTCCTAACCAAAACAAGAGTGCAACCGTTTCTATGGTCAAAATAAGATGGGCAAGAATATAAGAATGAACTCACCTGGTAGTTTATTTTGCGTGCACGAGCGCGAGTAATCGGACCGGAAATTTGTTGTCATTTTGTAGGCGTGGATGTATCAATTGCGTTGATGTCCTCATCACAATATGAAACTCATAATTGTTTGGTTATATGCAAGACCAAAGAAAAACAAAAATCCCTGGAAACCACAATTTGGCGAGAGGAGGGATGGAGAATGGAAATATATGACTCCATACGAAACTTAATCTCCTTGTAAACACCATATCAAGTAAACCTACTTGAGATATCATGGCTGGTATCATGGTGCCTCTAGGTTTCACAGATGAAACCTACCTAAGAGGTATCATGATTTTGCTCAGTATCATGGCTGGTATTATGGTTCCTACGAGTTTCAAAGATGATACCTGAGTAGCATCATGTGATACATAGGAGGTATAATGATCCTCCTTAGTATCATGATACTTGAAGTTTTCGTGCGTATGATCCCTCCCCAGGTATCATCTTGTGTGATACCTGAAAGTTTCACACATGATGCCCCCCAAGTATCATTATATGTGATACATGTGAAGTATCACATGATCCTCCTCAGCTATCATGGCTGGTATTATGGTGCCTGCGGGTTTCGGGTTTCACAGATACCCCTGAGTAGGATCATGTGATACCTGGGAGATATCATTGTCCTCCTCAGTATCATGATACCTAAAAGTATTCCCGCATATGATTCCTCCAGGTATCATCTTCTGTGATATCTGAAAGTTTCACACATAATGCCCTCCAAGTATCATTATATGTGAGTACCTATGAAGTATCACATGATCCTCCTTAGGTATCGTGGCTGGTATTATGGTGCCTGCAGGTTTCAAAGATGATACCTGAGTAGGATCATGTGATACCTGGGAGGTATCATGATCTTCTTCAGTATCATGGTTGGTATCATCAGGTTTCACAGATGACATCTTAGGAGGATCATGTGATACATGGGAGGTATCATGATTTTGATCAGTATATGTACAGGAAAAAGTGGACATAGATAAGTTCATGTCATAGATAAGTGCCCCTCGCAAGCTTCCAGTACCAGACAACAGTTGCCATATATACATAGTTCTGAACCTTGCCATACACAGTTAGAACTCTTCTTACATACATTGGTTGGGGGTAGGGAGGGGGGGGGTAAAATACAGCCTAAGCATAGAAGTGACATTGCTTCAGAAGCTTAGACATGGCGGTTTGGATGTAAGTCATTGAAGTGATGATATAACAACCTTCTGCATAGCTCCCTATGATATTCTCTCATAAATTTCTACAGGTGAAAAAAATGATGCAAAAAAGTCATTCTTTTGAAAAGAATGACAATCACCTTGTAAAACAAATTAAAGCAGTACCCTGTGATATCCAATGAGAGATCTGTCGTTGTGACAATCAAGCATCCTACGCGCGCGGGCAAAAAATCATAAAATAAAGGCACAGTGAAAATCAAATAAGGAATCAGACAGATAATTGAGAAAGCTTATAAGAAATAGGTGCGTGCGTACTTTGTCTCTTGATAAGGCATTTCAGGGTAACTAACTGAGAAAATAGAAAATCCGAACTGGTCCTTCCCTTCAACCGGCCTTTGTATGTCGATCGCGAGTTGAAGATTGCTACTCTGTAAAAATTCAGAAAAAGCAGATTCAGAAAAAGTATAGAAAAGAAACAGATGCATATAGCAGTTTAGAGAAAAAGAAAAAGAAAGAGTGATGGCACTGCCTCCCTTACCACATTGTACCACATAGCGCTGTGATCCTCCTTGCTTTCTGTTGGGTTCCATATGGAGTCATATATTTCTACTCTCTCAGCGGACATGATGATCACAATCAAGAACCAGTGATGGTTCTCCACAATCGGTAAATACATCTAGGAAAACACCCACCACCGCACATAGCCACAGAAAAACATTCGAATCAACCATGAAGGTGCCAAAATACTTATTTCTCAGAAAAAGAAGTAGAGAGTGAATGCAAAGCATACCTGGTCTAGTTCTTCAATGTTGACGTTTGAAAATTTTGACCTGACCTTTTCAAGGTTGCAGTTTTCAATTCTCCGAATCAACTGTTCCTGTTAATTGGTGAAAAAACAAAAATTATAGACTATTCCTCAACTCTAAAGATAAATTCAAAAATGGAAACACAGGACAGAAATAAAAAGAAGCTCGCCACAGCAACTGGACCCACAATTATCTTGTTTTTTGAATCCCAATCAGCCATCATAGCTTTACAGCACATCCACATGAAATTCGAGTCCACCTCACCTGAGTATTTCAGCAGACTTGAACTCCTCTTCTGTGACATATGTTTCAAGAATCAATACCTTAACTACATCGCCTTTGCCTTTGGTTGACTGTACAACATGATTCTGGAACAGTTCTAGGGTGAATTAGGGTGAATTTGTCTTGTACCTGCTTCCCTTTTCCAAGTTCTATATGGCCTCGACACTTGTATGGCTAGACTTACACCTTTTAGCCCTATGCTTGGTTGAGGGAGGCACAGTGCCAGGGTCTGGGAATCGCCATCAGGGATAGGTTTGGTTAGTTGAGGGACCATGATGACATCAGGGCAAGATTCCTGTGATGAATCATTTATTACAATAGTATCGAGGATCCGAGATACCTCCAATGTATCAATTGCTATAAAAAATGAAAATATCAATTATGGAAGAAAGATGTCTCAAGAATGTAGGGAAAACTACACATTTTTATACTTACTAGTATCATCTGTCATAGAGTCCATCATGGACACCCCAGCGAATTTTTCTTCTGTTGGGGTGTTATCAACATCACCAGTAGCTCGTTGACCATTGTCTTTCTCAGCCCCATTACCACAGCAAGCTGCTCCCATGCCTTGTTCAGCAGATTTCTCACACATATGCTCAATTTGAGAAGCATCATGGGCAGCGGAAGCAGCAATTGCAACGATTTCAGAAATTGATTGGTCGTCATGTGCAACACTCTTTTGGGGCGCAGAAGAATCAGTTGCTTTTGGCCCGCTATTTTTCTTACCCCTCTCTCCCTGCTCAGCATCATGGGTAGCATCGTCGCCAACTGCAGAAAATATACCACTTTGGTCCCTTTTGCGACTTGCTTCAACTGGTTCTGATGTGCTAGCTAAGCCATTTCCAGCTGTCAAATTAACTATTTCTATGTGAAACTGAGATATTATTTCCTTGTCTAATGCATCCAAAATAGCTTCAAGCTGTTACATGCAATGGCCGATGATTTCAGTACATCTTGTTTTAATCTCTGATTCATCCTGCTTACCATGTTATCAAGTCCGGATGGCTGTGAAAAACACAAGGGGAAAAACTAATTAAAAATCAGTACTTGTATGAGATATTTTGTAACAAAAAGGAATATACTATTACCCTATATATAAATGCACATAGAGCTGACAGCCCCTTATATATATCTATATCTCTACTATTATAAAATTTAAAGATGTTTTCGTCAGGATTTTGGTACGTCATCCGTGTTTGAGTTGGTTTTTGAGATGGTTGTCCCTCGTCCGTACGAGTCTAGAATAAATATTATACACCCCTTCCAGCCCAATCCCTCCCTCTCGCAGCTCCCAACCCAACCCAACCCAACCGGACTACACCATCCAGTCGTACCATGCCACACGCCTCCACTCGATGCCCACATGCCCCTCCTCAATCGGCGACTTTTTTCTCTCCTGTTTTTTTTCTCCTTTACTTTTCTCCCGATCATCCATATCCTCTCCCTCTCCTTTGAATCTCCTCTCTTTTCTCCTCATTTTCTCTTTTTTTATCCTTTTTTCTCCTCTAAATTTCTCTCTTAAATATTTTCCTTTTAAAATTATCATTGTTTAAGATGTCTATGCGGCATGTTTATTAGTATGCAAATGCTTTTCGTCTACAGTAAAGAAAACATTCACTATTTAAATAATCAAAATTTCATTCTTTGGTTGATGAGGTATAGTAAAATACACATACGTAAACTTATGGAATAGTCACCAGATTGATTTATGGGGTATGGAAAGGTGTATATAAAGGATTCTTTGTGTGATGACACATGAAATGAGTGCAACCGGGTTCAATGCTATATGTGATTTCTGACAGTTTTTCCATTGTTTTGTTTGTGTTGTTTTGGTTTATTGTTTAATTGGCAGAGTTTTTATCAGTAGTAAAAAATGTCTTCACCTGTTGCAACGCATAGGTGTTGTTGCTAGCATATATATATGTGCCTATTTTTACTAGTATATATATGTGTGTATGTATATCTGTGTGTGTGTGTCTATATATATATATATATATATATATATATATATATATATATATATATATATATATATATATATATATATAAAGGTTGCATAAAGGCTGTGTGATAAACAAAAAATAGACCTCATCGCATTTGGTTCGCTCCGGGAAGTTCTCATTCTCGTTCAACTCATCGGATGTGTGCCCATCATTCCACTTCATATCTCCTTCATCAACATCTACAGCAGGAATGCCTTTGATAAGCTTGTCGGGCTACCTATCCCATCTCTACAGGTCGTCTTATCGTAATACACAGTGTTGTCTATCTCTTTAATCTGACAAATAGTCACACACACACACACTCTTATATATATCTAAGTTTGCTGAAGTGCTTAATAAGGAGAGTATGACCCATAGAGAAATGCAGCTATGATACCTGGAGAGAATCATAATCTATTTCGCCTGATGACTTGTTGACAGCAAGCAATTTTACTGTGAGAAGGTGTGCGGTAGTTACATGCAGAACCCATGGAATGCCTTGTGGAGCGGAATAGCTTGCAATATAGTCCATGAAGATGACCTACAGAAAAAAAATCTGGATTTACAATACAAAACAGGGCATAGAAAAGGAAAAAGCAATTAGGAGAGGGTGGGGGGTTGGGAGGGAGGAGTGGAATGAAAGGAAAGGGAATGGCATGGAAACCTTACATTGTGGATATGGACACAACCTCGCACGTATACATTGTCATTTTAGTTAGTTTTGAAATCACTGATCCCTTGGATCTAGAAATTGTAAAATCAAAGCGTGTTTAATTTTTTTGTCGTGATGAACAATTGGCATCTGAGGTTATTAGTTTTTATATTTGGAGTTTATTTGCGACGTGGTTTGCGAGGTGATTGAATTTTTAGACGGTGAACAGGGATTGGTGTTTTGTCCGGTCAGACCGGGCAGGTAAGGCCGGTCAGATCGGCGGTATGTGTGCGGTCAGACCGGCCAGCCCGCGGTCTGACCGGTCGACTCTGTGTCGGTTTCGGTTTCGGGTTGTTTTATTGGATATCTATGGTTAATTCATTTTTATGACTTCTAGATGGATACTATGCATATGTAATACTCTGGTGTGCTAACAATGAGTCAAGTTGGTGATAGCTTGTGCTTGGATATGGTTTCTTTGTTTGATTCATGTGTATGTAAGCTTTACGTGTCGGGAGAGTATTGCCGGTGATGGATCGGGAGTCAACATGGAGATAAGGTGACATCCGGACGGTCAGTTGTCATGCGGGATACTTAGGCTAAAGATTAATGCACGTGGTTGGTGAAGTTTCCATATGCCATACGATGGAAATATTGTGTGCGTATGGGATGTGGAGTCGAATTTGGAAGGAGTCCAAATTTGGAACAATTGGAATATGTAAAGTTGGTTTCTTGTACGGGAAGGTTTCCTAGGTGGATTAGGACTTCTTGTATGAATTTGTTTTGTGGCTTTAGGCTGCCAACCTCATGTATAAATAGAGAGAGAGGGTGTGATCTTCCGGTATCACTTTGGAGAGCATTGAGTTGAAAGTTTAGTTAGGGTTTCGAGTTTAATCGAGATTTTTGTGAGGAATGCTGTTCTTGCACTTTGTAAATACAGAGAGAAGTAATAAAGTTATCATCTACTTTGAGAGATCTTCAATTTGTGTTTGCTCGGGTTCGGCGGTCTAACCGGCGAGTCATAGGCCGTCAGACCGGCGCATCAAAGCGGTCAGACCGGCGGGAACGCGGCGGTCAGACCGGTGACGGTGGTAGGAGGCAGAGGCGATTTTGGAGCGGTCAGACTGGGGAATCAATACCGGTCAGACCGACGGCATAGCGCGGTCAAACCGGCCGATCTATTTCGGTCATACCGATCTACATCGATTTGAGGGTAACTTTTAATTCTACTTTTGATAGTGATGAAGACAAGTAGTAGGAACAGAACATTTTCGATGTTTGCTTCATGGCTCGTGGTGAATCGGATTCAGAGTATGAGGATAATGAGGTGGAGGAAGCTATTCTTATTTTAAGTGCAAAAAATAAGAAGTGTGAGAAGATGTATAAAAAACAAAAGTTCATGATTGAATCTCTAAATACTGAAATTGCTAGATTGAAATCTCTTATTCTTGATGATGATGATTGCAAAAATTGTGAGATTGTAATGAATGAAATTTCAAAGATTAGAGAAATTAATGTTGCTCATGATTTGAAATTGAAATCTTCTTTTACTCTTGGATTTGCTATGTACACATGCACATTAGATGAGTTGTTTTTAACTAAAATATTGTTGAAAAAATATCAAGTTGCTTTTTATGCTAGTTCGATGTTTAACATGATTTGTGCTAAAAAGTTAAAACAACACAATATTTTGAATAACTCAACATGTACTCTAAACAAGATGAGATTGAAAGATGCTTTGCGTCGTGTTGAGTATATGGAAGATATTGTAAAATCTGATGAAGTGCTTTCTTGTCCAAAATGTCGTAAAAACAAAGATGTCATGGTAGATTGTGAAAATTGTGCAAATTTGGAAAAAGAGGTTTCTTATTTGAAAAGTTCTTTGGAAAGATTTTCTTTGAAAAGTTCTAAAGTGACTAGCTACAATAGGGGTGTAGGTTTTGATGTTCATGATCATTTCACCCCAAATAAACCCAATGTTTTGAAAGTGACTGAACATGGTGAAATTTTGACAAAATCTAATGTTGTGAAAACAGTTTTTAAATCTGCTGGAATTATGCCCTCTCTTTCTGCTACACTAAGGGCTTGTTCAGCTGTGTGGGTTGGGAAGAAATTCTCTCCACACGGAAAACAGAGCGACTCATTAACACATGATTAATTAAGTATTTACTAATTTTTTTGAGAAATGGATTACTATGATTTTTAAAGCAATTTTCGTACAGACCGTTTAGCAGTTTGAAAAGCGTGTGCGCGAAAAAAGAGAAATGTGAGTTGGGAAAGTTGGGTGACGAACTCACCCTAAAAGAAACTAAAACTAATATTTCAAAATCATTAACTGTTTGGGAAAAATATAATTGTTCCTTTTGTGGCAAAGATGGTCATCTTGTTGGTTTTTGTTTCAGATTAGCACATAAACAGAAAAAAGAAAGAGAGATTGTCTTTGCTAAATCTAAGTGGCAGAAATCTGGTTTTTTCTCGAGGAAACTGGTCAGACCGCAGTGGGTTGCGTGGTTAGACAGGCGACCGGTCCGACTGGCTACGGAGCGTCGGTCAGACCGGGCTCCGATCAGACCGGTGGTACAGAAGCGGTCAGACTGGGCACCGGTTAGATCGGCTACTGTACTTCGGTCAGACCGGCCTCGAAGAAATTTTTCTGAAAACTCTCAAACTGTTTTTGCTCGTGGATATATGCCTATTGGATCTACTGGTCGTGTGTCTCAGTACTGGATTCCTAAATTTCTTTTATCTAACCCCAGTACTGAGGCTTCGACATCTTCTTGTGTGTAGGCTTTGGTTACGAGGAAGGAGAACGTGTGGATTGTGGATTCCGGTTGTTCGCGGCACATGACCGGTGATAAAAATTGGTTCTCCTCCCTCAAGATGGCATCCAAGACGGAATCGATTATCTTTGGTGATGCTTCTACTAGTGCCGTTCTTGCTACAGGATCTGTCAAGGTAAATAACAAGTTTGAATTGAAAGAAGTAGCTTTGGTTGAGGATTTAAAATACAATTTGCCTTCGGTTTCACAAATTGTTGATGAGAATTTTGAGGTTCATTTTAAGAAAACTGGAAGTAAAGTATTTAATTCTTGTGGAGACTCTGTGTTGAATATTTCTTGCTTTGGAAGAGTATTTAAACCTGATTTTGAAAATCCTGTTTCACCTGTAGTAACATGTTTGGTTGCTAAGTTTAACAAAGATTTGATGTTTTGGCATCGTAGACTTGGACATGTTGGTTTTGATCATCTCACTAGATTAAGTGGTTTGAATCTTGTTCGTGGTTTGCCTAAACTTAAGAAAGATCTTGATTTGATTTGTACACCATGTCGTCATGCTAAGATGGTTGCTTCTTCACATGTTCCTATTTTTTCTGTTATGACGGATGCACCGGGATAGCTCTTACACATGGACACTGTTGGTCCAGCTAGAGTGCAATCTGTTGGAGGAAAGTGGTATGTGTTGGTTGTTGTTGATGATTTTTCTCGATATTCTTGGGTTTTCTTTATGGCAAGTAAGGATGAGGCTTTTGGACACTTTCCGAGTTTGTATCTTAGGTTGAATTGTGAACTTCCCGGTTCTTTGAAGCAAATCAGAAGTGATAATGGTGGTGAATTTAAGAATGCCTTTTTTTGAACAATTTTGCAATGAAAAAGGTCTTGAACATCAATTTTCTTCCCCTCGTGTTCCGCAACAAAATGGTGTTGTTGAAAAAAAAATCGTTCTTTGGTTGAGATGGCTAGAACAATGCTTGCTGAGTATCATACTCCTAGAAAATTTTGGGCCGAAGCTGTTAAAACTGCATGTTATATTTCCAATCATGTTTTCTTAAGATCAAAACTTGGAAAAACTTCTTATGAGCTTCGTTTTGGACATCAACCCAAAGTATCTAACTACTTCTAGGCCAGACATACAATTTGCTGTGTGTTTGTGTGCACGCTTTCAAGCTTCTCCTCGTGCTTCACATCGTCAAGCGGTCAAGCGAATAATGAGGTATTTGAATCATACACTTGAATTTGGAATTTGGTATTCTACTTCATCTTCTATATGTTTAAGTGGATATTCTGATGCTGATTTTGCGTGTTGTAGAATTGATAGGAAAAGTACTAGTGAAACATGCCATTTTCATGGTACATCATTGATTGCATGGTCTTCTAGGAAACAATCTAGTGTAGCCCAATCAACTGCTGAATCAGAATATGTTGCTGCTGCTAGCTGTTGTTCTCAGCTTCTTTGGCTTATTTCAACATTGAAAGATTATGGTCTTGTCTTTGAAAAGGTTCCTCTATTTTGTGACAATACAAGTGCTATTAACATTGCTAAGAATCCCGTACAACACTCACGCACAAAGCACATTGATATTCGCTTTCACTCTTTGAGGGATCATATTGAAAAGGGAGATGTTGAATTGAAATTTTTGGATACAAAATTGCAACTTGCGGATATTTTCACTAAACCATTGGATTCATCTCTTTTTGCTTTTCTTCGTGGAGAGTTGTGAATCATTCATCCTTTTGGCATGGTTTGAGGGGGAGTTTTTGTGCTCTTGGTTTTATCAAGCAACAATTAAAAAAACAAATTGAAAGAGAGCTTTGTATTATGCTCTTGGTTTATTTGTCTATTTTATAGGTTGTTTGAATTTTAGTATTTTCGTAAGGTTTAGATATTGCTTTTAAGGGAGATGATGCATGACATTTAAATTTCATATTTGAATTAATGAAATATGCAATATTGATACTAATGCATAGGTTGGATTGTAAATGCTTATGTATATGCTTTATTGAATTGTTATTCCTCAAATAGCTTTGAAATTGTTCTTTGTGCAAGAGAATAAAAAAAATTTATGAGAAAAAAATGAATACCGAATCCTTGAAAACAGTCTTGACGACAAGGACGTATTCGATGTGAGCAAAAATAATGGGTGCCAAATCCTTGGAAACAGTCTCGACAACAAGGACGTACCCAAAATAATTGAGCAAAATATGAAAAAGGCTCAAACAAATATGAAAAATCTCTTGGTTGTTTTGAGTTAAAGCTAATTTGGGAAAGAGTAATGATTGCAATAGGTCTATATATATGGATTTATTTTTCAACCTAAGTGTTTGTAAAGATGTTGCATTATAAAATGTTTGAATTCATGAATCTTGATTGCATTATTGAACTTAATTGTAAAATATTTGGTTTATGATTGTACTCTAGTATATACTTGCTATATAATTGATGGGTTCATCTTCTCTTTGTTGCAACACATGACATGAATTACTATATGTATGTTATTAAGCTCTAGAATATTAACTGAACATAATTCCAATGCTTGATGAAATCATTCTCAAAAGGACGGAGATACAAACAATGCAAGTGCTTTTCGTGGTTTTTCTTTCTTTTCAAAAGGAGGAGAAATTTTTCTTATTTTTCTTATTATTTTTCTAAACACCAAAACAAACATTTTTTGATGGGTTTGCCAATGTGTTCATCAAGGGGGAGATTATAAAATCAAAGTGTGTTTGATTCTTTTGTCGTCATGAACAATTGGCATCTGAGGTTATTGGTTTTAATATTTGGAGTTTATTTGCGATGTGGTTTGAGGTGACTGAATTTTCATACAGTGAACAGGGACTGGTGTTCTGTCCGGTCAGACCGGGCAGGTAAGGCCGGTCAGACCGGCGGTATGTGTGTGGTCAGACCGGCCAGCCCGCGGTCTGACCGGTTGACTCTGTGTCGGTTTCGGTTTCGGGTTGTTTTATTAGATATCTGTGGTTAATTCATATTTATGACTTCTAGATGGATACTATGCGTATGTAATACTGTTGCTAGCTCTAAATATTGTAAGCTAAATTTTATTGAACTTAGGAAAGTACACTTTACTGCTGTAATATAAAACTTCATAGAAACTAAGCCTAAAATACATCTAAAATTTATTAAGACATAATTAGTCTATGTCTAATATAGCATTTATAAAATTCATAACTCATAAATGCTAAGTGATAAAATAGAAATTATTTCACCATAATTCATGATTAATCAGTACTTAATCACTGTAGTAAATTCATTCAGGTTAGAAGCATTTTGGATTTTTGAGTGATTTGGAGTTATCTCGGTTGCCGTTATTTCGTAATAGTGAATGACATCGCTTTCGGTGAGGAGTTTGGGCTTTATTGCTGACTGTGACGGAGATTCTAACTAAGGCAAGTGCCCTCATCCTTTGAACACTTTGATCCTATGTTTTTATTGGGCAAACGTGTTCTATTGCAAAGTTGCATATGTTAGATAGTTATATTTGAGAAAATTATTTGAAAGTAATGAAATAGTAGTTATGACCTATTTGTTGCATAATCCACCTTGAGATTTGTTATCCTTGATGTTTGTAACCTTAGAATGGTTTAGACTCTTCATGTGCTCAAATGGGTTTATAGAAACTAAATAATGTCAAAAGCTTAGCCATGCCTAGTGATATGCTTTTAAACATGGTGAACACCTTACACATTTAAAAGTGGGCAATTTATAACTTCTGGACAGAGGTGAAGCCACTGGTTATTTGTGAAATAAAATGGTGGAAAATCTTGATTCTAGACTTGGGCGGCGAGTGGCGTACATATGGTAGTAGTTGTGCACCGATAGGGGGAGCATTTGCCTGAGTTGATTAAGGACCAAACTCTATGTTACCAACTAAGTATACAGTACTGCCACATGTGTTAGTATGGGATGACCTTAGCTTATTAAGTTGTTTAGTGTTTAGCCTTGCATATTGGTAGGCTGGAGTAGAATGAATTAGTTTGAGCGATGATTCATAGGAACTACCTATGAGTGTGTGTTGAATTTAATGCTAGCGAATATTACTAGCTGTGTGTGTGTGATTCTGTGAGGGGACAGATGGTCCGCCTCACAGCATGAGCATCTAAGTCTGTCAAATTCAATGATATAGTGTCTCGTGGGGGAACAGATGTGTTCACTACCACAGCGTTAGGTTTAAGGCGTGGGCCCGCCACCTAATGGCTCTCGGTCATTCCAAGGGTGGATTCACACTTGCCGTCACTGATGCAACGCTAGACACTAGGCAATGTAATGGCTACGTTGTGACCTCTAGTCCTCAGTCAAATTGTAGAGTGTGGGGTGCTAGGTCAGCACCGAACCAACTAGAGTGTAGCCTCCGGGCTTCTATCACATCATGTGGATTTGTACGAACTCTACAGAGTTGAAACTAACCGGTTAGTCGTGCTCACGGTCAAGAGTGACTTGGAGAAATAGCATGAGTGTAATTTTATCCTTTATAAAATGCTTTATGAAAAATGGTCGAGGATGGAAATTTGAAGATGATTTTGATGATGACTTGCTACCAGGTAAGGTGCAAGTGTGATGTTTATGATTTATGATGATATTAATGAGGAGAAATGATGATTATGTTTTCTCCAATTATTTATATGGATCACCATGCTTTACTTCATATACTTATTCTACAAATGCTTACAAATTTTCGTTTGCAAAATATTGTGAAATAACTTAGCTTTATGCAAATGAACCTACAAGTAGCCGTTCTTTGGTAACTAGAGCTTGCATGTATGTAGGATTGAATTGTCTTGCCAGTACATTAACATGGTTAATGTACTAACACTTGTATCTTTTGTGGGTTGTTTGTCTAAAATGTTTTGCAGGTTTAGCTGAGTGTTACGGGTTTGGTTGATCTCTGCGGGACGGTTCAATAGGGGTCTACCCCTAGTCGGATTGCTTATGGGTCTTGGATAAATAAGCTTCCGTACAAACCTGTTCGGCCATATGTATCCTAGACTTAGATTGTAAATTATTCGTGTGTTAGTATTCCTTATTTATGAATACCATTTGCTTTGATGAAAGTATCTTGGTATATTCTAGCTTATAGAACTATCTAGACATGAGTATGGATGTTGAACAAACGAGATGTTGTAGAGCTTAGTAAATTGTTAAGTCTCCTAGGATGTGTAATACATCTGGTCGCTGCCTTCGTGTGGTTTGACATGCACGTCTTAGAATAAAGTTGACTGGCACGCTAAGTCCCAGCAATATCTCTTTTGTTCAATATTCGGCACTACATAATTTATATTGAATGGTATTTAATTGTGATGATGGGGCATATTGAGGTTTGAGTGGCTATTATGCGTGCATGGATCCCACTCTCCCAAAACCATGTGGTGATCACAAATGACACCGAACGGTATAAATTCTCGGGTGCTCGACATCTTAGTAACGTGAAGAAAATTAGCAATATGAATTAGTGCAAGCACGTAGCTGATTTCTAGATCCAAGGGATCAGAGATTTCAAAACAAAAAAATGACAATATATACGAGCGAGGTTGTGTCCATATCCACAATGTAAGGTTTCCATGCCATTCCCTTTCCTTTCATTCCACTCCTTCCTCCCAACCCCCCACCCTCTCCTAATTGCTTTTTCCTTTTTTACGCCCTTTTTTGTATTATAAATCAGATTTTTTTTCTGTAGGTCATCTTCATAGACTATATTGCAAGCTATTGCGCTCCACAAGGCATTCCATGAGTTCTGCATGGAACTACCGCACACCTTCTCACAGTAAAATTGCTTGCTGTCAACAAATCATCAGGTGAAATAGATTATGATCCTCTCCAGGTATCGTAGTTTCATTTCTCTATGGGTCATACTCTCCTTATTAAGCACTTCGGCAAACTTATATATATATAAGAGAGTGTGTGTGTGTGTGTGACTATTTGTCAGATTAAAGAGATAGACAACACTATGTATTACAATAAGACGACCTGTAGAGATGGGGATAGGTAGCCCGACAAGCTTATCGAAGGCATTCCTGCTGTAGATGTTGATGAAGGAGATATGAAGTGGAAGGATGGGCACACATAGAATGAGTTGAATGAGAATGAGAACTTCCCGGAGCGAACCAAATGCGATGAGGTCTATTTTTTGTTTATCACACTGCCTTTATGCAACCTTTATATATATATATATATATATATATATATAGACACACACATATAAATACTAGTAAAAATAAGCACACATATATATATGCTAACAAAAACACCTATATGTGTTGCAATAGGTGAAGACATTTTTTACTACTGATAAAAACTCTGCCAATTAAACAATAAACCAAAACAACACAAACAAAACAATGGACAAATTGTCAGAAATCACATATAGCATTGAACCCGGTTGCACTCATTTCATGTGTCATCACACGAAGAATCCTTTATATACACCTTTCCATAGTCCTATAAATCTATTTGGTGACTATTCCATAAGTTTACGTATGTGCATTTTACTATACCTCATCGACCAAAGAATGAAATTTTGATTATTTAATTAGTGAATGTTTTCTTTACTGTAGACGAAAAGCATTTGCACAGTAACAAACTTGCCGCATAGACACCTTAAACAATGATAATTTTAAAAGGAAAATATTTATGAGAGAAATTTAGAGGAGAAAAAAAGGATAAAAAAAGAGAAAATGAGAAGAAAAGGGAGGAGATTCAAAGGAGAGGGAAAGGATATGGATGATCGGGAGAAAAGTAAAGGAGAAAAAAAACAGGAGAGAAAAAAGTCACCGATTGAGGAGGGGCATGTGGGCATCGAGTGGAGGCGTGTGGCATGGTACGACTGGATGGTGTAGTCCAGATGGGTTGGGTTGGGTTGGGAGCTACGAAAGGGAGGGATTAGGCTGGAAGGGGTGTATAATAGTTATTCTAGACTCGTACAGACGAGGGACAACCATATCAAAAACCAACTCAAACACGGATGACGTACCAAAATCCCGACGAAAACATCTTTAAATTTTATAATAGTAGAGATATAGATATATATAAGGGGCTGTCAGCTCTATGTGCATTTATATATAGGGTAATAGTATATTCCTTTTTGTCACGAAATATCTCATACAAGTACTGATTTTTAATTAGCTTTTCCCCTTGTGTTTTTCACAGCCATCCGGACTTGATAACATGATAACCAGGATGAATTAGAGATTAAAACAAGACGTGCTGAAATCATCGACCATTGCATGTAACAGCTTGAAGCTATTTTGGATGCATTAGACAAGGAAATAATATCTGAGTTTCACATAGAAATAGTCAATTTGACAGCAGGAAATGACTTAGCTAGCACATCAGAACCAGTTGAAGCAAGTCGCAAAAGGGACCAAAGTGGTGTATTTTCTGCAGTTGGCGACGATGCTACCCATGATGCTGAGCAGGGAGAGAGGGATAAGAAAAATAGCGGGCCAAAAGCAACTGATTCTTCTGCGCCCCAAAAGAGTGTTGCACATGACGACCAATCAGTTTCTGAAATCGTTGCAATTGCTGCTTCCGCTGCCCATGATGCTTCTCAAATTGAGCATATGTGTGAGAAATCTGCTGAACAAGGCATAGGAGCAGCTTGCTGTGGTAATGGGGCTCAGAAAGACAAAGGTCGACGAGCTACTGGTGATGTTGATAACACTCCAACAGAAGAAAAATTCGCTGGGGTGTCTATGATGGACTCTATGACAGATGACACTAGTAAGTATAAAAATGTGTGGTTTTCCCTACATTCTGGAGACATCTTTTTTCCATAATTGATATTTTCGTTTTTTTACAGCAATTGATAAATTGGAGGTAGCTCGGATCCTTGATACTATTGTAACATATGATTCATCACAGGAATCTTGCCCTGATGTCATCACGGTCCCTCAACTAACCAAACCTATCCCTGATGGCGAGTGTTTACCAGACTCTGGCACTGTTCCTCCCTCAACCAAGCATAGGGGTAAAAGGTGTAAGTCTAGCCATACAAGTGTCGAGGCCATATAGAACTTGGAAAAGGGAAGCAGGTACAAGACAAATTCACCCTAATGCACCCTAGAACTGTTCTAGAATCATGTTGTATGCTCAACCAAAGGCAAAGGCGATGTAGTTAAGATATTGATTCTTGGAACATATGTCACAGAAGAGGAGTTCAAGTCTGCTGAAATACTCAGGTGAGGTGGACTCGAATTTCATGTGGATGTGCTGTAAAGCTATGATGGCTGATTGGGATTCAAAAAACAAGATAATTGTGGGTCCAGTTGCTATGGTGAGCTTCTTTTTATTGCTGTCCTGTGTTTCTATTTTTGAATTTATCTTTAGAGCTGAGGAATAGTCTATAATTTTTGTTTTTTCACCAATTAACAGGATCAATTGATTCGGAGAATTGAAAATTGCAACCTTTAAAAGGCCAGGTCCAATTTTTCAAATGTCAACATTGAAGAACTAGACCAGGTATGCTTTACATTCACTCTCTACTTCTTTTTCTGAGAAATAAGTATTTTGGCACCTTCATGGTTGATTCGAATGTTTTTCTGCGGCTATGTGCGGTGGTGGGTGTTTTCCTAGATGTATTTACCGATTGTGGAGAACCATCACTTGTTCTTGATTGTGATCGTCACGGCTTCGCTTCAACCGTTGTGGTATGGCTCATCGTTGGCAACGCCGTGAGGGACGTGCTAGTGACGATTCATTTGGTAAGATTAAATTCACTATGCCTGCTTTTGATGGTAAGTATGACCCTGATGCTTACCTTTCATGGGAGTTAGCAGTAGATCAAAAGTTTGCTTGCCATGATGTTCCTGAGGATAAGAGGGTTAGGGCTGCCACTAGTGAGTTTACTGATTTTGCTTCTGTTTGGTGGACTGAATATCGTCGTACTCATATGAATGCTTTTCCACCTAATTGGGATGATTTGAAACAAATTATGCGTGCTAGATTTGTACCTTCATATTATGCACGTGACATGTTAAATAAGCTGCAACAATTGAAGCAGGATGGTAAGAGTGTGGAAGAATATTATCAAGAGATGCAAATGGGTATGTTGCGTTGTGGTTTAGTAGAGGACGAGGAAGCTGCCATGGCTCGATTTTTGGGGGGTTTAGATGGAGAAATTTATGATATTATTAGTTACAAAGTGTATAATAATATGACTCGGTTATTTCACTATGTTTGCAAAGCTGAAAGAAAAGTGCAAGGACGACATGCCCGTACAAGGGCTAAATTATCTGCAAGTAGAACTTCCTGGACGGCTCGAAATGGCACCGGTGCCCCACCAAGTTGATCATCGGCCTCGACACCAACACTGACACCCTCCAACAGCAACAAACAGCAGCCAGCACCTTCCTCAGCTCCCCCTCACGCTAAAGTGGTTGTAGACAAGCCTGCCAAAAGTGCTTCTTCTGTTGCTTCCACAGGACAAACACGGGATGTTCAATGCCATCAATGCAAGGGTTTTGGGCATTTGCAAAAGGACTGTCCTAGCAAACGTGTTCTGATCATCAGGGACGATGGTGAGTATTCTTCTGCTGGTGAATTAGATGAGGATACACTCGCTTTGCTTGCAGCTAACGACACAGGTAGCGAAGAAGAGGAACAAATTGGGCCTAATGTTGTGGACCAATATGAGAGCCTTATTGTGCAACGTGTTCTGAGTGCACAAATGGCCAAAGCAGAGCAGAATCAGCGGCATACTGTTTTTTAGATGAAGTGTGTCATCAACAATCGTTCCTGCCATACCATCATTGATGGGGAAAGTTGTAGAAACTAGGTGAGTACCGAGATGGTCACCAAGCTAGCTTTACGCTCAAAACCACATCCCCATCCATACAACATTCAGTGGTTCAACAATAGTGGCTGAATTAAGGTAACACAATTAGTGGGATTAAATTTTGCAGTTGGTTCTTACTGTGATTTTGTTGATTGCGATGTCGTACCTATGCATGCTTGCTCTTTGCTTTTGGGTAGACCTTGGCAATATGATAAAGACACATTGCATCATGGTATAACAAATCAATACTCTTTTATGCACAATGGGAAGAAAATTGTGTTGAATCCTATGACTGTTTAAGCTGTTTTTGAGAATGATGTTGCTAGAGTTAAGAAAGAAAAAAATCAAGAGCATGCTAAAAGTGAAAATCAGATTGTCACCAAAGAACTTGTGCACCATAACAAGATAGAATCTAAATCTGACCATGGCGAGAAAAATGTGATTCGGTTGCAAAAAGTTTGTGGAGTCGGTTTTGATTGATGTATCGTTTGATAATCTGGTGTCCTAGGCAAAGAGGAACCACACCAATCCATCCCAAATTTGGTGGTTGAACTCTACTGTGGTGACTATCCCGAATTTGGTGGTTCAACTCTACTGCGATGACGATACTGTAGGATGAATGTCAGCGGTTCAAGTTCACTTATCTCCAGCCCGAGAACTTAGCGGATACTATGGTAGCACCGAATTTTGCCAATTCAGGTCTAGAATAGAAGTAATAAAGTGAATAAAAAGGGGCAATGTAAATATTTCTAATATATCAGGACCCGCGCATTCCTACGCAAACCAATACATACTTTCCTACGATACTGTAGGGGAGGTCCTGTGGCAAAATAGATCGATATGGTATTTCATTGCTACAAACATGGGTTATTCTAAAATAAGAAATGTCATTTTGATACTTCTCTTCAGCCAAGTGGAGTATGCATGAAAGAGTCAAAGCTTGTTCTATTCTTTTCCCTGAGCAGCTGGGCCATCCTGGACTTGAACCAGAGACCTCGCCCGCTCTATATTCCATAGTGGAAATACTAAAAAATTCAGAAAAAAGTAAAAGAGTCTAATTAGATCTATCTTGAATTTTTGAGAACCCTTTGAGAAGGCGTTCACGGGTTCTCAAATCAAACACCGATCGATTGCATAAGACCCGCGGTAGCAGTAGAACGGGGAAAGTATAACTTTTTTGGACCCCCTTTACAAAGGAATTTATTAAATCCAAATTCTGAAAAAAAGAGTAAGCAGATCCATAAAACATATATGCTATGAATAGACCACTCATCCCTTGCTTGTTGCTTCGCATTCTTTCTATTCCATCCTAGTCCATTCCGGGATAGGTGGCTAATATAATATGTGCGGTAGTCGTCATCTGACCAATCAGCTCGGAAGAACATGAAATTCTTTTTCCTTGCCGCAGGGACCAGGAGGTTGGATCTAA
The DNA here is from genome assembly GCA_008326285.1 of Oryza officinalis. Taxonomy (NCBI): domain Eukaryota; kingdom Viridiplantae; phylum Streptophyta; class Magnoliopsida; order Poales; family Poaceae; genus Oryza; species Oryza officinalis. The sequence continues at coordinate 13,655,753 of BDMV01000010.1, forward strand.
CCATATCCAAAAAAACCCTAGACTTCCTAATAACAGACCAAAATCCCTACACAATTAGTTACAAAAGCTTTTTGACAAGCACTCGCTGCAATTGGCTGTGTAAACCAAAAGCCTATCAAGAAATAGGAACACATTCCCACAAGCTCCACTTGGACTCGAACCGAGATGCTTGAGCACTGCTTCCTAAGAGCAGCGTGTCTACCAATTTCACCATGGCGGCTAAGTTGGGAGGGGAACAACAACTAGAAACGGTTGCTAATACCCCGTAGGCTGAGGAGCAAAAGGAGAAATCCGCCCAAGGAGGGGCTCGTGGCAGTCCGAGGGGGGGCACTACGGCTCCTCTCTTCTCAATAATCCATATATCGCCCTTATCAGTGTATGGAGAGCTATCTCTGGAGCACAGGTTGAGATTGAAGTACCAACCGGTCACTGTGAGGAACCTTCTCTGTTTCATTCACTAAGAGGGAATTAGCTAAATGATGATGAACAATATCGGTCAGCCACAAACTTTGTGTTTGTGGATGGAATCCCCCAAGAAGAGTTAGAATAGCAGTTCCTGCTCCTTGAGTGGTAGAATATAGATAAATAAACATACATATCTAGATAGATTCTAGAATCTCTTTCTTGACTATATATTTTAGTATTTTAATAAATTCAATATTAAAAACCCTAACTTTTTCTATTAATGGGTATCTCTGTCAATCAATTCGGGCCGCAAATTGCATTATAATGTGTCTCACAATCCGAGTAAATGAGCCTTTTTTATTTTGTATCAGGCTTTATTTTGAGTGGAAATACCAAAATACTAAGAAAATTTTCTATTGACAGCAATCTATGCTTCACAGTATTATATATTTTGTATATTGAAGTCCTTAATGTGATATATGGAATATATGACAAAGGTGGAGTCTTGGAGTATTCTGATCGATCGGTCATATAAGCCTGAGTCAGACATCAAAACCTTTCTCTTATAGGAAATGGTTAGAAAATCGCTATTCCATCCTTCTAGGGGATTATGTGTCAGAAAGCATGAATATTTATTTCATTCCATTAAAACTAAGAAGCCAAATAAGCAAGCCCCCGAGAGGGCTTAATTGATCATGATTTCTGTGTTCTCTTTCTTTTCCTTTTTATTTGTTTCAAGAAAGATATCGTCCGATTCTCCTTGTGGGAGAGCAATACAAGCGTTGTGCTGCTAGGCGAAGCGGTTGAGTCCCGCACCGTGCATTATTGTATACGCTGCTAGAAGAGCACGTATGCAGAGAGGAAATTACAGTTTAATAAAAAAGCCTAAAAAAGTTTCAATTTTATGGTGTGCGTTTATCCGACTGATCCACAAATGCCGAAAATCCCTCTTTTGGCTGACTCTATCTTGATGAGAGGAAACAAATGAGAAACAATTAAAATGATTTGATTATTCTTTTCTGATCCTCATGGCCTTTCTATCCTTCTAATTGGATTCAAAGTACGACGGAGAAGGTCCCATTACAAAATTGGAAATTTCGAATTGAATCCATTTATTTTATAATCTATATTATTCTTTTTCGAGACTGCCACCACTCGGACTCGGGTTTTCACAGCACAAAAACGCATCCACATGTCTGTTTTCAAAGTACAAAGAGTTCCAAAAGTACCTTACCAGATTCCCGGAGATGAAGAAGCGACTTGGGTTGACTTAGACAATGTTATGTTTTGAGAAAGGACACTTTTTTTAGGTCAAGAGATTCGTTGCGATGTCACGAATCATATTACAGGTCTCATGGTATATCTCAGTATAGAAGATGGAATTAGCGATATTTTTTTTTTATAAACTCCCCAGGCAGGTGGTCAATCTCAGGAATGGCGATTTTTGATATGATGCAAATGGTGACACCAGATATATGTACAATATGCCTCGGAATAGCCATGTCCATGGCATCCGTCGTTCTGCTTGGAGGAGAACCCCTTATTCTTTCCTTTACCTAAAAGAAGCAACTCCAAATCAAAATTGAATCCATTCTATCTTACGAGCAGTTCTTATCAATTTCTTGTATTTTCAGTCCATCATTATAGACATTTTTTGAGATATTTTGTTTTTTTGTTATTTACTAATAATTTAATGATTAATATTTCACCTCCTGTTCTTCCATCAAATATTCTGCTTTTTCCCGGATACTCGGGTTCAAATACCCACGGATTTTTTGTTTGTTTACTGGCTTTATATAATTCTGAAAACACAAGTTTTCTTGGAGCCTCTTTCTCATATCTCTCATCAAAGAGAGCTGCAGCGCTTAGTACTCGGACCTCGCCTCGAGGCATTTTCTTTACCCCTTCTTACCATGAAAAAGCAGGGTCTTTTTCCCAAAAGATCCTGTTCAACCGATTCACCGCCCAAATGTCCTCTTTTGCCTAACTCTATCTCGAGTCCTCAACAGAGGACTCGAGATGATCAATCCTGAAATGATAAGAGAAGAATTGGCTCTTCTCCAACAAATAAACTAGCATCAACAGAGGACTCGAGATGATCAATCCTGAAATGATAAGAGAAGAATTGGCTCTTCTCCAACAAATAAACTAGCAACCTCCTGTTCCAGTACAACAGTTGCAGTAGAATGACAACAGATTCGTGTATAGGGAACTAGATTAGCTTAGCTACCTATCTAATTTATTGTAGAAATTCCGGGATCTGTGATTCGGCATGAAAAATAGAAATACTTTTTCTTGGGTAAAGGAACGGATGACTCGATCGATTTCTGTAATTATTTAAATTGACTGGGCTTAAAATTGTTTCTCATTCTCATAGCTACGAAATGGATATGATAGCAGCAGGAAATTCTTTGTCCCTGAATCGGGGTTTTCAGGAAGAACAGGTTGTTCTAGCTAGATACCATCAAGAATTCCTGACTATTGCATGGGAACAGATTCATGTTAGAAGTATTTTTCCTTTCCAATATTTTTCTATTGGAGGTACTCTCATTCCTTTTATTGAGCATAATGATGTGAATCGAGCTTCGCTGTTTGATGAGCCTGCGTAGTATTAGGTAGTTGGTCGGGTCGGCCCAAAATCTAGGGCTTCGTGAATGAGTTAAATCAATTTATTTTTCTTCCATGAAAAAATATTTGATCCATAGAAAAACAGAAATAAAGGATAAAAATTATATTGCCAATTCCATTTTAGTTATATTCTTTTTTCTTAATGTTAATAAAAAAAGAAGAAAATTCTTTTTCTTTCTTTCTAATTCTAATATTGGATATTGGCAAGCCTGGGTTGGGCCTTCCCCCATCCCTAGAGGAGCCGTATGAGGCGGAAACTCCACATACGGTTTTGAAGCCAAGCCTTTCCAGCAATGGGGTCTAAGTTGTCTATTTACGTGGGTGAATCAAGTACAACAAGTTAGGTCAGAGCTTAGGGGAAATTTTTGAATTAGATTGGGCTACTTTGAAATCAGATGTGTTTTTTGCAGCAGTCCAAGGGGTTGGTTCCGTTTTGAGAAAAATAAGACAAAAGAAAAATAGGAGAGAAAAAAACCGAGAGCAGCAAAAATTACTTTCGAGGGTTTAGTTATGGAAGCCCTCTGTTGTTCCGCATCTTGGACTAACCATCCCTTGGAGGGTATTGTTAAAAGATCCTTGATTCCTAATGAAATCGATGTAGTAGTGGCTTGATGGAAGCCCAGTGTTTTTATTTGATCCAGTATATGGGATGTATATCCCATTCCGAAATGATCTATTAATCTGAGCCTTTCAAAGCTATTGTTTGATTCTAGAAGGACCTTAGAGTATTGTCACTGTTCCACTGGAAAAAAAATATTTGTCAGTGGTCAGTTTAGTTCGAACAACAAAGTGAGTGGCTGGACCTAAAAGGATCTACTAAATTCATCGAGTTGTTCTAAAGAATCAAAACGGTTGGTTATTAACGGAATTCCTTGTTGGCTTTTGGCAGTAGCCGAAACAACTGGAAACCCAGGTAGCGGTCCGAAAAGGGCAAAAGGGCAAGGTGAGTAGTGAAAGCAAGAACGTTCTTTTGCGGAAACCTAAGAACTGGCAAAGTTCCACACTTGTAGTTTGGTCAAGAAAGTTAGTAAACAAGACAAGGATTGATTATGAATCTTGATTCTGATAGTGAGATTCCTCTAGTCAAGTCTAAGGATTGAGTTTGAGGGCTCGTTATGGATAGAAGGTCCGTAGAAGTGAAAGTAGGAATCCAAGCTCCGCCCTCCCCTGGTAGAATATGTGTAATCCAAGCCTTCTGGGACCACCCGAGGCGCCTTCTTTCTTATGCCAGCCAAGTAGCAATCAGAAAACCAATCAATCTTCCTTACACTACGGTGGCCTTGAGTTTCCCGCCCCTTTGCCTTAGGATTCGTTAATTCTCTTTCTGGAGGGGACAGGGAAGGGATATAACTCAGCGGTAGAGTGTCACCTTGACGTGGTGGAAGGACGAGCACTGTGATACTGATCCAGTGTGGTTTCCAGAAATGTTTAAGGAATGGTTGTGGCCATATTTCTTGTAAATTTATCTCAACCCTAAATTCGGGTTCACAATCAATAACATCTTCACCATCGAGAGTAACGATCAGTCGAAGAACACCATGCATTGATGGGTGGTGAGGGCCCATATTGACTATCATGAGATCTTTTTTGTAAGCGGTAGACTCATATCCTTTCTTCCTGATCAACAAGGCAAATTCCGACAAAAGCAGCCATCGATTCCCCCTCTGAAACAAGAAGTTCTGGACCGGCGTCATCCTGGGCTATATTTTAGGAAAGATCCGGCCTATCATTTTTCATGAGGCGGGACAAATAGAGAATGCAATGCAAAAAATAGGGGAAGGGGAGCTTGAGTAGGTAAAACAATAGTCATCATGGAATTAATCAACAATATTGCTAAAGCTCATAGGGGCGTATTCGTATTTGGCGTGGGTCTTTAGAGTTTTCTATATGCACAATTTCTCGATGTTTCGATGAGAATTTCTTGGCTTTCCATCTAGTCTTTCTCTTTTGATGTTGCAGAGTTGAAACGAAGAAATATTTGTTACTTTCCTGATGTTTCCGAATAATTTCAAGAATCATACTTTTGTGGAAATCCATAAGGCTATAGGCTTCAACACGGTAGATGTTTTGTTCCGAATTTTTCTAGAGCAAACCTCCGACCCAACGATACAATGAATTTTTTTTATTCACCCATTTTATGAAAAAGGAGAGTGGTCTTATTCAAATTCAGCAGCTCCCATCCGTTTAAGAAAGGAAAGAAGGGATGGACCCGACTCGGTATTCTTAAAAAAAGAGGGGAAGCAAAACCAAGTCACGATGATATGGGTTGCCCCTTCTTCTCGGGGAGTTGAAAATAAGCATAGATCCGGAGATTCCCAAATAGGTCAACCTTTTGAACTGCCTGCCATCCCCATTGACAGAGGATATCTCTGGCCATGGAGGTTTCGAGTCCATCAGTTCTCTTTCGTTTTCACGGTTTAGGCTGCTCCCATTTCGCTCGCCGCTACTATGGGAATCGCTTTTGCTGGATTCCATATTATTCGCATGTCTAGAATCCTACCAAGAGAATACCCCCCATTTTTATGTAATTCAAGTAGGATTGGGAAGGCTGTGGGCGAGGACGGATTCGAACCCCCGACACCATGGTTTGTAGCCATGTGCGGGGACTAATTGAAGTAAAAAGTCTACCCATCTGGGAGACTTCTGTTGGCGTAGAATTTCGACCTGCCTCACAACAAAGCAAGTTCCACGTTTCCACGACGGCCTGGGAGATCTGCTTAGCTCCAGTACAGGTCCAATGGCTTGCCTAGGTACGTGTAGGGCGTGCCAGTTGATTTGATCTACAATCAACAAGAATAAACAAGTAAACCACGTTAGAAACGATGGTCGATCGGCCGAAAGGCTGATGTTGTATCGTGAGAGCCCAGCCGATATGGCAAAGCTATATCGGCCTACTTAAGGTTATAGCAAAATAAGATTGGTAAATAGACCTAATCCCATCGGCCTTGATTAATGTGTCTGTGGCAATTTAATGGAATCGGCTGATGAGGGATACTCTAGTGCAAACTTGTACAGGCCAATCGACCGATATAGATATACCGATCTCAGAGAAGTCCTAGGAATACCCTGTAATAAATATATTTGTATCTATCGATCTACTTGTACAAGTGGCAAATACATGCAAAGACATGAAATAATCACATGCATTAGGTAGGACTGGCTGAAACCCCGGTGCTGTCCTTAATTAGGATCGAAAACAGGCTTTGAGTTAAACCTTGAAACACGACTAAGGTCGATAGGAATTCAGAGTGTAGATCGAGAACTAACACAAAGAAAATCAAGCCGTCGATCGCTTTTAGGGATGGTAGATGCCTTAGATGATCTAGACGAGCAAGCTAATTCGACCACCATCGGCAATAAACCCTAAAACGAGTTAATCACTAGCGAGATAGAATTAGAAAGCCACATCAAGATCAGCCAAAACATGATAGATGACGATCACATCGCCAGGGCTTAACGTGTCTAAAGCGACACACTAGCCCCGACGATGTATATTGTCGGGTACGAGTTCTTACCTCTGCTCTGGGGAAGCAAGAACTCGCCGGAAGCTAACCTCTTGCAAGGGTTGGCGATGCGCCGAAAGTAGATTGAATTGTTGTTGAATTGATTGAGAGCGACTCTATGTACAAACTACCGGGATATTTATACCCGAGATTACAACATGGTCCGTATAGGACACGATCTTATCTCTAACTAACAAACAAGTCCTTGCGGCGGACTCTTGCCATAGATTAGATCTAAATCTACTTAATTCACAAGATACAATTGCCTAAAACCGAGCCTTATCTCTATTTGGCAATCTCCTTGAAGCTTATCTCAAGCCCAAACCAAGCCCATGCTGACTCTATCAGCTTCCTGCCTCTATCGGCCGATGACCGTATTGAATCCATATCGGCCGATATAGCCTTTCTGCTAGCGCTTCTTCCAGTCCGATACGCCTGCTGAGTCCGATACGAGACCTAGTTTGACTTCAACTTGGTCCTTCTTTTCTGCATCGGTTTTCTCTTTCCTCTTCGAGTAGATTACGAAAATCTGCTGTTAACACATGCCCCCCAATTCCGCTTCATTATATAATGTGGCGGAATTAGCTCCGAGGAACCCATCGACTTCTTCGCTAGGGTTTGTCTAAAAACCGCGCAGATCCAGATTCGCAGCCTTCCGCCGCCGATTTCCTCGCGCAGTTCCTCATTAGCCACTTGCGCCTCTTGATTCCTGCGACTCCTCGACATCTTTTTGGCATCGACTCCCTCATCGGCGACCTCTTCAACAGCATCAATGGCTTCCTTGCCGTTCTACGCTTCTGAGATCCCTGAGGTAAGTCAATCCCTCTCTGAGTTCACATTTTCATTTTTCCGCCGAATCTTTTCAAACTAGGGTTTCTGCTCCTGCCCCCCCCCCCCCCGGTCTTATTTTTCATTACTGTTCATATGCCGTAGGTCTTCAAGAACCAGATTCTAATCCCTACCAATGACAAATCACATCGGTTCCTTCTGGGCCCCATGGGCAACTCTGACCCTTCCTGGCTGATAAATGCGGAAACGAACAGAATCACTTTCAAGAAAGTCAAGCCCAATGTTTCTTCATGGAAGCATACCTTCAGATCTTGGCCGTTAAAGCTCAATGGCTACAGGACTTGGTACAAGAGGATTGCTGCGGCCAAGCAAGTTCATTGGGATGAGATAGGAATCGGCCAATGCATCACTCTGTCTTTAGCCGACACCAAGAAGAACGAACCCCTTATGTTAGCAGCCACTTATTTCTGGTCCAGCACCCTAAATGCCTTCCTGTTCTAGCAAGGTCCGATGACCCCAACATTAATAGATGTCAAGATGCTGACAGGATTGGATATACTCTCTGAGATTAATCCCTTCAACCTCCTTATTAACAGCAGCCATAAGCTGAAGACCAAGAAGATTGGAGGCTGGTCTAGGTATATATCTGAGCACATGGAGCAAGGATCTGTCTCAGAGAGAGAACATGTGGCTTTTCTGACTTAGTGGTTAGAAAGATTCGTCTTCTGCGGATCAACCTGTGGCCCCACTTTGAACTGCCAACATTTAGCTCAGGCCCTGGTTGAAAAGAAACAACTTCCCCTTGGCCGATATCTCCTTGGAGTTGTCTATCGGCTGCTTTACCTGCCACTCAGGATCTGATGTTAAAACGGACAGTGGCACATGGAGGTCCATGGTGGTTAATCCAGCTCCGGCTAACAATCCACACCAACACCATGGTCGATCGGCCTCCATTATCAGACTCGGTCTTCCCATCGGACTGCACTGACAACGAAGATCCCTCATGCAGGAGATGCATGTCCTTTGGAGAAGCAGCTTCAGTCTATCCTGGAACAGATCAATTGGCTGAAGAAATATCCACCTGGTTCGTCCGATTCTACATTGGCCCTCCATCAATCAAGATGGACATGTTTCTCTATCCTTCGGACTCTGAATTTGAGCTCCCTGCCGATCTGACCCTGAGCCAACTGAATGATGACATAGTCTCGAGGGAGGTCTTCATGATCGGCGTCACTCCTTGCCTGCTCCCAGTAGGCGTGTTTCAAGGCAGAAGCACCAACTTGTCGTACGAGTTTTATAACCCCATGGTGGCTGCCAGACAATGCGGGCTTGGGCAACTTCCTATCAGCCTGCACTTCCATCGGCTCCTAGAGAGCAGGGGCACAGTCTCATCGGCCCTAATCATGAGTAAAGCCTTGGAGATCAGCATACCAAACTTGGGCGATTGTGGCCGATTGTGGTTGAGCGCCTTTATCCATATAAGCTTCCAATCATGGTGGCAGGAGTGGGCTACTCACATCTTCCATCAATCGGCCAGGTTCTATCTGACAGAGCTTATTGACAATATCAGTCCCCAGGTCCCTGACACCCCAATGCCATCTGTTAGCAACAGCGGACAGAAGATAACCTATGCTCTGGTCCTGGCCCCGTCAGGCAAATCTGTTATGGAATCGACTATCGGCCTTACTGCCCCGAAGGTGTCGTCTCTGTTCCAAGGGCCGATAATCAAAGAGACTATAGAAAGGAAGATGCCAGCAAAAGAGAAAATTCAGAAACCTGGTAAGAAATCCAAGACTGACGACCAGGCTGATCTTGACGAGCTATATCCCTCCGTGGAAGAATTCTTAGACGATCAACTTATGGAGGAGGAGGTCGATGCAGCAGCCGCCTATCTGCCCGAAGAAGAAAACCTGTCGGCCAATACTGCTGAAGAGCCATCGGCCAGGACCACTGCAATTCCACCGGCCGATGACCAAGTTGACGCTGCTCAACCAAGGAGAACTAGACATGCAGTCCGCAAGGTTAATATAATCCCCTTCTTGAATTTTTGCGATTTCCTTTTGCTGGTCTATCATAACTTGATTTCCCTTTCAGGTCCTTGCATTGTCTTTACTTAAAGAAAGAACTCAATCGGTCCCACTACCCAAGACTAAGAAGGCCACCTTGGAAAGACATGAACAAGCCAAGGCCTGATTGAGAACACCATCTCCTTCTCCACCACCCTCTCCGATTGCTTTGGTAAGAATTGATCTTTTTGCCTTATTCTTCTGATAATGTGGATCTGATCACCGTTTTCTTGCCTTTTTTCAGCACGAGCTCCATCACCTGCACCACATCGACCAACCCCTCCACCTGCTGTTTTAGAACAACAAGAGGAGGCCGATGTAGGCATAGCCGATGTCCCATCACAGGTAAACCAGATCACTTCAAACCCCTTGCCGGTTTTGCCTGACTGAGTTAACCATGCCCTATCTTGATGACTGCAGAACCTAGCCGACATGTTTACTTTTGAAATTGGCCAATTCCTTGATGATGAGGACAAAGAGCCACTCAGCACAGCCAAGGCATCGATTTCTGAAGAATTAAAGAGCCGGCTGTCTGATATTGCTAATCGGCTGGAGTCATCGTTAGAATCGTTGGTGGAAAACTGTAATCCCATCAGGAGTAGGGTACAAGAAATTCAAGATCAACTGCCTGAAGACCTGATGGAGATCCTAACGCCAGCCATCTTCTTGGAATAGTACCACTTCAAGCTTCATAGGGCCAAAGAGAGAATTGCAGAGAGGCGGGAGCGCAAAGGCTTGGAATCGGCCTTAACTGCCAGCAAAGCTCAAGTTAACTCTGACAAGACTAAGTTGGACGAGTTGGCTGTTGAGCCGATCGCCTTAAACAAATGGCTTGAAGAACTCCGCCGCCTCGAAGCAGATCTAGTGTTGAAGCTAGAGCAAAGAGATCCAAGAAGTTGAAGCCAGGATAAGTGCATCACCAAAGGCCATACAAGATCAAACAGCGAAGCTGAAGGCATCAGCCAAATATCTTGCAACCCTGAGTAAGTCCTTGAAGCCAATTCCAGGGTCGACGGCCGATGACGCTCAGACGATAGAAGACATCGATCAAATCCGTCGCAAGGCCATTGCAGCTATCCAAGACTGCATAGGCTGATGTAATATACTTTTTATCTTCTTCATGTAAAAAGATAACCTCATGTTTTGATATATATATATCTCATCGGCCAATTAGACGAATATGATCTGAACCAAAAATTTTTTGAAGTCCATAAATTTGAATCAATCTGATAAACTTGAAGAATCTTGGAGAATTGCTTGCTTGTATATATGCCCCCCAAATTTTGGAAGATGAGGGCTCATGTTGTAAAATTTGAACTAAGGGCGATAGTGTATATCGGCTATCTAAAGGCGATGCAATACGCATCGGCTATTATTATAAATCGGCTTGGAGGCCGATCATGAGTCTATCCAAACGCTTGGGTAATATTTCTTTAGGTATTTGCCGCTAAGGGCTCTACCATAAACTTCTCCATCTAATCCTTTTAGTAGATAAGCATTGCGAGGAACACATCGATGAATCTGAAAAGGACCTTCCCAATTAGGTGACCACTTGCCGAATTTGTTATCTCTGGAACCGATCGGCAGTATTAATTTCCAAACAAGATCCCCTTCCTCAAATGACTTGGCTACAACCTTTTTGTTATAATGACGAGCAACTCGATCTTTATCTCGCTTTATTTTTTCCAAGGCCCACAATCGGACGTGTGCCAAATCATCTAACTCATCAACCATAAGATTGTGGTACTCATCGGCTGTCAAGTTGACTTGCAATGCAATCCTTCTTGAGCCGATGTTGGTCTCCCACGGCAGCACAGCTTCATGTCCATAAACCAGCTGATAAGGTGGCACTTGAGTTGCACCATGACAAGCCATCCGATACGCCCAAAGGGAATCGTCCAGCGTGGTATGCCACCATCTCGACTATTCGTCGATTTTCCTTTTGATCAACTTGATTAAAGTCTTGTTAGAAGCTTCTGCCTGCCCATTAGCTTGCGCATAGTATGGAGAAGAATTCAATAGCTTGATGCCCATGCTGTCGGCAAACTCAACAAACTCATCGAACACAAAAATTGATCCTTGATGGGTTGTCAGCGTCTGTGGAAGTCCAAATCTGTATATGATATGCTCTTTAATAAACTGTATGGCATCCTTGGAATCAACCTTCTTAAGAGGGATGGCCTCAACCCACTTTGTGAAGTAGTCTGTAGCCACTAAGATAAACTTGTGTCCTTTGCTTGATGATGGGTTAATCTGTCTGATCATATCTATACCCCATCCACGAAATGGCCACGGCTTTATGATTGGATGCATAGCCGATGCCGGTGCTCTCTGAATTGCTCCAAACTTTTGGCAATCTTGACATCCTTTATAATACTTGAAACAATCCTCTAGCATTGTCGGCCAAAAATATCCAACGCGCTTCAAAAGCCATCTCATTTTATGGGCCGATTGATGTGTTCCACAAATCCCTTCATGGAACTCGCTCATAACAACATTGGCTTCCTCTAAACTCAAGCACTTTAGCAAGACACCATCAATCGTCCGATAGTATATATCATCATCTAGCAAGACATAATGTAAAGCTTTGTATTTCATCTTTCGTGATGCCGATTGAGAAGGATTTCTCAAATACTTGATGATAGCAAACCTCCAGTCATCGGCATCCACGGTTGCAATTTGAATCTGAACGTCTTTCGCCATCGGCCTGTATCCTGATGCCCCCTGAGCTAAATAATTGGCCTCGAAGTTTTGCTTCCTGGGTATATGCCTCATCGTCACAATCTTGAAAGCTTGTAACAACTCCTTGCACTCCTCATTGTAAACCCTGAGAATATCATTCTTGCATTCATACTCCCCAGAAAGTTGATTGATGACCAACTGTGAATCGCCAATAATTTCCAAAGAATCGGCCTCGACCTCTTGTAATAACTGCAAACCCTTAAGAACAGCTTCATATTCTGCTTGATTGTTAGTATAATAAGGCTTAATAGTAAACGCAAACTTGAAGCTTGCCCCCCGAGGGGATATGATGACTAGGCCGATACCGCATCCTTGTCTGCAAACAGATCCATCAAAATACAATGTCCATGGCACAATGTCTAAATATGCAATTGAATCATCTCTATGTTGAACAATGAAATCGGCCAGGGCTTATCCTTTGATAGCTTTGGCCGATTCATACCTGAGGTCAAACTCTGTTAAGGCAAAAATCCACTTCCCAATTCTCCCTGTCAACATGGGGGCCGATAACATGTATTTCATCATATCGGCCTTACTTACCACGATGCACTCATTGGAAAGTAAATAATGTCTCAATTTAGTGCATGAAAAATATAAGCATAGACATAACTTCTCCACTGGCGTGTACCTTGTTTCTGCATCCAACAATCTCCTGCTGAGATAGAAAATAGTCCTTTCTTTGCCATCAATGTCCTGAACCAAAACTGAGCCGATAGACTTTTCATCGGCCAATAAGTACAGCCTGAATGGAACTCCCTTTTGTGGCAGAATTAGAACTGGTGGGAAACTCAAATAATCTTTAATATCGTCCAACGCCTTTTACTGCTTATCACCCCATGTAAATTCTTGACCGTCCTTCGTCTTCAATAATGCAGTGAACGGCTCTATCCTGCCTGACAGGTTTGATATAAAACGCCGGACAAAGTTGATCTTGACAAGCAGAGATTGTAACTTGGTCTTGTTATCTGGAGGCTTGATCTCTATTATAGCATCAATGTTCTTCTGCGTAATCTCAATTCCTCTTTCGTGGACCAAGAAACCCAAAAACTGACCGGCCGATACGCCAAAGGCACACTTGTTAGGGTTCATCTTTAGACCATATTTCCTTGCTCTTTCTAGTACCTTGCGTAAATCGGCCAGGTGCACATTGTACTCTTTTGACTTTACGACGACACCATCAATGTAAACCTCAATCAGCGAGCCAATAAGATCGTGAAAAATATAATTCATAGCCCTCTGATAAGTGGCTCCATTGTCTTTTAAGCCAAACATCATAACATCTTACTCGTATAAGCCGATTGCCCCCAGACACCTGAAAGCTGTCTTGTGAATATCTTTCTCAGCCATGAAAATCTGGTTATAGCTGGCGTTTCCGTCCATAAAGCTGATGATCTTGTATCCAGATGCAGCATCAACTAGCAAATCGGCCAACGGCATAGGGTACTCGTCTTTTGGCGTTGCTTTGTTTAGATCTCTGAAATCGATACACACCCTGAGCTTGACGTTTTTCTTCAATACTGGAACTATGTTGGACACCCACTCCGCATATCGGCAGGGTCTGATAAAGTTGGCGTAGTAAAGTCCTGTGATCTCTGCCTTGATAGCTTCATGCATATCGGCCTTAAATCTCCTAGGAGCTTGTTTAAACGGCCGATAGCCTGGTTTGATAGGTAACCGATGTTCTACAATCGATCGGCCTAATCCTAGCATCTCATGATATTCCCATGCAAAACAATTCATGAATTCTTTCAAAACATTTATCAAATTATTCTTATAATCCCTTGGCCGGTTTGCACTTACATACGTCGGCCTAGGCCTATCACCTATTCCTATGTCAACCTCTTCAAGTTCATCAGCCAACGTGAAACCTTGTCCCAATTTTTCATCTAATTCATCCACCGCATCATCTGTGTAGGGACTGTCCTGTTCGTCTTGGCTGGTAGATGTCACACCTTTGCTAAAGTAACTGCTTGTTTTCATCCTCGATCAGCTCAATGTCGCAGTCAGTTACCTTGAGGAAATCGGCCTCCCAAACTCGTCCGGACAGGCAATCGATTCCCTCCATCTCTCATACGGCAAGATCGGCATTGGCCACATGCACTGATCTATCGGCCTGCACGATCTCGACCTGGTCCCCTTGCCATTGAATGAGGCACTGATGCATTGTTGAAGGGACGTAACAATTTGCATGGATCCAATCGCGTCCCAACAACAGGCTGTAGGAACCCTTTCCATCAAAGACAAAAAAGGTGGTAGGTATTGTTTTGTTGCCCACTATGAGCTCCACGTTCAACACCCCTTCCTCAGATGCGTTGTCGCCAAAGTCCTTTAACACCATATTGGTCTTGATGAGGTCTTCAGGTACCTTTCCAAGCTTTCTGAAGGTTGTATATGAAATCAAATTTACTGCCGCGCTGCCATCGACCAGCATCTTCATCATCGGCCGCCCATTGACGAATCCCTTGATGTACAACGGCCGGAGGTGCATGTAGCTGGTGTCGACCGGCTTGTCAAACACGGCTTGGTCTGGTGACAACTGTAGCCTAGCCGAAGATTGTTCTATCTCATCGTCGGTTAATGCTTCATTGGCCATCTATACGCTATACTCTACTGGCAATACGAAAACCATGTTAACAGAAGCCGATGCTATGCCTTTACCTTTCGCAGACGCAGGAGCCTTGTCACGCCCTGAATATTGCCTAATTTAATAATTCATTCTTCAATGCATTTTTAGAATTTATTTAAAAGCCTTCAAGGTAAACTCTAATAAAATCTTGGAAAAATTGCAACATAAAACTGAGTTATATAAAATTTCATTAAATACTTTGCTTGTTTATATATTTTCTAGATTTTTCTGGGAATTATTTGAGCAAGGGAAGTATTATTAATCAATGAAATAGCATTTCATGAATTATTTAAATAAGAAAAAGTTTTAAAAAACCCTCCCTAAGCCGCCGGGCTGTTTCCAGCCCAACTCCCTCCTTTCTGTGCGTGGCTGTGCAGCCCAAGCGGCCCAGCCAAGCTGCCCTTTCTCTTTTCTTTCCTTTTCTCAGCCCAAGCGGAAGTCTACTTTTCTTCCCTGTTACTGTTCTTCTTCAACCTCAGGCCAGCCGAACTGAGCCCGAGTTGGCTCGGTTTTTCTCCTCCAAATCCGGCCTTTTCTCTCGTGTATTCCTAAAATTAGTTGAGGGGATTTGTTTCCCTTATCCTCTTCTATCTCTTCCCCCAAAAATCCGATTTTATCCCTTTTGAATTCGGTGCGAATTTGGATTCGTTTTCGAGTTTCTCTCTCCACCAAACCCTAGGTTTTCCCGGTGCAATTCCTTGCGTTTCAAGCTCAATCTCTCTCTCCCGTGGCTTTAAATAGAGTCCCCTCCCTCTCCTCTTTCGTTTGCCACCCCGCCCGAGCTCGCCGCCGCCGTAGCCGCTTCAGCCGCCTCGCGTCGTCGCCGTGGTGGTCGCCGCCGGTTGCCGTCGCCATCACCAGGTTCGCGAGGAGAAGCCGCACACCGTCCACCTCTTCGCTGCCGCCGAAACCCGCCGGAGAGTCGTCGCCGTCGTTGACCCGAGCCGAGCCGCCATCGAACCTCGTCGTCGGACGTCGCCGGTCGTCGTTCGTCGTAGTTCTTTGCATCGGTGAGCTCGCCTCGTCGTCCTCTTCGCGTAGATGTCCTCGATTTGGCCGGCCGAGCCCTCCATCACCGGTGGTTGTGTAGTTCAGAACCTTGTCCGGTGGTGATGTCATCATGACATCATTAATCCTTTATTTAAATCGTAATAATTTTCTGTATTAGTTGAAAAAGATTAAACTTCGAAAATTCATAACTAAATCATCGTAACTCGGATTCGAGTGGTTCAAGTTTCTAAATTCATTTAAAGTCAAGATCTACATGTTAAAAATATTCACATGTACTGTTTATGCTTGTTTTTGTACTGTTTTGTTGATTTTGTTCATTTGCTTTAGTTTCTGACGTTCCGGAGGAGAGCGTTTACGTTGAGGAAGGTTCAGAAGTGTTTGAAGAAGCTCAAGACAAGTCACACAGATCCCAAACAACCCTTTGAGCATGTTGAACCCATTTAAAGCTATGGTTTTATTTCAACTTATGCATTATTTTCGAATGTCATTGGGTGGTGAGCCTTTCCCATTTAATTATGGCCGAAGATGACTTTATTTTCCTATGGGTAATAAATTGATCAGCTTGAACCTTATATATTGGTTTAGTTCAGCTAGATGCTTATGTTAGAAGCTTAGCCACGCCTAGAAACATTAGCTCATTAATGGGATAAATCATGTTTCACTATCACTTATGGTTAAATTTAGTGGTAGCTCACGATGGTCAATCGTGTTATGATAATTGATAATTAGAACTTGATTAATGGTGGGTTGTGAGCACGTGGTTTTGATGGTCCACTCTTTATTGGTCTTGGTGGGCCGATGGGCGATTGCTGCTCCTAGATCTGCTCCTTCTGCCTCAGCCTCTGAACCCGTCATTTCTGAGTTTTGCTAAATACGTCACTTGGGCACCACTGAGGGTTCTGGGATTGCTCGTCGTCTTCAGTCTGATGATCGTGGTGCATCGGCCCTAGCCTCTCATGTACAGATTTCCTCTGCTTGATCGGCCGATGCACTTGTCTACTTGAGCTGCCCTGGTGAGAGTCTTCTATGTCGTTGCATGCAGGACACTCTTCTATGTCGTTGCATGCAGGACACTCTTGGATTGTTGGCAGCCTCATTCCTTCATTCCAACAGAACCGGAAAAACTTGCACTCCCAATGGGGGTCATAGGATCTGTCTTGGTCAGAGTAATCTTGTGCTTGCTCCTCACGCCTCCGCTGGTACTTCTTGATCAGGACTTCTGAGGTCTGATGAGGTCGCTTGTTGGTCCGATAGGTATCACTATCGGCCCTGTCTGCCCGCACCATGTTGACTGGGAATGGGTGTCCTTCTATCTGCATCAGCCACTTGGCTTCATCAATCTTGATCATGCCTTTCTCAATAGCCGATTGAATCTGTTGCCGGAAGATCTTGCATTCGTTGGTGTGATGAGAATATGTGTTGTGCCACTTGCAATATCTTCTCTTCTTGATTTCCTCGGCCGATGGCAGCACATGACCTATTGGCAACTGTATCTGCTTTTCCTGCAATAGTAGATCAAATATCTTATCGGCCTTGTTGATGTGGAAGTCGAACTTGTCCTCTTTGTCACCCTTCTTAGCCCATTGGCATGTCGTCGGCTTCCTCATCCGGGCCCACTCAGCCAGATCGACGTCGGCATCAAGCTCATCGTCTTCGTCGGAGGCGTATTGATAGACACTATTAATTTTTCTTTGTGAACTTCTTCGCCTCCTGGAATCTTTGTTCATGGACCGATACCCTCTGTGCTAGCTGAGCTAGGCTATCAAATTCTTGCGACGAGAACCTTTCTCGTATTGGCCCTAGTAATCCCTGGAACGCCAAATCGGCCAGTTGAGAATTGGTCAAACTGAGGCTATAACACCTATTCCTTATGTCCCTGAATCTTCAGATGTATTCTGGGACCGATTCGTCAACCCTTTGCCTGATGACGGTAAGATCAGACAGCTTCATCTCTTGTACACTGTTGAAAAAGTATATGTGAAACTGTTTCTCCAGGTCGACCCATCCTTTGATGGAATTGCAGGGCAGAGAGAAAAACCATGTGAACACTAACACTGACAAGGACAAAGGGAAAAATCTCACCCTCAACGCCTCCACAGCCGATGCCTCACCACACTGAGCTAAGAACTGGCTAATATGCTCGTAGGTGGAGACATTATCCTGCCCCGAAAACTTGGAGAAGTCAGGGATCTTGTACCGATTTGGCAGCGGCACTCTGTCGAACTCCTCGGGATAGGGGTGCCGATACACTGTTGAACTCTCCTTGGGCTTCAAACCGAATTGATCACACATCACTTCGGCTATCATGTCGGCCCAGTGCCCCTGGGTGAATCCTGCGGGCTGGTGAGGAAGTTCTTGGTGGTAAGCCTGCTGAAAGCCTTCCGGCCGATATTGCCTGGGGGAGTACGGCTGGAAGTGGTGATTCAAGTTCTGTGCATCGTATTGCCCTGTAGTGTACTGCTGGTAGCCTTGCGACACGTTGTAGGCAGCTGCTTGTGGAGGGTTGCTTGGCAGAGTGAATTGAGGTTGTCCAGCCGATGGTTGGTTGACTGGAGCTTGTTGTATCGGCTCAACCATCGGTCGTTTCCCCCTTGTCTATTGTGCGAATTGTTCCTCCGTAATGTGCTGGGGGCTTCCTCCCGCTTGTCTGGTTAGGACCAGTGGCATGGTTGACGCTGGCTGGGCCGATGGAGGTGGAATCGGCGCTGTCGGCTGTGGAGTCATACTCAGATCGGTCCTCAAGGTCCGATAAGCAGGGAATTTATTGTCAGGCAGGAAAATCGGTCCTTGAGGCTTGTACTAGTGAATGGAACCATCTAGGATTGATTTAACTGTATTGGTCAATGTGTACACTAGGATTCCCGATTGGTTCACTAACGCAGAGTGAACCGCGGAGTCGATGCGGTCCTGTAGCGTCGGCGCGGCACTGCGATTATCGTCTTCAGTCTTGACAACTTGGTCGTGTGCTGCCGCCGATGTGCTGGCTCCGTCCCCAGGGTTCGGCATTATCACCTTAGATTTTTGGATGAGGGTGCCTTGCCGAGTCCTGGAGTACGTTTGCAGGTACATGTTTTGGAATTGCTCGACCAGCTTGTTCATCTCAGCTTTCTGCTCCTCATTGAGCTGATCGGCGGTCACAGAGACGACGTTCTCCTCTGAGATCTCGCTCTGCTTCGACATCCTGCAGCGAACTTGTTGTTGTTGTGAAGCTTGCATTCTTGTTGGTCCCACCAGGCGTGCCAAAGGCGTGTTGGCGTAGAATTTCGACCTGCCTCACAAAAAAGCATGTTCCACGTTTTCACGGCGGCGTGGGAGATTTGCTTAGCTCCAGTGCAGGTCCAATGGCTTGCCTAGGTGCGTGTAGGGCATGCCAGTTGATTTGATCTGCAATCAACAAGAATAAACAAGTAAACCACATTAGAAACGATGGCCGATCGGCCGGTTGGCCGATGTTGCATCGTGAGAGCCTAGCCGATAGGGCACAGCTATATCGGCCTACTTGAGGTTATAGCAAAATAAGATTGGTAAATAGACCTAATCCCATCGGCCTTGATTAATGTGTCTGTGGCAATTTAATGGAATCGGCCGATGAGGGATATATGAAGATAAATACACTAGCTAATACTCTAGTGCAAACTTGTACAGGCCAATCGACCGATATAGATATACCGATCTCAGAGAAGTCCTAGGAATACCCTATAATAAATATATTTATATCTATCGATCTACTTGGACAAGTGGCAAATACATGCAAAGACATGAAATAATCACATGCATTAGGTAAGACCGGCTGAAACCCCGGTGCTATCCTTAATTACGATCGAAAACAAGCTTTGAATTAGATCTCAAAACACGACTAGGGTCGATAGCAACACAAAGTGTGAATCGAGAATTAACACAAAGGCAATCAAGCCGTCGATCGCTTTTGGGGATGGTAGATGCTTTGGAGGATCTAGATAAGCAGACTAATTCGACCATCATCGGCAACAAACCCTAAAACGAGTTTATCGCTGGTGAGATAGAATTAGTAAGCCACATCAAGATCAGCCAAAACATGATAGACGGCGATCACATCGCCAGGGCTTAACGTGTCTAAAGCGACACGCTAGCCCCGACGATGTAGATCGTCGGGTACGAGTTCTTACGTCTGCTTTGGGGAAGCAAGAACTCGCCGGAAGCTAACCTCTTGCGAGGGTTGGCGATGCGCCGAAAGTAGATTGAATTTGTTGAATTGATTGAGAGCGACTCAATGTACAAACTACCGGGATATTTATACCCGAGATTACAACATGGTCCGTATAGGACACGATCTTATCTCTAACGGCAGACTCTTGCCATAGATTAGATCTAAATCTACTTAATTCACAAGATACAATTGCCTAAAACCGAGCCTTATCTCTATTTGGCAATCTCCTTGAAGCTTATCTCAAGCCCAAACCAAACCCATGCTGAATCTATCAGTTTCCTGCCTCTATCGGCCGATGACCGTATTGAATCCGTATCGGCCGATACAGCCTTTCTGCTAGTGCTTCTTCCAGTCCGATACGCCTGCTGAGTCCGATACGAGACCTGGTTCGACTCCGGCTTGGTCCTTCTTTTTTGCATTGGTTTTCTCTTTCCTCTTCGAGTAGATTACGAAAATCTGCTGTTAACAACTTCTTACTTCAATTAAATCATTTCACTTTTTTAGTCGAAACCTTAGGTGGACACGATGTCACTTTATTTTATCGCATTGGCAAAGACTATCCATATCCTATGTACCTAACCCTTCTAGGGGATTCTGTGTCAGAAAGTCGATTAAGAAAAAAATGGAACCACCTGCAGTATACAAAATAAATTTTGTAGCTGAATAGAGATGCCTCTTCCCTGCTCCGAGAAGCTGGGCTTAGGGTGCGCCTCCTGCGGTCGTTTCAGTGACTCAATTGGCTGGCTTCCCCCAGCTCAGACTGATGCCGCCACCTCTCCCAGGACCGGAATGATTATCCATGCCCAATGGGTCTACATTTGTCCCTGAATGTCGTCGTGTACTCTTCACTTCCCTGCCATTCTTGTATCGTATTATTCGAGGAGCCCTAGATGCTGTCGCACTAAAGAATAGTCAACAAGGGTGTTCTAGTGCGTTGTAGATTCTTATCCAAGACTTGTATCATGATTTTTTTCTCGTTCAATGCCTTTTTTCAATGGTCTCGAAGATAGAAATTTTGCATTTTATCTATGGGGTCACAACCGAGGTCGTCAAGCTTCATTCAAGAAACCGGGGGCTCAGAAAAAGTTGGTTCAGTGACCAAATAAAATAATCAGGAATTCCGGGTAACCGGCCAAGCTGCTAAGGTAGCTCAAGTAGTCATAAATCCTACAATGTCTCTAAGTAAGAAAAGCTTTATGAGATTCTATTTTCCAAAGTTGCACCTACAACTACTCATTGAAAAGAATCCTACTCTTATGGGTAAATGCTCACCTCGTGAGCTACCAAACTGCTCTACTCCGCTCTGGAGCGCTAGAAACCGGTTGACGAAAAAGGTTGAATACAGGCCACAAGTACCAGCTTAACGTGGGGAGGTGGCGAGTTAGTAGCAGTAGGCGGCAATGTTGCTTTGTTACCTATTCCATTAGGAAGATTATTCATCGGAAAGAGGTCTCCGAAGACTTTTGGGAAAATGTCACCGTCAACGTTTCCTCTAGCGTCAGTAGGAGTACTATTATGAATAAATTCAGACCTTGGGCTCGAGGACGTAGTTCTCCCATAAAAAACCATGTGTCACAGAATCCCATTTTTTTGGAACGAGTTGAGGGAGTTGATTTTATTAGCGGAGAAGAAGCTGTAAATTGGGGCTTATCGAGCACCATGTTACGAGCTTCTGGAATACAATGGGAGCCCAAATGATAGATTTAATCAGTTCTTGCCAATAACCATGGCCGCTGAATAAAAACATTAAACTGAAGGCCCAGACAATTGAGTATAGAAAGATTCCCAACCCACTATCACAAGGATTTTCAGTCCTTTTCTCTAACCAACTGAACTATCTGAACAAAAAACGAACGAAGTTTTCAGCCAAATTAGTAGATGCTGCCAAAGGGGGTGGGGTGCCATACGCAAAAAAGGAAGCGACTCATAGAATGGCAGAGCCAAATAGAGCTCTCGCTACGAGAACAACCTTGTCTGGAAGAAAAAGAAATACCAAAGTTTTAGAATTAATGATCTATTCAGTCAATATTTCCTTTTTTAGAAGTGGCTAGTCAAACATGAGGTGGTTCATAGATCTTTGGGCTTCGATCATCGAGGAATAGAGACTTTGCAAATAAAAGCAGACGATTGGGATTCTATTGTTGTCATTTTATATGTATATGGTTACAATTATTTACGTTCCCTCATTTGGAATCTGGGCTCTTCTATCTTCGACTTATTTCTTTTTTGCTTTATTCTTTATTTATTTCATTTTGATTTTTCCCTCTTCCTCTATCCCTATTCTCTAGGTACAGCATTTACATCAGCAGAGAACCTTTTCCTCTATATGAATCTATATTATTCCATTCCAATTTCTTGCTGAAACTTCCCAAGAAAAATCCCGAATTGGATCCAAAATTGACGGGTTAATGTGAGCTTATCCATACGGTTAGGCACTCTTTAAATAGGAATCCATTTTCTAACTGGCCTAATAAAAAATCAAAAAGTTTAGCCTACGTTCTTCCTTAGATCCCTTATTTTACTCCGATAGTATTGCATATCGCAATCGATGCAAAGAAAATGAATGCATTTCCATACTATAATAAAAAAGTAAGTGTAATAAATAGAGAATTGGATCATGTCACATGACTTATTCCATTTCTACTCTATGGGATCTTACGGAGCCTCTTCATGGATGACATGGTTGAGGTATGATCATAGAAAATATTCTCCTCAAGTGAAAATGATGTTAAATCTGATATTGTTAGTTTGGATACAAGTGACGCTGTTTGTTGTGCTTTTGTCTACAAGGAGGCTATGTTTTCTTTTGAGAATATATCTGTCTCTTTTCCTCCTGCAGTCACTAACCTTTTGCAAGAGTATGTGGATGTTTTTCCCAATGAAGTGCCACCGGTGCATGGAATTGAGCATCAAATCGATTTGATTCTGGGAGCTTCACTACCCAACCGTGCATCATATAGAACCAACCCGGAGGAAACTAAGGAGATTCAGCGTCATGTTCAGGACTTGCTTGAAAAAGGGTACGTAAGAGAGTCTCTTAGTCCATGTGTTGTTCCAGTGATTTTGGTACCTAAGAAAGATGGATCGTGGCGTATGTGTATTGAGTTTAGAGCTATTAATAACATTACCATTAGATATTATCATCCTATTCCTAGGTTAGATGATATGCCTGATGAATTGAGTGGCTCTACTGTTTTCTCTAAAGTTGATTTGCGTAGTGATTACCATCAGATTCGTATGAAGTTGGGAGATGAATAAAAAACAACATTCAAAACTAAGTTCAAGTTATATGAGTGGTTAGTGATGCCTTTTGGTTTAACTAATGCACATAGCACTTTCATGAGGTTGATGAATGAGGTTTTGCGTGCTTTCATTGGAAAATTTGTGATGGTATACTTTGATGATATTCTGATTTATAGCAAATCTTTAGAGGAACATCATGAATATTTACATGTTGTTTTTAATGGTTTGCGTGATGCACGTTTGTTTGGTAACCTTGAGAAGTGCAGTTTCTGCACCGATCGAGTCTCGTTTCTTGGCTATGTTGTGACTCCGCAAGGAATTGAGGTTGATCAAGCCAAGATTAAAGCAATTCAGAGTTGGTCGACTCCTAAAACGGTCACACAGGTACGGAGCTTTCTCGGACTCGAGGGATTTTATCTTCGCTTTGTGCGAGATTTCAGCACCATTGCAGCACCACTGAATGAGCTTACAAAGAAGGGAGTGCCTTTCACTTGGGGCACAACACAAGAGAATGCGTTCAACATGTTGAAAGATAAGTTGACACACGCACCTCTCCTCCAACTTCCAGATTTTAATTAGACTTTTGAACTTAAATGTGATGCTAGAGGGATTGGATTGGGTGGTGTTTTGCTACAAGAAGGAAAACCTGCTGCATATTTTAGTGAAAAATTGAGTGGGCCTACTCTGAACTATTCTACTTATGATAAAGGATTGTATGCTCTTGTGAGAACTTCGAAAACATGACAGCATTATTTGTGACCCAAGGAATTTGTCATACATTCTGATCATGAATCTTTGAAGCATATTTGTAATCAAGGAAAATTGAACCGTAGAAAGGGAAGGAGAATATCATTGCAGACACTTTGTCTAGGAGATATACTTTGTTGACACAACTTCACTACAAAATCTTTGGCTTAGAAACAATTAAAGACCAATATATGTATGATGATGACTTCAAAGATGTGTTGTTGCATTGTAAGGATGGAAAGACATGGAACAAATTCGTCTTCAATGATGGGTTTGTTTTTAGAGCTAACAAGCCTTGCATTCCAGCTAGCTTCGTTTGCTTGTTGTTGTTGCAGGAAGTGCATGGAGGTGGTTTGATGGGGCATTTTGGAGCCACGAAGACAGATGACATACTTGCTAGTCATTTCTTTGGCCAAAGATAAGAAGAGATGTGGAGAGATTTGTTGCTTGCTACACTACATGTCAAAAGGCTACGTCATGCTTAAATCCACATGGTTTGTATATGCCTCTACCTGTTCCTAGTGTTCCTTGGAAAGATATTTCAATGGATTCTGTGTTGGGATTGCCTAGGACTAAGAGGGGGCATGATAGCATATTTTTGGTTGTGGATAGATTTTCTAAAATGGCACATTTCATACCATGTCATCAAATTGATGATGCTACTCATATTGCTGATTTGTTCTTTCAAAAAATTGCTTGCTTGCATGGTGTGCCAAACACAATTGTTTCTGATCGTGGCACTAAATTTTTTAGCCATTTTTGAAGAACATTATGGGCTAAATTGGGGACTAAGCATTTGTTTCTACTACTTGTCATCCCCAAACTGATGGTCGAACTGAAATTGTGAATAGAACCTTATCAACTATGTTAAGGGATGTTTTAAAGAAAAATCTAAAGATGTGGGAAGAATGTTTGCCTCATATTGAATTTGCTTATAATCATTCGCTGCATTCTACTAAAAAGATGTGTCCTTTTGAGATTGTTTATGGCTTGTTGCCTTGTGCTCCTTTTGATTTAATGCCTTTGCCATCTTTTGAAAAGCTGAATTTTGATGCTAAACACCGTGCTGAATTGATGTTAAAACTGCATGAAACAACTAAAGAAAACATAGAGCACATGAATGCTAAGTATAAGCTTGCTAGTGACAAAGGCCGAAGACAATTGAATTTTGAACGAGAAGATTTGGTTTGGTTGCATTTGCAAAAAGAAAGGTTTCCTAATTTGAGAATGTCTAAATTGATGCTTAGAGCTTATGGACCTTTCAAAGTGTTAGAGAAAATCAATGAGAATGCATATAGGGTTGATCTTTCTGCAAATTTTGGGGTTAGTCTCACATTTAACATTGCAGATTTAAAGCTATAATTGGGAGAGGAAGATGAGATTGAGTCAAGGACGACTCAAATGCAAGAGGAGGATGATGAGGACATCAACGCGATCGATACATCCTCGCCTACATAACAACAGATTTTTGGTCCGATTACTCGCGCTCGTGCACGCCTAATAAACTACCAAGTGAGTTCATTCTTATCTTCTGGTCCATCTTATTTAGACCATGGAAACATTTGCACTCTTGTTTTGGTTAGGAATGATGGACAAGACCCAAAAGGAAATGTATTCGCGCGGGCTAGATTCGTACTGCATAACAGCACCGACTTGTGACGACCGCCACGACTTCATATGGATTCCGTTTTGAGAAGGCAAGTACTTCACAGAAATATTATCAAGTCTACTTTCAAATGGATATGGCCTCATGTCCATATCTATTCTGGAGAGGCCGCAATCATCGTTTTACTACAGAGACCTTTTTCTATCCAAGGTGTTGCGTCACCTTATTTGGGCCCAATGGGCTATGTATTAAATTGAGTCCGTTAGGGACGCGTTTTAGGGTTAGAGGACAACCCAACTTGTCCTCTCACCTATATATTTACCTTAGCCATCATAGATCAACTCAGGTTTTGTTTAGACTAAAGTTTAGCTTCGCTACTTTGCCGTGTAATTCCGTGATCGGTTAGATCGCCGGTTTTCTCATTACGGAACCCCACCTATGATACTTTTGTTGATTCAATTCTACATCTTTATTCCGCAAATTCAGTTGCTTGTCATCTAGTTCTTGCTAGTTCTCAATTGCTTGCAGGAACAAATACCCTCGTGGTTGGGCTGACAGTGCATCCGTCGATATTCATGACTGCCTCTGGAGTTGGTGTAATGATTGCTAAGGCGCAACATCCCTGGACAGTTGTAATCGGATCACCAATGTCGCTCCATCCAATCGACTTATCCTCTCATTGAAAGATCGGGACACCCTCACGCACATCATACTATCTGCAGAAGCATTTCATGGACAACTTATCAATAATTTACCTATAGTGTATTGCACCTCTGTACCACTAGCTTTAGCACTTTTTCTGACTTCTTTTTTTTCCTGCCTGAATTATTGTTACCATCAAGAACAGATTTTAGCCTAGTTGATTTTTCCTGGCTATCACCTCCATCCTTAGACTGGGCCTTCTCAACATGTTGTCCTCCTATTGACATCAAGTTCATCGATGCAAGCTTTTCTACCAAATCTTGTACTATCTTGATTGCAACATCATATATCCTTGTTTTGTCTTGCATGCTTCGCTTGCAACTAAAACTGATTTATTGCAAACTCTAATATACCTCATCTTTCTGGTTGATACCTCATAGACATCATGTGGCACAGGCGAGATTGAAGTGCTTTCAGTTCCATTGAGTGTCCAGTTGTGTCATGACTTTCAAAATGTGGCCACACATCAAGCCATCTCTCTCGAACTTCCTGCAAACACAATGGAATGTTTGATCAGCCAAATTCACTTGAACCAGGAATCTTTTGTTGTTTTCTGGCAATATTTTCCTCACATACTATGATCCTGGCTCTAACTCATAGGCCACTGTGTACATAGTTGTCCTGTCGAGGGCGTCTTTGAATTTCTCAAAAATCAGACGTTTGTAGAACTTCGAAGCTTGTTGCTCCATTGTATATGGATATCTTGACCAGAACGTGCTTGTCTGCACAGTAACAAACCTCTGGTGGTCATCTCTATCCAACAAGACTGCACAATGTTTTCAGATTGCAAGATGAAGTTTCGGACGGACTCTCTTGGGTGTATGAAGTCTTTGAAAAGAGAATTCATTTCCTTGCTCCGTTGGGTCATGCTCACGAGAGGATAGAAATAGTCCATGAAGTAGCATGGAACCCACTTCTTTTTGTTGTCAAATAAGTGGTGCAAGTACGTGTTCCCCTCCAAGCCATGCTTAGCAACCATCTCTCACCAGCTTGTTTTGAACTCATCAGGTGTCAATGAACAATCAACACATGCTTATATATCAGTTTTAAATCCTTCTATCTCGCTCAACAGCACCGCTAGTCGGAGGCTTGTATTTCTCTGCACATACCACATGCAGCGCCTGTGAATCGTGTCTTTTAGCACTTTCGCAATTGCGCCTTCCATTGCTTTGTCCCGGTCTGTCATGATACACTTCGGTGCTTTCCCATCCATAGCCTTCAAGAATGTCTTAAACACCCACTCGAATGTCTGCACTATCTCATCCTTCAGGAATGCACATCCAAAAAGGATGGTTTGATCATAATTGTTGATGTCAATAATAGGTGCAAAAGAGAGATTGTATCTGTTGGTGTAATAAGTGGTGTCAAATACAATACAATCGCCAAACTTTTTGTATGCCTCTCTTGAAGCTCCATCCACCCAGAACAAGCTGGCAACAGTACCATTATCGGGCAGTTCCATGTTGTAGAATAATGACGGGTCTTCAGCTTGGAGCTCCTAGAAATACTTGATTGTTGCTGCCATGTCCCCACTCTCTGTATACTTCCTCATTGATGTACAAAGGTTGCTGACATCCTTCTTTGTGAAGGGAACGTTCCGCAAAGTACCATGCAAATCTGCCTAAATACACATAACTCTGCACGTGGGGATTGTAGTTTTTGTGTAGTAGCTCAATCAGATCATAGTCCTCCTCCGATATGTTTCTATCAGACTGCAAGAACCTGACTTCATTTGGGTCCATAGGGGGGTGGTTATGCTCTAGATCAGCAATAGTGACAATCCATTTGTCGTTACGTATGGATACAATCTACCGCAACTTGTTGGTTCTTCTTGATCCACCGCTAGAGCTGCTCGATGCGGAAGCTTTAGGATCCCTGGTTGTGCGCTCTAAATGACAAGCAAATTCATACCTCTTGTACTCTTTTGTCCCTGACTTTTCTTGTTGCTCGAGACCTGTGTGCCAAAACCCCAATCTTTTGCATACTGATTTTAGTAGTCCTGACCTTCCTTGTGTGAGAAAAATTCCATGCCAACAAAGGGTCCTGCTGGCTGCTGCTTGTGAATACCATCCATGTCTGCACCATCCAGGGGTAAGTCATGCACACCATTTATTCTATCCACTTCCATATTATCAGGGTTGCGTCCAGCTCTAACAAACGCCACTTTTAACTTCTCTATTTCAGCACTAAACTCATCTGATATTCACTCATCTGATATTGCTCTCACAACTGACACACTAGCCACACATACACTAGCAGAACATGTACACAAAGGGGATTCACTCAGGGCCATAACATTTTTTATTCTCCCTGGGTATCAAATGAAATCACACAAAACAACAACAAAAAACGAAGCAAGGTACCATCAGGCATTTCATCGAACACACTACATGCACAAAATAGCTATAACAGAGAAATAGCTTTAGAATTCTTACAAGCGAGTGAACACACGGTAGTTGGCGTCGGAACGCAAGTTGACGGTGACCTTGCAGCGCGCTGTGGCAAAATCAACTGAGGAATCACACGTGGAGGTGAGCCATTCCAAGGAGTTTTTGCTAGGATGCGGAGGAGCCAGCGGACAATGCTCCCGCCGGCGGAAGGAAGCGAGGAATCGAGCACGCGATTCTGAGGAGGTTTCGTCGGGATGCGGAGGAGGCGGCTGATGAAGCGCGCACCAGCAAAAGGATGTGAGGAATCGCACACGGAGGCGCGCGATTCCGAGGAGGTTTCGCCGGGACGCGGAGAAGCTGGCAGGATGCGGAGAAGCCGGCGGGTGACGAGCGCTAGTCGACGTTCTCCATTTCTGCAATGCGCGCCGGGTGGCAGGTTCTCCTTTTTTGTAATTTGGATGAGCGATACCGTATCGGTATCAGAATCATCCCATTTTTTAACGGGATTCCGGTATATAGCATCCCCTTAATTAATGAACCAATATGCAATTAATTGACAATGCATAAACTATGCACTGACAGCCTTGGTAACGTCTAGCCTGTGCCAAACTAGTGGGCTCTTGGTCGGCTCCTCCACGTGCTGCTATAGTACTTGTACCTAGTGCTTCCCTTTGCCGGAAAGAGCCCGCGACAAGCTCCGCCGGAACCTACACACGACCACATCAAGTCATGTTCCTATCGTCCGGATTTCATCGCCAACAAATCCTCTCTGACCTTCGATTGAGCAGCCATTAATCTAGCCACGAGTAAAAGCCGGCAAATCACCATGTCATCTTTACAGCCCCCGAACAAACCTAGCGCTACGTCTAGCCATCTTCCTATCAAACGTCCCCGTCCAAAGTGTTCGATTCCGCCAATCTCTTCTAGCTTCAATCAACCCGAGCTTGTGGCTCCATGTCTCCCTGTTGAGAGTAACTAACCAGAAAGTTCAAGCTACCCGCTCAAAGTGTCTGACTCCACTACTTGGATCACCAATCACTTTCGCTGCCATCAACCCGAGCATCATGTCTGGTCGTCTCCTCATTGATTGTAGCCATCAAACTGTTTAGACTGCCGCTTAAAGTGTCCGATTCCACTGATCAAATTCTGTTGATCGCCACCTTGCTCCACATTGCATCCATGTCCGTCCCTAGACATCCTGTATAGTCGTCGTGATCTGGAGCACCTCCCTCGCGCCTCTACCATGGATCTGTCACAGGCTCTGATACCACTTGTTATAAAATTTGCCCCAAATTCCATTGGAAACCAAGCACGGAGGAAACGCCATAGGAGATCCAAACACGATGAGAACACCGAGGCACAATGTTTGGTAATAGAGTTTAGCCGAGGCTTGCATCTCTGGGGCACTGATTATGGGCGCTCCTCCCCGATCCAACATATTATAGTGTATCAGAGTTTCAACGACCCTCAACTAAACAATGCTGGCATGAGTTCAGCCCAGGCCTACATTTCTATGGCACTAATTACGAGCACTTCTCCCTGATCCAGCATTACAGTGCATCAGATTTACGACGACCCTTGGCCGAACAACACCAGCAACCGCTCCCTCTTACATATGCTAAGTCATCATGCAGTTACAGCAGATCCACCCCTCTATTTAAGAGAGATCCTAGGACAGTCTTACTCTTACTCTATTCCCAACACCAAATATAACTCCAAGTTCTCAACTGTAATCGATTACGTACACATATTCCACACAAACTCTAACACAAGCAAAATTTGTTTGATCTGGCATATCAAGGCAAGCAAGGCACCACAATTTCAAGTTGCATTTTTAGAGCCACAACTAGTTTCATTAAACAAAATATAGGTGTCTTTCAGACCCATCAAAGAAAGCATTTACACATAATATGCTTGGCCATTTGAATCAGTCTGAAACTCTTAAAAACAATGTCATCTCATATGATATGATATGACAAGAGATCTTGGAATTTAGAAGGGGAGGGAGAGGGGAGACTAATGAAGTTGTTCGTCAGGCATAGACAACCAAAACCTAACATGTCAGACACAATTTAATCTGTAGCTTTCACATACTTCTGTGATGTGATAAACGTAAATACTTCATTGTTGTTGGTGCAAAGTTTATCTGATTGAACTGAAGTGACTGATTGGAGATAGAAGGCAAAGAATTAGACTAAGGGTTTAGGGTAAAAGAAGAAGAAAAGTCTTATTGAGGCAATATTATCTGGCACAAGAAGGCCAAAACGACACGGGCATGCGGATTTTTTAGGCCCAACAAATTAAAGGTCCACACTGCAGCCCATAGCGGTCGATGTCACGGAGGGCGGACGTCGTGATCGTACAAGAGTCAAACGTTTTAGTCGAGTGCATAGCATTTTCGATTTATTTCGCTAACATTTGTGCGTTGCTACTATCTGATCGTATGTTGATGAAGCTAGCACAGAGAGGTATTCTTTTGTGCTTTTTAAGCTATGATAATTATGCATGTTACAACGTTGGTTACTTCACAGTATGTTGTAATCATTTGAATACGTCATAAACTTTGGTTTATAATTAAACATAGCTTGCACATACATTTTGTTTTATAATATAGCTTGCTCAATGAATTTTCTAATTTCTTGATGTTATTATTCGTACCCTATGAAATATAGCCAAAACGTGTTAACGTCACACGATTATTTAGTAAGACTAGTATTCGAGCATGCGGCAAACGTTTGTGTACTGCATGCTAGATCAAGGATAATAGTGCGCCAACTATTATCTTATAGGTAGAATAGTGAAAAATAATATAAAATATGTTAGCTCTAATGTAAAAGCTAGCTAAACACCTGCTAGATAATACGTTAAATGTATAAATGAGAGAGAAGAGAAAAAAAAGTCAAGACAACGTTGCAGCTTTTATATTTATATATATATATATATATATATATATATATATATATATATATATATATATATATATATATATATATGTATATATATGGGTTAGACTCTAACATGTGCTTATAGTTAAAACTGAGATTTAGTATTAAGCAACTGGTAGCTCTTTAAAAATTGACATATTATCTTACCCGTATAATAGTTTCGTACAAATATATACTACATCATTAATACTTGATTCACGTTTAATACACATAAATGCATAATATTTTGTAGCCCGTATAACAGCTGGTGATCGTTTTTCTTTTTTTTAATTCATATATGATTATAGCTTATTCATATAAGTTCACCAGGCCATGCTGCCCATGGATATGTTTTGCCTCTGCAAACATCGCACGCCACTTGACTCGGGAGAGGCAATGCATTAATGGAGACCGCATGCATGCGCGCACACCATTCGAACGGTTAGCTTCGTCCTGCGTGTAGGTCTCGATGCCGATTGGTTACCCACGACGGCACATTGGGTGGACTCCTCCACGCGAAGAAATGGCTGATGGACAGCTACCACTCTATCGACGATGCGGCCACCCGGACAGCCGCCGTCCGCCCATAACTACTATGGCTGGCGTCCAACCGGTTGGCCGGAGAGGACAAAGTGATTTTATCCCTCGACTCATTTTTCTTTTCACCTAAACAGTTATAAAAAATAAAAAAAAGATAGATTAATATTAATATATTACTATATAAATATGTAAGTTAAAATTCGATTTTTACAGGTTATAAATATAACAAATATAACTATAAATATACATTAGCTAATTTTAGTTTAATTTATTATTTTACAACTTATAGAAGTTGAATTAATTATGTGAAGTGATATATCTCATATTAATCTATCTTATTATTTTTTAGAAAAAAATATTAATATTCAGATGTCATAAAATAAACGAGAGAATGTTCGTTCGAGATAAAAAAATTTTCCGTGTGGAGAGCAGTGAGTACTGCGTGGGGAAGGAAGACTAACATTAGTGCATGCATGGACAAGATAAATATTTGGGGACTAGGTGTGTTTGCTTCATGCATTGATTCCAATTATTCATATCTTTTTGATGAATTTTAAAGCTAAATAGATGCTTGAGAAGAAATCTAAGCAATCTCAAATTCAAAAATTAACAACTGAAGTAACTATAAAGAAATTGTTTTACCTAATCTTAATATTTGCTAAGTACTACTCCCTAAGGCACAACTATCACAACGTGAAAACCAAAAATATATTATCATCAACTCAATAAATACAATATACTTGTTGAGAGAATTGTGGAAGAGAGCAAGAGAGAATCAAGCGAGAGACCAGGTTCTTTAATTGATCATTGGTGTTTACATTGATACACGGAAAAAGGTGTCAACCATAGGTAAGCGATGGTTTAGAACCATCACGTCGGTTCAACAGAGGGGCACCAAAGAGAGAGAAAGGAGTGATCTCCTTGCTGGTTAGATTAGGAACCATTGTTCCTATCTTAATACTCCCTCTTGATCGAATCAACTTTTGATCATTGTTCATTTATTGTTCCAGATATCTGAAAAAAAATCTTAGAAATAATTATAATTAGGTAAATTTGATACATCAGGTAAACTCCTTAAAAACCCAGTGGGAAAAATAAGGAGAAGAACCGTGATATATTATTATTAACTATTTTTTAGACTTTTATGAGTAAAACTCATAGTATGGTCCAAAATAGAATAATGTCTATAGTTACTATTTAGTAAAAACCATAGTGAGGAAAAACGAAATGATAAGACATATAACTTATATTGATATTACCTCATTAAAAACTTTGAATGAGAAAACCAAAGGGTAAAACTCATATAAAGAAAAAAAAAGTATAATATGACAAAAATAGGTTATTTCCCAGAGAGAAGTACTTCCCCTGAACTCTGCAACTTTTTAAGTCGTCTCGTACCAATTCCTTCGACACATTTAAAGAATGTGGAGTATAGTAGAGATTTTTTGTATAAATCAGCAAGATTATCACAAGACATAGTTTGTAAGATGTTTATCTCTCCATGTTGTTGAAGCTCATGAGGATAAAATAATTTAGTAACAATATGCTTAGTGATGTTGCTCTTAATATAACCAGATTCCATCTAAACAACACAAGCGACATTATCTTCATAGATAATGGTAGGTGATTCTGATGAACCAGTATCACAAGATGTTGATATGTGGTTAATCATTCTTCGAAGCCATACACATTCACGTGATGACTTTATAATGTAATTATTTCAGAATGATTGGTGGAAGTAGCTACCAGAGTCTGTTTAGAAGACTTCCATGAAATAGCAGTCTCACCCTGTAAAAATACAAATCCTGTTTGTGATCTAGCGTTGTGGGGATCAGATAGATAGCCAGCATCAGTATACCCAATTAAAGTCGGACCCTGATCCTTTTTAAAGAAAAGTCCTAAATCTCTTGTGCCATTAAAATATCGGAAGACATTTTTAAGTCCAATCCAATGGTGTTTGGTAGGAGCAGCGCTTTATCTTACTAATAGGTTTACCGTGAAAGTAAGATCTAGTCGCATACTATTTGCAAGGTCCATGAGTGCGCCAATAGCAATGAGATATGGAAAATCAGGTCCTAGAACATCCTCTCCATCTTCCCTTGGTCCAAATAGATCTTTCTCTACGTCTAGAGAGCGAACCACCATAGGAGTTTTGGAAGTATATGACTTATCCGTATTGAATTTCTCTAATATTTTTTGGGTATATGCACTTTAGTGCACAAGGATTCCAGAAGGTAAATGCTCAAGTTGTAGACCTAAGTAAAATTTGGTTTGACCCAAATCCTTCGTCTCAAATTCCGTCTTTAAATGATGACATGCTTCATCAATATCTCGTGTATTGCCAATGATGTTAAGCTCATCGATATATACTAAGATAATGTAAAAACCTGTGGGAGATTATTTTATGAAGTCGCATGGGCAATCATCACTTTTAGTCTATCCCTTTAGAGAAATAAATTCACTTAATCGGTTGTACCACATCCTGCTCGATTGTTTTAAGCCATAAAGCGACTTCTGTAACTTAATACAATACATGTTATGATTTACCTTCTGATTCGCGATGTCAATTCCATCAGGAACCTTCACGTAAATATCAGAATCAAGTGATCCATAAAGATATGCTGTCACTACATCCATCAACTGCTTAGATAGACGATTTTGTACTGCCAATGACACTAAATATCGGAAAGTTATATCACTCATAACCAGAGAATAAGTTTCATTGAAATCAACGCCAGGTCTTTGCGTAAAACCTTGTGCTACAAGCCTTGCTTTATATCTCAACCTCATTGTTTTCATTCTGTTTCTGGACGAAAACCCATTTGTATCCCATAGGAAAGATACCACGAGGACTAGGCATAAGAGCTAAAAATATATCTCTTTTATAAAGCGAGGCTAGTTCCATTTCAATTGCGTCCTTTCATTTGTTCTAGTCAGAACGCTTTTGGCACTCTTTTATAGACCTAGGTTTTGGATCAACTTGGAGGCATTCGGCAATTTGTTCGAAAAAATAGGTGTCGACAAATGTAGCTCTTCTATCAAAAGATTCTCTAGTTTCAGAGTAGTTGATAGCAATTTCATCAACCCTTATAGACTCATTGTGATCTCCCGAAACAATGTGTCTATGGTCTTTCGAATTCCTAGTCTCAGCATTGTACACTACCGACCTAGGTTGCAGATTATCATGACCTAGGTTGCAGATTTCAATGATCAAATGTTGACCAATAGAGTTGCCAATAATTTTTCTCATCATCCCGATACCGGGGTGCCTAAGTCAATCATGCCAAGTGTGGAATACATCAATATTTTGAAATTTTACTTTATACACAACATGTACAATGGGCTTAAGGTATGTATAGTACAATCCCGATGGGAGAGATGGAATTTTCTCGCAAGTGCGTTTGCCATATCCGTTTTGTCTTGTTAAGAGAAGAAATTCTTCTCGATTATACATATGGGTTTCAATGTGGAACCCATTTTGACGGATATCTCTATAACTTAGTAGGGTACGAGTTAAATCGGGATACAGTAATGCATCCTCTATTATAATTTGTGTACCCATTGGGAGTGTAACAGTTGCTCCTCCGGAGCCAACTATCATAGTATCGCGTCTAGCGATGGTCAAAACTTTGTCTTCTCTCCTTTGGAGAGTTTGAAAGTATTTGATCTCCTAAGTATAGAGTGTGTGGTACCGCTGTCCACAACACATAGGGTGTGTTCTTTTGGTGGTGTTGGGAAGAAATTCCCTCCGCACGAAAAACGAAGCGACTCATTAGCACATGATTAATTAAGTATTTACTAATTTTTTTAAAAAATAGATTAATATGATTTTTTAAAGCAACTTTCATATAGAAACTTTTTACAAAAAAACACACCGTTTAGCAGTTTGAAAAGCGTGCGCACGAAAAAAGAGAGATGTGAGTTGGGAAAGTAGGATGAAGAACTCACCCATAATTTCTCTCCAATCAAAGCAATATCTTTAGACATCTTCGTTTTTTTTTCTCTGATTCTTCTGTTTCTCCTTCTTCTTTTCTCCTTCATGAGAGTGAACGTGGCTGATAATGTGTTGAGAGAATTGTGAAAGAGAGCGAGAGAGAATTAAGCGAAAGACCAAGTTCTTTCATTGATCATTGGTGTTTACATTTATAAATGGGAAAAGGTGTCAACCGTAGGGACGCGATGGTTTGAAACCATCGTGTCGGTTCGACAAAGGGGCACCAAAGAGAGAGAAAGGAGCGATCTCCTTGCCAGTTAGATTAGGAACCTTTGTTCCTATTTTGTTGGTTGGATGAGATCACCCGTAGTTTCTTAATAATACTCACCCAATTAGATTAGAGATCTTAAGTGTGCAGGATTATAAAAATGAATTGAGGAGAGAGTTTCTAGTTAATTACATACATGCATACGTGTTCTTGTATTACAAAACTTTTACTCCTTCCAATTCAAAATATAAGCCACATCCATCTTAACTCAAAGATGAAGAAAAAAATTATCACCTAGTACTTGTTTGTATCACTAATAAGTACAACGTATTAACCTAATGAAATTAATTATACGGACTTGAGGATAGAGAGGTTTTAAAAAGAAAGAATTTAGAGAAGATGAGGTGCTATTTAATCGCATACACACACGTCTTATTTATGAAATATTTTAAAAAATAGTTGTGTCCTCTATATTTCGAAATGGAAGGCCAGCTCTACTAACCAGTATTAAAAATATGGTTGCGACTATATATTCTTCTAATCTCAATATAAGTCACAACTAACATTAACTTAAAGTCCAAAAAATAATTATTATCATCTCTTTGGTTGGATCATTCAAAAAATACAATGCATGCATCCAATGAAATTAGAAATCTTCAGAATTGAATTTTTTTTAAAAAAAGATAGCGGAAAGGAGATACTATTTTATTATATGCATGCATGTTTTATTTATATTATGAAACATAAAAAAGGAATAATTGTGTCATGCATTTTAGAAGGGGAGTAAATCCTTGTATTTCTATCTCGGTCAGCTATTTTGGAACTGATGGAGATACATGAAGCGATAGAGATGCGTGGACGAGTAGTTAATGAGGGGTAGTTTGACGTGCGAATTTGTGATTCTCTGCTCCTATCTCGGTCAGCTCAACGTATTGATCACTCTCTTTAATGAACTAGTAGAATTACTAATATACTCCCAGCAGGCAAGTGAAGTGCCTGTACAGCTTGAGCAGAAGTATTTGGCTGTTTGCTGCCAACTGCTACTCTAGTTCAAAACTAGATAAGATCTAGCTGCAGGTTACACAGAGAAGGCAATGGCCGACTGCACTACGTTGCGTTTGGCTTCGTCTGTGACCATCATCTTGCTTCTCCTCGTGGCTATCCAAGGTATGCAGATGTCAATTCTCAATTTCTCACGCATGGCAGGGTTCTTCAAATTTTGTTTTACGAAAGGTTCTCTGGAATGTGTGGATCCAGTATCAAAACAAAATAACCTCTTCTGTTTGAAAAACCTCGAACTCGAACTCGTGCATGTAGTCATCAGTAGGAAGATGTATGCACTCTTAGGAAATGAATTAACTAGGTAGATATGTACGCAACCCATTATGGCATTATACCAGATAACTGTCTATTAGCTGAGAAGAAATGAACACAAGCGTTGGCTACTGTTAACATTAAAATGCATCACAATTTACAAGCTTGTATATACATGCGTGATGACTGATTAAAGTACATCGCTCTCTTGATTTTAATGCAGCTGTAGTAGTCTCTGGCGAGTCATCTTCCTCCGCGATGCAGTCTAAGACCTTGAGCATGCACAAGCTTCTCAACATCTGTACGAGACACAAGGACAAAACCCTCCGATTTCATACGTTAATTAGATACATGAATTTTATATATTAGTTGTCTCAATGCCCTTGCATGCATGCGTTGATCATCAGATGAAGATCACTCTCCTAATGGCGGGATGGAGCTGAACAGCTGCTCGGAGCAGAACGTGGTGGTGTACCAGAACAACGCGGAGCACCTCCCCAGCGGCATCCCGACCTACAGCGTGGAAATAATCAACGTCTGCACGGCATGCACGGTGTACGACGTCCACATCTCCTGCGGCGAGTTTGCCTCCACGGAGCTCGTCGACCCGAGCGAGTTCCAGCGTATCGGCTTCAACGACTGTCTAGTGAAGGGCGGAGGCCGGTTGGGCCCTAGCGAGGCCGTCTCCTTCCAGTACTCCAACTCCTTCGCCTACCCACTCGCTGTCGCTAATGTCGCGTGTGAATAGGTTCTTCCGTGGAAATGCATGCGCGTGTGTCGATCAATCCTGAACGTACGGTGTCTAGCTAGTGCAGCACCTGCCCTATTAGTGCCATCGATGTTTCAGACATTCAGTCGAATGATTCTATGGTGACATGCTTAATTTGACTTTATTTGCGTTGGTGTATGTGAAGGACTATAATAGGTTGCTTTCTTGAATTTTCAGTTTTTCATTATTCCATTGTTTGGGCAAGCTTGATACCGTGTTCCTCAGAGCATGCTTGTCACACGGCCTCATTTGTAACGGGTCTCAGCCCACGATCCCATTTGTAAAGGTCTACGGTTTAACCCATAACAAATGAGGCCATTAGGGGCGAGATACTTTAGCCCATCATACGTGGCCCGTCAAGACTGAGCTGATACGACGTAGTGACATGCAGTGATCTATTGGATCGCTATGTTTTCCTACGTTAAAATAGACAAGTGCAAATAAAAAAGAATTTTGATTACTCAGCCTCGCTGGTACTACAGAAAGCCTAATTGGTGTTGATTGGAAAACCCTCTCAGGTGTCGTTGTTTTCAACCGACACCCACATAGTGAAACTGATGACTTCGGCCATCGGTGCCGGTTTCAGAACCGGTATCTATTTGTGTAGTAGATGTCGGTTTTTTTGTTAGAACTGGCACCTATATGATATTATAGGTGTTGGTTCTGACCTAAAAGGCCATGTGACTGTCATATTAGGTGTTGGTTATGTAGAACAACTGGCACCTATTAGTATCAAATAGGGAACAATTTTTCACCCAAACTGACACGTGGCAAGCATTATTGGTATCGATTTGTAATAAAAAAATGGCACCTATATGTTGGGTCAAAAAAAAAAGCAGGAAGCACCACATGCATACAGCCCCAAATCCATAAAGCCTCAAATTCATTCACATCCATGCAGCCCCAAATCCACCTGCACATTCATTCACATTCACACAAATTCATAGCCACATCCAAATTTACATCATTTCCCCAACCACATCCATATCCACATACATATGAACACATAAAAACCAAATAAAAACCTAAATGCCTAAGTCAAAATTCCTAAGTCTAAAATCCCAAGTCTAAAAATTCCTAAGTCCAAAAATTTCTATGTTTAAATCCTAAACATTTACATATATATCCTAACACAAAAATTGCTAAGTCTAATATTGCTAAGTTTAAAGATTCTAAGTCTATAAATCCGAAAATTCCTATGTCTAAATTCTAAACATTTGCATATATATAAAGTCAAAAATTCCTAAGTCGCTCATAAACTCCTAAGTCTAAATTTTAAACATTTGTATATATATCTTAAGACAGAAATTCCTAGGTCTAAATTCAAAACATTTGAATATATATCCTTAAATCGGAAATTTCTAAGTCTAAAATTCGTAAGTCCAAAAATTTCTAAGTCTAAATTCTAAACATTTGCATATATATTCTAAGTCAAAAATTCCCAAGGATAAATTCTTAATATTTGCATAAATATCCTATGTCAAAAATTCCTAAGTCCAAAGTCACATACAAATCCATACAGCAACACATCCAAATTCATTCACATTCATACAGCCCCAAATCCACTTCACATTCATTCATATTCACACATTCATTCACATCCATAGTCTCGAATAGAGAGCAAAGGAGATATTGCTGAGACTCAGTGTGCCAGTCAACTTCAGCTTAAGACGTGCCTGTCAAACCACACAAAGGCGAAGACCAGATGTGTTACACATCCTAGGAGACTTGACTAAATCGCTAAAACTCTATAACATCTCAAATGCTCTAAACCCGTACTCGTGTTGAACTAGTTCCCAGGATAAGGACTAATCCCACACTTTTGTCTTAAGCAATGATATACTAAATTCTAAACATTTACATATATATTCGAAGTCTAAATCCTAAATATTTGCATATATATACAAACTGAAAAATTCCTTAAGTCTAAAATATCTAAGAATTCATAAGTCAAAAAATATAAATATGATTGCTTTTTACCTACAATACCGGGTGAGAATATGATTTTGAGAGTTTGATCGAGTTTCTTGTCCTCGAGTCATCGAGCTTGTAATAGAAAATATAAAATAGAATGCATAATAATAGTAACTATCCAAATGCATTACACATATAGTACACTTACGCTGGGTCTAGGAAAGCAATATTATGGTTCATGGTTCTACATTGATACGAGCAATGCCTGCAAAAGGAGAACACAGTTGATGTAACATACCAAAAATTCAAATTTTGAATTTTGATCTCAGATAAATAATTAAAATGTGTTTTCGAGTTAATGACCAAAATTTTTCCAAATATATAATCTAGGTAAGGATTAAACTAGCTAGTGGTTATGTATAGAGTTGCAAATGATTTAAAACTTCATCCTTTCCAAGTTAATTTGATATGTAAGACATTCTTAGGAACACAAGTATGGATCCCTGTTAATTTATTTTTATATAAATGATAAAAACATTACACTAATTACCACCACCTTAAGTACCTTTAGTTCAACTCAAATATATACACATTAATACCTAGGGAACTTGTGAGTTTGAACATGGTGAAATGAAAGTAAAGCCTTACCCCATCATCTCTGGTCAATTACAAATCAACATATAATTTTCTAATCATTTAAAATGTATATTTCTAATAGGAACATTTAAAGGAAGGTGAACACATTGAATATTTAAAAATAATTGGTGCAATATAAAATCATGGGGAAATTCATGTAGATACTATTCATTATATATAACTCACTGGAATTTTGGTATAATTTAATAAGTACTTTTGATACCTCAAATAATTGGGTCAAACCAGTCAAACTATAACTATTTCTAAAACCCTGATCGGCAAAACGGATACACCTCTCATATCTGTATTTTATCACATAAAAATGTATAGGGGATATAATTCATTCAAATACTTATCTATTTATCATGAATTAATATAAATTTTCCAGATTTTGTTTTATAGGTTTTGACCTTCTAAAAATTTAAATCAATTTCGGCTGAACTGAATTTCTCTATTTTACTGAGATTAAAATATAGATTATTTTTGTGTGAAACCAAAAAAAATGGAATCTATGTATTTTTATATATCTCCAGTAAAATCTACATTATTTTATCATGCATGGAAATTGAGTTATAGAAGTATAAAGACGGAAGAAAGAAAAAAAATAGGAAAACATTACCAGTAAATCTACCCACTTCCTTCACCTTGCCTGTGTTTGCATCAACCTGGGCCCACATGGCAGTGACATGAGGTAGCTCCATCTCTGTGCATCTTGCTCCATCGCCTAAAACCAGCAGAGAGAGACAGACAGAGAGTGGGGGAGAACGGCGCCGGCGTGCTCGACGCGTGGCCAAGACATGTCCGTCGCCGAGCTCGCCCGTATTAACTCCCAGCCGCATCGCATGATCGATCTCTCCATCCCAGAGCCGATCCAACCGAGGGAGGAAGCCCTCAGCCTTCTCTGTCACCTTTTCCTTGCCACCGGCCGTGGAGACGACGACCGTCGCCACCGCTACTGCGCCACGATCATCCCTCCTCTACTTGTACTCTGTACTCTCCCATCGATGTCGGTCCCATTCCCTCTGACCCCATCCCTTGTCTTGCAGCCTTCTCGCCGGAACACCGCCGTGCCCCCAAGAGCTCCAGAGCGCCGCCGCTAATGCATCAACGTCGCCCGGCCAACTCTGACCAGATCAGGACCAACCGCCACGCCACCGCCTTCATCTCGATTCCAGGAGCTAGCCGACCGAAGGAATCGAGCTAGGGTGCTGTGGACTCGGAGATCGGCTTCTCCTTCCCCAAATCCGGCCGCCGGACTCCATCGTCGAATACCCTTTCTCCGGTGAGCACCAGAGCGATTCCTCACTCATGGAGCATCCTTGTCTGATCCATGGGTTGCCCTCGACCTCTTTTTAGCAGATCATTGGTCGGAGCAAGCTGACGCCGTGAAGCTGCTAGCTATTGCTGCCGCCGGAGCTCCTTCTCCACCGTCATCACTGTTTGGGCTTCGCCGACCATCGCGCGCCCTTTGGTAAGTCTCCTGGAACCTCTTGGACGCGCATACATGCATTCACTCACACGGGATCAAGCCGTAGCTCGACATGCATATGCATGCCGAGAGCTGCCGCCGCCTGCGCCGTCGTCGCCGTCGATTTCAACCACCACGGCTTGCGAGAAGACCACCGATGGTTTCGTCTTGATGTCCTCTACGTTTTCTCTGTTAGTTGCCCGCCGAGATTGGCCGCTGTTCGCCGTTGCCGCCAGCGAGAACCTCGCCGCGCGCTGCTGCCCTGCCTCCTCAGCCATCGAGCCGCTGACGAGTGGACCCCACATAATTAGCGTTAAGGGCTTGGCTTAGTAAATGTTTAAAACTTGTAACGTTTAATTTGTAAAACTCCTTCATATGACAGATGGGACCAGGACTTAATTAGAAATAGAGAAAACCTAAGGGACTCTTAATGGAAATTGCTATTGCACGTGCTTAAGGAGCTCGGGTTGATTCCTGGAAACCCTAGGGGCTTTTCTGCATATTGACAGAGACTGACCTGTGGACCCAATGAATTATATTTGGAAATAAAATAGAAAAAGGTTAGATCAATATATTTTCAACTGGAAATTCACTCAAACTTGTGAAATTCATATAAAATCAAATATAGCTCATTTTGAGGTGAAACCAACTCCAGTAGGTTCATAAAATTGTGAACTTTAATATGGTAGAATAAAATCCTCTGCTCACAGTATGATATTTATTTTTAAAATTACAAATAAGAAATAGCTAACTTAGAGCTTGTAGAATTTGTAGAAAATTCATTTGTACTCCAAATGGAGTGAACCAAATTTCTGTAGAATCAGGAAAGTATGAAATTTAATTTAAAAATCTAATAATTTATACTTTCTGTAACATAAATAGTACTAATAATTTATATGTTAAACTGACCACTACAAATGCAAGTTAATTTCCAAAATTCATAGGAAATTCATACTAGCTTTAAAAATTATGAAACCAATTGTATTCATCTTAGAAAGCAATCCCCTTCATTCCAGTAAGGTCAATTTAATCAAAATCATATATTAAAAATGCTTTACATCAATACATTAGTAATTACTACTATATATCAATGCAAAATTAGGAAATTCATAACTCATAAATGAAAAGGGATAATATAGGAATTATTTCACCTAAATCCATCTTAGGTCAGAACCTATCCACTGTGCACAAATCATGCATTTTAGAGCATTTTGTATTTTTTGTATAATTTGGTATTTATATGCATATCGTGTCATTTGTATAGATTATTCGCATCGACGGTGAAAGAGTGATTTAGGTGATATTCACTTTGTTCAAGATAAGGCAAGTTATTCCTCCCCCTCCTTTGATCATATTGAAACCCATGATTTGGGAGATGAAATGTGTTGTTTGCGAAACTGCATATGTATTTGATTAAAAACGATATTTGAAACTTAATAAATAGTAGCTATGACCTTATTGCTGCATAATCTATCTTGATATGTTGTTATCCTCTCATTTGTAACCATAGGATGGATTTGATTACTTTATAAATGCTTGCTGAAGAGTATATACGCTTTTATATATGCCATTTGCTTAGCCATGCTTAGTTTTAAGCAAAATACTCACTCTTATGGATTTA
The DNA here is from genome assembly GCA_008326285.1 of Oryza officinalis. Lineage (NCBI taxonomy): Eukaryota > Viridiplantae > Streptophyta > Magnoliopsida > Poales > Poaceae > Oryza > Oryza officinalis. The sequence goes on from BDMV01000010.1 coordinate 13,699,785, forward strand.
TGATTGGGATTTTGAATACTTGGTTAATACTGGATTTGAAATGTAAATGTTAAGTATTTGCGAACTAAAGTGTGAGTAAAATGATTTTAGACTTGGGCGACAAGTGGTGTGCATACGGTGGTAGTTGTACACCGATAGGGGGAGTGTTCGCCTGAGTTGAATAAGGACTGAATTTCGTGTCACCAACTTGAGTATATCATACAACCACATGTGCTATTATGGGGTAGCCTTAGCTAATTAAGTTGCTTAAGTTTTAACCTTGCATATTGGTAGGCCGGAGTAGAATGAATTAGTCTGAGCGATGATTCATAGGAACTACCTATTTACCCCGCAGATTATGGGGGTAGTTTAGGTGTCTAAGTCTGTCCAATTGAATGGTATAGTGCCTCGTGGGAGAACGGTTGTGTTCACTGCCATGACATTAAGTTTAAGGCGTGGGCCCGCCACCTAACGATTCTGGGTCATGCCCATGATGGATTCACACTTGCCATCGCTGATGCAAGGTTAGGCGTTAAGTAATGTAAAGGCTACGTTATGACCTCTAGACCACATTCAACATGAAGAGTGTGGTAGTGCTTTGCAAACACGAAACAAACTAGAGTATTCATATCATGTGCGTAAAGCTGTGCAAACTCTACAAAGTTCTCTAAAACTAATCGATTAGCCATGCTCACGGTCATGAGCGACTTGGTGAAGTGTCATGAGTATAGACTTTGATTTTGTTTTATGTTTTCAAAAGATGCTTTATGAACCATGGATTTGAAATGGTAATTTGGATTAAGTTTTGATAATTATGTTATATTGTTGATGAGTGTGAGACTTGATGCCGGGTGGACAGTCAAGTGTATTATTATGATGAGATTATGACTTGTTGCCGGTATGGGTAAAAAGAGTATGTTTATGATGTTGATATATTAAATGTTATGATCTATCTATGTTAAAATTTTGTTAATTGAATCATCAACTCTTCCAAAAGAATTGTGCACTAAAACTTGCTTTACACTAAAATGAGTACATATATAGCCTTTCTTGATTATATGTCTTGCATGTAGTATGTTAGTATTGTCTTGTGCTTGCCGGTACATTAACTCGTTTGATGTACTGACTCTTGTTATACTGGAATATCCATTTTACAGGTTGTATGTTTAGTCTTCTGAGTGACTCGGGAGATCGTTGTTTCTTCTAGGACCGGATCAAAAAGGGATATCTCCTTGTCGGCTGCTTGTGGTTTTGGGTAGCCAAGCTTCCGCGGATCAATAATTATCTGGCCGTTTGGTCTATCTATTTAAATTAAAATATAGAGTAAAGTTATTTGTGTTTACTCCCTATTATTCTGGTTTTTATCGCTTAGATGAAAGTGTGGAACTAGAGCTTTTCCTGGGATCTAGTTCTACACCAATATGAGTTTTGAACATTTGGGATGTCGTAGAGCTTTAGCGAATTTCGTCAAGTCTCCAGAGATGTGTAACACATCTGGTCACCATCTTCGTGTAGTTTGACAGGCATGTCTCAGGCTGAAGTTGACTGGCATGCCAAAGTCCCAGCAATATCCCCTATGCTCTCTACTCGGCGCTTCAGGTTTTATACTATGTAGGTTAATTGACTTGATAGGACGGCGATAAGGTTGGATGGTTAATGTTTTACTCGATTATTACTAGACCCCATCCAACTAAATAATTCACGCTATCATTTTAGATAACTTACATAATATTTAACTAGGGGTGCCCGACAGTTGAGAACTACTGAGAGTATGTCCAAGATGCCGGATTAAGGACAAGATATCAAAGGATTCACAATGACCACATTTGGAGGAGGCTGATATCGAGTTCCCTTCTTTGGTATAAGTTAAAGAGATTCTTAAATTCTAGAAAGCATGTGTTACCGGCGTGGTGAAAATCCACATCGGTGTAGTAGGCACAGATCATTTCTTCACCCTTTGCGGCCTCCTCCAAATACCATTGATGTAGCCAATGCGCTTGAGTTCCTAACTTATCAATATCCGAGTCAAGCACCATGGATTGACCAAGTTGGAATTGTAGTACAATCTCGGCCTCTTCAAATTTATCTAAATTGTCCAGACTTTTCAAATCGGCTGACTTGCAGAAAGTAGTTTCATCGAACACTTTCTGTGCAAGGAACAACTCCCTAGACTGAGTCTGCAGATCTTTTTTCCGAACAATTCTCCGGAAGTCTGATACAGGTTTCTTAGATGGCTTCGGTTGTGTGCACTTGATGAAATGCTCGATCAATTTCTTAGGAATTGGAATCTTTGGTTCCTCGAGCTTTTTAGGACCAAAAGGCGAAGTGATGCTGGCGCTCACCATCTGCTTAGGCAGCAACATTGTCAGCTTTGACACTGAGTCTGACATGAAATGTGGGAGCCGCTTCTTGCTCGATGAACCAGACCTTTGCGATGCACTTGGTGTTGGGGTCTTTTTTCTCAGTAGGGGTGGACTCGGGGACTTCTAAGGAGGCTATGATTAATTCAGTGTGTTTTGACGAGGAGGTGGATTGGGGGTCCTCTGTCGAGGTGCAGGAGCTAGAACTAGACCTCGTCCACTTGAATGGTTGGAATTGTCGTCGCCTGGATTGCCTACCCCAACGTTCGACATGATAATGATCTAGCGTTGGGCCATACGATAACTTTGTGAAGAGCAGCACCTAGAGTGTCAACCCCTTCCTCCGGAGGAAACTCTAGGACATAACCTCTTTAGTCCACTCCAACCCTTGAGAAGCCTGTAGGCAATGAAACACCGTGTATTGTTTGCCCTGCACATATTGGATGTGCCACGACATGTGCAATCTCCTAAGTGTTGTTGTTCTGAAGGAGGGACATGGAGCACGCACGGAATATGTGTCATTATGTCATTCATAGCGTAACGCATTGTGTCCTATTGTGGAGGGACGAATTCTGTGGACATGCAACTACTCCGTCTCCCACCTGGGCTAACCACTTGGTTACAGGCTTGCCCCTGGCGTTTTGGTATCCCATCAGGAAATATCTGTGCAAGTTGTTCCTTTATCTGACGGGACACGTCTGCTGCGATACGATCGGCCTCCTCTTGTTTCATGGGTCTTCTCCAACAAGCTCGATACATATGTGTATCCTCCGGGAACCCTTCTTCCATGGAACGAGACCAACACCTCTCGTGCGGCCAGGGTGCTCGAAAGTCCCCAGTGCCACTATGAGCTTATCTTTCTCTCTTACTAGCACAAAATTACCCTCTCTCAACTATGTTATGGCCTCGGTGATCTTTTGTTTCAGCTCTTGCTGTCGAGGACCTGCAGTGACCAACTCCCTTGAATCCGATAGTTTAGCCTTCCTGGCGTACGCATAGTACTTTGTTCGGGTGACTCATCCCTCTATCTCGGGTATTACACCTTCTTGACACAATTGTTCCTCCTTCGCATCCCATTTAGGGATATTATTAGCATATTCCCTCGGGCCGAGTCGGTGAGGATACTTGTTCTTCGTAGAGTTGGCCCTGTTTCGTTCACTCATTTCTCTTGCCTCCTTACATGTTTTCCAGCTCACAAAGTCATCCCAGTAATCTGCCAACTTCTGATACATGGGTTTGTTAATATCCGGGATTCGGTTGCATTGGACGGAGTCCGTGTTCAAGCCAGTATTCCAATTTTTGAAGGCAATGCCCATCTTTGACAGGGCCCCACGCTTTGCTAGCTCTTCTTGGACTTGAGGAAAGGTGAATGACAGCTTCAACTTGTGCCAGCACTCTTCCTTCAGGTTATGTGGTACTGTCCACTCGATCTGTGTTACATCTTTTGATTTCCAATGTATATATTTGATGGGAATGAAATCCTTGATGATACATCCACACGCCCCACATAGGGGTCACTGCTGACACTGTTGCCCTAGGCAGTCCATTTACACTGAGTTCTGTCATGACGTAGTGACCATCAGGCATCGAGTTAGGACCCCTAAGTTTCCTCGCACATATGACGGTTGATTTCTGGGCCGAACCACTACCAGAAGTGCCAGCATCCTTGAAAATATGAAATTTGATTAGATCGAACGGTCTATTAGAGTTGGAGTTTCATAATGCACTATTGCATGAAATATACATCAGAATTACCTCACCGCCTTTGGAATGCTCTTGATTTAAATTTAAGAATATGCTAGGGCTGGCATGATGTTCGCCCTCTAATCCGGAGCAGGCAAATTCTTCGTGGTCCATCTTGTCTGCAATGGTAAGCTAGTCTTTTAGGAAAAGGAACTTGATGATTCTATTGACATGCTTATAGTAAAACCCTTATAGTCCTAAAATATATATTCCAAATTTGTAAAGTTCATATCTCCATGCTCTTAGAACTATATCCATGAATATGTGTTGCATCATTTTGCCTTCGCTGGACATGTGGAAAACTATATCTATACTACAAGGAGGCGTTGTGGTAGGGTTGGTAGCAAGAAAATGGCTCCCGCCACGACCTTTGTAGCAAGGATTGACACAGAAGTCCATCTCTTCATACCAAACCTACAACACGCCTAAATAGGTGTGAACGGTGGTTGGAGGTGACAATGTCCAACGAAGGCCGTCTATTCATCATCAAGCATTACCTAACTGCTAGAAGCAACACTAAACAGGAATAAATTTTGCTCTCAAATGGCGGGTTACAAATGTAATGGCCTCCTCGCCAAAATATGGCAGGCTGCCATTTACATGGCTTCCATGCCACGGTGTACTAGTCATCATTGATTACGTGTGGCATTGATTACATGTGGCAGTATAAACAGAGACAAGAATCATAGCAATTCACAAATCTAAGGATAGTGACCAAAAACCATTAATAATGCAACAAGTATAGCAACGGTGGCAACAACATTCATAAATCACATTCACATTCTACGCCCATAGCAAAAATGCCTGTAGAATAAAAAATAAATCAAATACTACCACACAAAATCTTAGACCATATGAATTTCATCATCGAGCAGCAAGTCCCTGTTGGCGCAGAATTTCGACCCACTCTCGCGTCAAAGCAGGTTCCACGTTACCTCTAGTGCAGGTCCAATGGCTTGCCTAGGTGTGTGTAGGGCGTGCCAATTGATTTGATCTGCAATCAACAAGAATAAACAAGTAAACCATGTTAGCAAACGATGGCCGATCGGCCAATAGGCCGATGTCGCATCGTGAGGGCCCAGCCGATAAGGCAAGGCTGTATCGGCCTACTTGAGGTTATAATGAAATAAGATTAATATACAGATCTATTCTCATCGGCCTTCATCAATATGTTCGTGTTGATCTGATGACATCGGCCAATGAGGGATGTGGGAAGTGAATGCACTAACTAATACTCTAGTATAAACTTGTACGAACCGATCGGCTGATACAAATGTACTGATCACAGAGAGCTCCTGGGAACAATCTGTGACAAATACATTTGTATCTGTCGATCCACTCATAAAAGTGGCAAATACATGTACTAGGTAAGACCGGCTGAAACCCCGGCACTATCCTTAATTACAATCGAAAACAAGCTTTGAATTAGATCTCAAAACACGACTAGGGTCGATAGCAACACAAAGTGTGAATCGAGAATTAACACAAAGACAATCAAGCCGTCAATCGCTTTTGGGGATGGTAGATGCTTTGGAGGATCTAGATAAGCAGACTAATTCGACCATCATCGGCAACAAACCCTAAAACGAGTTTATCGCTGGCGAGATATAATTGGAATGCCATATCAAGATCATCCAAGACATGATAAACGACTATCACGTCGCCAGGGCTTAACGTGTCTAAAACGACACGCTAGCCCCGACGACGTAGATCATCGGGTACGAGTTCTTACCTCTGCTCTGGGGAAGCAAGAACTCGCCGAGAATCAACCTCTTGCGAGGGTGACGATGCGCCGAAAGTAAATTGAACTGTAGTGTTTTTGGTTGTCAGATTGAGAGAGTTTATAAGTACAAACTACTGGGATATTTATACCCGTGATTTACAACATTGTTCATATAGGACACGATTTTATCTATAACTAACAAACAAGTCCTTATGGCGGACTCTTGCCATAGATTAGATCGAAACTAATTTAACTTCCTAATTTAAGAGATACAATTGCCTAAAATCGAGCCTTATCCCTACTTGGCAATCTCCCTTGAAGCTTGACTCAAGCCCAAACCGAGCCCGCTCTGCCTCCATCGGCTTCCTGCTTCCATCAGCCGATGGCCGCATTGAACCCACACCGGCCGATACAGTCCCTCTGCTGGCGCTTCGCTTGGTCCGGTGCACCGCTGAGTCCGATACAGAACTTGGTCCGATAGCATAACCGATCCGACTCGAATTGCTCCTTCTTCCCTGTATCGGTTTTCTCTTTCTTTTCCGAGTAGATTGCAAAAATCTGATGTTAACAGTCCCCAAATTCCAAAAATATCTCCAAATTAATTTCCTACAACCACTGTTTCAAATGGTGGCAGCGGCAGCGACAAATTACATGCAGCAGCAGCAACAAGCAGCAACAGGCAACACCAACAGCAAAAAGCAGCAGCAGCAGCCACATATTAAAAAAAATGGCAGCATGTACTTCAGCAGCAGCTAGGATACAACCACATGGAAAAATCCATCCCCAACATTATATTTCAGATCCCATTCCATCTTATCACAAATCCATCATAAATTTACTCACAAAATCAATCACATAATCTCAAATTTCATCACAAATCCATCGTAGCCCTAGCAGCAGTAGCGTGGCGAGCGACAGCAAGCAACAATATATCCCCACCATTTATCCTATCTAGCAATAATCATCCAAACTATAGATGTAATCAAAAATTCAAGGCCACTAAATTACTCAATCCAGATCAACAAGCTGTCAGAATGGGGAGGAGGGGAGAAGAAGAAGAGAGTGGAGGGGGGTTTACCGTTAGGACGGGGTCATCGTCACCGCCACCTCACCTCTGCGTCGGGCTGCTGCTGTCGCCTCACCTTCTCCTCGCTGCTGAGCGCCGAGCTTCTAGATCTAGAAGAGAAGTTAGGGTTAATGCAAGAAAACTCAAGAGAAAAAAAGGGATGGATGACAGGGGATGTGCTCACCTAGATGGTGCACTGCCTCCGTCTCTATCGACCGCCGCCTCGCCTCGCCTTCGCATAGTACTGCCGCTGAGGTAGGAAGAGCGCCGCCACCAGGAGTAGGGAGCACCGCCACCTCCACGCCGCACCACGCTGTAGCCAGGCGCCACTACCTCACCTCTCCTCCGTACCGCACCGCACCACGCCGCCACCACCGCCGGGAGAGAGAGTGAGTGGGTGAGTGGGTAGGTGGTCGGCCGGGTATTTAAATAATGGGTGATAGGTGTCGGTTCTAATAAAAAAATCCATCATCTTTGATTTTAATAGGTGTCGGTTATTTAATAGAACCGGTACCTATAACCCCATATAGTTACCGGTTCTATTTAAGAATCGGCACCTATCTCCCTCCCCCATAAAAAAAATAATTTCCAAGCCTACTATTTTATATATCTTCTCCTTTAAATAATTTTTTTATCTTAAATTAATATTTGGTTTTCAAAGATGCCAAATATTTTACATATCTTCTCCTTTACATTTTATTTTATAAAATAAATTTTCATTATACCTACATTCACTTAAAATTATAGGAAAATTAGTGGCGCACATAATATGATCCAAATTTTGTTGACTTAAATTAAACATTAATTGCACAAATCAGTACATTAATTTACAAATTAATTTAAACCCTAACTAGTAGCCCTTTATGATGATCGGTCCATACATATAAAGCTTCTTCATCCTCTTCATATGTTTCCTCGTTTTCTGATTCAACATCAATTGTGGGTGGCATTTGCTTGTTGGGTTGATCGTAGTCATCTTCATCGTTGATATTCTCCATTTCAACAATACTTCACTTGCCTTTGAAAACAACATGACATGGCCTGGCGGATTTTGCGAGTGATGGGTCCTTGACATAGAATACTGCTTAACGGATTTCGCGAGCACGAATGGCTCATCTTCACAGCCAACATCATTCAGGTCAACAATGATCGTTTCGTGCTTTTCAACCTTCAACCCTCTTGAAATTCTTACCCACTTGCATCGGAATAGAGGGACTTTGAGGGCTCTGTAATCTTGCTCCCAGATTGACGCTATGAAACTGTAATAAGTCTGCTTGTTGCTACCGTCATCGTAGGCATTTATGCGTACTCCACTGTTTTGATTTGTACTCTTGTTTTGTCTTGGGCCTTAGGGTAAAAACTATACCCGTTCATGTCATAGCCTTGGTACGTGTGGATTGTATTGGTTGGCCCCCGAGATAAAGAAAACAGTTGGTCACTATCGATGTCTGCAGCTGTCAGGTACTCCATCAAACATTTCCCAAATTGAAGTCTATGCTTCTTCGTGAACCATGCCTCAGATTTCCTAGGATTATCTCTGCGGATTTCATCCAAGTGCATGTCCACGTACGGAGCCACCAAAGCTGATTGCCATAACACTGTAAAATGGGCTTGTCTTATGGTTTGTCGATCGGGGATGACAATTCTTTTGTGGCCTAATGTTCCTTTTCCAAACATCCTGCCCTCATGATGGGGCACAGGCACATCAATAGGTTTCAGATCCATGTAATCTATATAGAATTCGACCACCTTTTTTGTTCCATAACCCTTAATGATGCTGCCTTCGGGTCTCGATCTATTTCAAACATATTTCTTTACGATGCCCATAAACCTCTCGAAAGCCCAAATGCTATGCAAATACGTTGGACCTAGGATCTTTACTAGTTCCACAAGATAAGCAACGAGATGCACCATGATATCGAAAAATGAGAGAGGGAACAACATCTCGAGCTGGCAAAGATTTAGAATAGCGCCCTCCGGAAGCTTGTCCAATGAAGTTGGATCGATAACCTTTTTGTTCATCGCTTTGAAGAGCTGGCACAACTTGATGATTGGGTCTTAGACCTTATCTGGAAGGATACCTCTGATTGCAATCAGTAACAGCTGCGTCATAAGCACATGGAAGTCATGTGACTTCATTCCAACCAACCTCTTATTTTGCATGTTAACTAGTTTCTTAATCTTCGCACAGTAACCTGCAGGGACTTTGACACCCTGTAGACATTCCAACATACTCGTTTTTTCTGCAGCACTAAGAGTATAATATGCTGAAGGGAGGTAATAGCAGCCATTTTCTTTGTCCAGACGATGCAACTCTTTCTGGATAATCATGTCTTCAAGATCTCTCCATGCTTGCAAAGTGTCCTTCATCTTGCCCTATGTGTTCAACAATACCCCGAGCATGCTTTCGCCCACATTCTTCTCCACGTGCATCACATCAATCGCATGACGGATATCCAAGTCATTCCAATACGGCAGGTCCCGAAAGACAGACTTTTTTTTCCAAAGAGGGGTCTCGCCGCTTGATGTGGACGCACGTGTGCTTCCATTCCCTTTACTGAATAAAACATTGAGATCCTTCACCTCCTCCCAGATGTCACCGCCGGTTATGAACTTTGTACGTACTTTCTTTTCCACCGTCCCATCGAAATCTCCTATATTTTGGCAGTACGGGTGATTCTACCTTCGATAGCGCATCTACACGGTTTTCCAACAGTGATTCAGCCACTTGCCTCTTGTTTGGGCCATGCACCTTACACATGCTTTCATGCCCTTCACTGTCTGGCCCGACGTGTTACCAAGTGTTGAGTAGTCTTGTATTGTTGTCAACAAAATATCCCGACATGTGAAGTACTCTCGTTTGTACGCATCCTATATCTTTACACCATCCGTCCATAGTATCGTAAGATCCTCTATCAGCGGCTTGTAGTATACATTGATATTGTTGCCAAGTTGTTTAGGTCCTTGAATTAGAAGCGGCATCATGATGTACTTACGCTTCAAACAGAGCCAGGAAGGAAGGTTGTAGATAATAACAGCCACTGACCATGTGCTATGACGACTGCTCATGTCATCGAAAGGATTCATGCCATCTGTGCTGAGCGCAATCCTCACATTTCTCATGCCATACGAAAATTTCTCTTTGTACTTCCTGTCTATCTTTCTCCATTGAGACTCATCAGCTGGGTGGCGTATCATTTCATCTCTTTTACGCTCTTTGTGATGCCAACGCATCAGCTTGGCATGGTTCTTGTTTGAGTACATACGTTCCAAACGAAGGATGATTAAAAAATACCATACGACCTTCACCGGCACTCTTTTCTTCTTCACTATACCATTACTTCCATCGTCATCATCCCCGTCTCCATATTTACAAGAAGCCTCGCATACCAGACATTGGTCCAAATCTGCAAAATCACCCCGGTAAAGAATGCAATCATTTTGACAAGCGTGAATTTTCTGTATCTCAAGGCCAAGGGGACAGATAACTTTTTTCGCTTGGTATGTTGTTTTCGACAAGACATTCTCTGCAGAAAGAATTTCTTTCAACAGCTCTAGCAACTCAATGAAGCTCTTATCGGACCATCCATTGCTTGTCTTCTAGTGAAGTAGAGATATGACCACCTGGAGCTTGGTGTGCTCCGCCTTACATCCATTGTAAAGTGGAGTTTTTAAGTCTTCCACCATGGTATTAAACTTGCGATATTCCCTATCATCAGTGTCAGCCATCTCCCCGTCGTGTAGCATCTGATCTAGATCAGCTTCACCGTGATTGACACATGTCTGGTCCTCCTGCTCACAGCCGACACCCTCATTAGGCACGTCACTGTTGCTTGCACTTCCCTCGTCTTGGTCCTCTTCGCCATGGAACTTTTCCATAAACCCCCTTGTAAGAAGATGTGCATGGACCCGCTGCACCAAAAATTGCCTATCTTTCTTGCAATCAAAGCATGGACACCACAGATAATCGGCGCATCAACTGAGTTTGTGCTTGTCGCCATGGCAACGAGAGCCGTTACTCCCCTGATATACTCCATAGAGTCACAATCCGCTTCATACACCCATCGTAAATCCATTACAATGGATGGGTACCTACGAAAATTACTTAATGTCAATTACTTTGAATTATATAAAGTTGAAGAGAATATGACTCTTTAAGATGAAAGTCGATAAGCAACGCATCACTAGCCCTACGGTGTCTCCGTTTGTATGATGTAGACAAAGGTAAGAGACTAGAGAACTAATTTTTATTAAGCCTTTCTTTCAATGAAAGCCAAGTATATATTCTTGGTGGTGAACTTAAGATCAGATTCATGTGTACATAGCACTAATATTCTTGTTTTTCTTTTACGACAGATACTTGCCTACAATTTTGTGATTTGGAATACAATAGAAGCAGATTTTAGAAAAACCAGTGACTCTTTTTCCCCAATTCGCAGTTAGAGTGTTTACAAGGCATTATAAGCTTTGCGTACTGTTTCCAAGAAAATGAATGGCTCCACAAATGTTGTTCCAACATCTAGAAACCAGACTGACTTAGGGCACATTGTAAAGCCTAAAAGGAAGTCAGATGATTCTGCTCAGTTGGATCTCCGAGTCCGTTGCTCCTGTGGTTATTCCTCCTGTTCGGAAGTCCAACCAAAGTTGGATAAAGTTTCGGATACTCGTGGCACGTTTTTCAAACTGCTAAACGGTGCGTTTCGTGCGAAAATTTTCTATATGAAAGTTGTTCTAAAATATCAAATAAATCCATTTTTCAAGTTTTTAATAATTAAAACTCAATTAATCACACGTTAATGTCATCTCGTTTTACGTGAAACACTTAATCTTCATCTTTATCTTTATCTTCAGACTTTCAAACACCAGGTACCGTTGAGAACTTATATTACAGTTACAAGTATGATCACATAATTATCTAATTGTCCTTTCCATCAGCCAATCCTGTTGATTGTACTGATCATGCTGAACTATCAAATCAGTTAAACTATTTATGTGCTAAAACTTGAAGACGGGGCTAATTGTTTTGGGTTACTATTCATTTCTTCATCGCGAGTCTTATGTAGAACACTTCTTTTTAATAGAAGTGTTCTACCAAATGTATCACTCAAGTGTTCATTATTTCAAAAATTGGTAGCATCTTGTAATTTTGTTCTTGATAGTTCATGTTGCTTGCTTCTGTTTGGGTTATTATCCACAATCTATTTAGCCCTTTTCAGTGTGAAGGTCCACAATGCAATACACGGCAACATGTTGGCTGCGTTATCATATCCAAGAAGCCTTCAGAACTTCCTCCAGAATTACCACCCAATTTTCATTGTGATATATGCCGAATCAGTCGAGCACACCCGTAAGTCTTCTACTCTTTCTTGTAGTAGCAACTCCTCCTTGCTGAGCCACCCAATTGTCCTGTGATCATGTGCTTAGTTGCTTTTGTTGCTTCCCTGTACCATAAATCATGTGGTCTATTAAGTTTTTCATGGTAGTTCAAGCTCAAATATATGTTGTTCTTTTAGTTGTTTTGTGACATTATTTATTTATTTACGAACTATTTTTTTCCTGAGCAAAACCATTTTTCCGTATTGATCTTTTTGATCTTTTTTCCTGAGCAGAGCAAGTAAGCTATTCTCTCAACTCTCATCCTTATTGCTCGTTTTTTCTAAAGTAATGCAATTTGTATTTTGGTACCAACATAGTTACACGAAGCTTGAAATTTTCATCTGATCTTGAATAGGTTGCTAATTGCTATGGAGAAATATCTCAAAAGAAAAGCACGGGATAAAACCAACAATGTAGGAAGTTCATCCCTTCCTATGGATGATACCAACTGGAAAGACACAATGAAGTATGATCCTATTTCCAACTTGGTTTTGAAATAAAAAAATTGGATTTGGATGATTGATTCAGTGATTAACCATGTTCCATGTTGTTTTCTAAAGTTTGGAATATGTGAATCATTATCAGTTTGACAGTAGATAATTATACCTTTATAGCATTAAAGAGTGTTGAAAAGGAGGTACTCCCCTCATCACAACGGCCATATTTCTCTAATGTTTGTTCCGCTAACAATATTAATTAAGATTGTAAACTGTATTTATTTTTTATGGCTTAGTTCTAATCTTATGGAGTGTGAAAGCCATAATATTTACCTTGCAGGAAAGTTGGCCGAGTTGCAGCTACAGATTTCATTTCTAGATTTTATTGTCATTGCTCCCAACTTGATAAGAGCAAATCCTACTCCTGTGGATAGCTTTCTTTGGAAATACATCTTTCTATTATGGAATTGTTCATCTGACATCAGTGTTAAGTAATGGAAATAGGATATGTGCAAAAGCGAAGGTTGAATCCTTACGCTCAAATGATGCAGGCTTATATGGAAACATTTTTATCTCAAGCTTTGCAGGTTGGTTCTTGCTGTATGTTACTAATCATCTTCTGGTGCATGACTGCATTTGATTCTCGTTTTAATAACAAATCCTGCCATGTTTTCTTCAAATACAGAATTAATGATAATTTTTGTCAGCCATGATTATGGATATAATTTGTAGATAGCTGTCGATGGCATCAATGCTCTTCACATGTTGTGTTTTCTTAATCCTACTAATTTCTCTCAAACGGACATTCTAATAAGAGTCTCCCTATTTGGAGCTTGGTTTTTATAGATCTGCTAGCTTCACAATCATTTACATACATGCTCTAGAGGTTAGTTCAGTTCTTCTCTCTCACATGCTTTAATGTTACTAGCAAATAATAGTAGTATTTTTCATGCCACTGTTCTGACAGTGATCATTTATTGGTTGCACTATATGCACATGATAGTTGCCCAGCCCTTCAGACTTCACTCCCTGTGGAAATGAACTTTAACAACACAGTGAGTTTTCATATAATTTTGGCATTTGTTTTGCTATTTAATTTTGGGTTTAGGATTTATTGGACAAGATACCTTGCATTGATTAATTGAAGTGTTACTACATTGTTGGTTAGATGATTACTTATAGTGCGATTGTAGCTTTGATTTGGGTGCAAGGACCCTTTTTCACCCTATGCCACAGTGCCATTTCTGATACTTAATTGTGTTTGTACCTGCTTGTTAGAATGACATATTAAGTGCAAGTTTTCTCTTGTTGAAGAATTCATATAAGCTTTGTCATTATTTTTGTCATTAGAATTGCAAGTGTCTTTGGTATTTGGATGCTTGGCTAAGCTATTGTGCTATTATTGTGCTATTGGCCATATCAAGAAACTTTCTTCTATCTCTCCTTGTTGTTCAAGGATCTAAACATAGGTATGTCAAATTATTTTACAGCTACAAATCTTGAAGTCGGATGGAATCCCTGTCAATTGCCCAAAGAATTAATAATTAGATTATTATCTGTGAGCATAAACTTTTATAAAATAACCTTGATTTGAAAAGAGAACTCCTACATTACCTTTGTGGGTTTACTTCAGCATCATAATTAACTTTAATTCTCTAATTCACTTCAGTAAATATGTTAATGTTTTCGCTTAGCCTTGTGTATAGATTCCACCATCTTTCTAGTTTGTGGTATGGTCCAAAAATTATTCATGTAGAGGTTGTATATCACATAACACAATAGCTTCCTCGAGACATACATAGCCTAATTCTATATTTATACACTCGATTGTATTTTTTTAGAGCACAACAATCTTTTCAAGGTAAAACTTTACCCTCAAGCTTAAGATGTATTATTGTTGTTTATTCAGATATTTACCCTCCTGACATTAGTTTTGAGCTTGAGTTATTTTTCTTTGGTGTTACACATGATGTCGATAGACAATCAATGACATTACACATAATGTGATTAAAGCTAGGTCTTGAATTTCTGCCACCAAAACAAGTTTCAGCCTTCTATATACTTTGTAGAGTGAAGTAGCATCATTAGTTTTGACACTATGTAAAGTAAATAGAGTGAAGTAGCACCATTAGTTTTGACACTTTGTAGTAAAGGATGTCTCTTATAAGCATTTTGAGCATGGTCATGCAATCTTTCAAATATAAAAGCTTAGGCTTTGCAGCTGATTCAGGACTTGAAATGCTTCAGGTTCAAAATATTCAGTTTTTAAGTATATGATTAAATAAAACCAGTTTCAAGTTGAGAAAATATGATGATATTTTGGTTTCTATTTAAACAGTACTTGAGGCAATCTCAGAAGCCATCTCATTTAAAAATTGTAAGACATGTGATTGTGACAGCTAATGTTCAAAAACTTCACAAAATGTTGTTTACTTGCCCTGAATAGTAAACCATCTTTAAGTTTCTCTCCATAATATCTGAAAAGCGTGCAAGTTTTTCAACCGCATTACCTTCAACCGCTTCCTGCCAGAGGTTTTTTTTTTTTGCAGGAAGCTTCCTACAAACGGTTGTAAACAGTTGGCCATACAACTCATAGTATATCAAAACACTATTTGATTTATGAACACTGGTGCACTAAAAGTTGTTAAAAAGTTTTTGTTTGCTTATAAGTCTAGCACAAAGAGGTAATTAAACTCTAAATAGCTATTTTAGTGAAATCCTAGTTTGCACACAAAAGTATTGGCATAAATTGAGTATTAGGATACGCATAGCCTACGATAGTATAAATCAAAAATTTTCTATTGCGCAAATCATGAACCATACAAGTACGACATCATAGATCGTTACCACTCGACGCGTCATACAACGGAGTGCTAAGAAGCCGAAGGAACATTGGTGACGTAGCGCGCGTCGATGTAGATGAAGTAGTAGATCGCAGCAACCCGATCTTCTCCTCCTCATACGTATGCCCGCCGTGTTCTCACGCCGGTCAGCACCACAGACTAGTAACGCCTATACCGGTATCCACACGTCCAGGGATGGAACACGTCGCACGGGCATGCTAGCGTCCGTGTACGGCTAGGGTTTTGCTTAGGAGGGGAGTGACGGCTAGGGATTCTCTATCACAACTAGCCTCATCACCTGAAGGATATATATATAGGATCCATAACTGGGCCTCTAAAGCCCATAGGAGTCCTACTAGGATCTCTATCCGAATTGAGCAAATATTGGATCTTCATCCAATTCCTTTATTCTACCCCATTAATTGTGCGACCCTATAGGTTCATGTATACTCGGCTATAATCCGAAAACTCCTTTTCGGTCCATGTGTCAACAGCGGGCCCTAGCAGAACATATTGACCCACTGGGCATACATAAAGATCATATCGGCTGAACCTCTAGTGTATACTTATATGAACCCCTTTGTCTCACGATATCGATTAAGGTCAAGACTAGATATATGCCATCCTTTAATAGCTCAATCATTCACTCGATCCTGTAATAGATTATTTAACCTGCGATTGACTCCCCAATCACTTATGGCATGGTCATGCACTTCCATAATCTAAAACATCAAGGGGCCCAGGGATATCTCTCCAAGGGAGGGGCAAATCCCATCTTGATTATTCATATCCCACTACATGTTTCATAACATACCCGAAGACTACTTTTATAACTACCCAGTTACGAAGTAGTGTTTAGTAGCCCCTAAGCAAACTACTACACATGTTGGGAGTCATGATAATCTCAGGTCTAAGGATTCTACACCAACACTAATCTGAGACCACTGATGCCACATCACATATAGCTCTTGCAGTGTCTCATGTTGGGTCTATTCAACAACATATTCTGCAACATGTGTCCACATTATTAATTTGGTATCTCCATACCATGACCCATGAGATATGATCATCAATCAATGAATGCACTGATCATTGAACCATATTTATTCCATATATGATATTTGATCAGGGATCCTTTAGAATAGTAACATACAACATAAATAGTCTCATGAAGGAATTTATCTATTTTAAGGAACAACGTATAACAAAGATGTAAATATAATATGTGATACAATCATATCTATGATTGCCTCTACGGCATATCACCAACATTGAGGGCTAAACACTATGTCAGAACCTATATTTTGTAACACAACTTTGTAACACAAAAAGACATGTGTTACATGAACACTTTGTAGGAACACTTTGCTTTGTGTTACAAGGTGCATTGTAACATATATTCGATGTGATACAATTGGGTTACATCTAGTAACATATATCTATGTGTTACCAACACCTACACTAACACAATATATGAAAAAAGAAAATATAGTTTATTCTTACCAAAACAATAATATATAGGAGTTGAAAACCAAACATCGGGGTATACGTGCACACCTTGCAGACGCACTGCACAAACAAACCTTACTCTCTAGTTGAGTAAATACACAATTTATTTTAAGAGGCCGAATAATTCATTGGTACATCTGTTTAGTTTTAGGCAAAATTTACTAAAGGACACTCAAAAAATATATAATTAGCTGTGGGACACCGCAAAGACGTGAATTTGCTTGAGGACACTTGAAAAATGTGGTAAATTGCTGCAGAACACTGAACACATTTAAATATAATATCCACCCAATTGATGAGAGAAAAACCACACAAAATAACATTTTTGCCCTTATCTTCTTCTCCCTTCTTTCGGTCTTCTTCCGACGCTCACTTGCAGCGAGCTCCATTGGCTTGCCCATGGCGGACAAGCGCTCGACGTAGGCGACAGTGTGGTCGTGCGGCATGCCGCCGGCACCGGCCTCATCCCCACCCCCAAGCCCCCTGCTGACCGGTGTTGGCTGCGAGCTTGACGGATGATGGCAGCAGGTTGCGTAGCGGTGAGCACAGCAGCCGCGATTGGTCCAAGCCCTCCCCTTGGCGTCGTAGTAGATCACACCGAAGAAGTCCAGAGGATGGCACTGTCCCCATTAGGAAATTACCGCATTTTTGAAGTGTTCTCGGGCAAATTCATGTCTTTGTGATGTCCCACGGCTAATTATATATTTTTTAGTGTCCTGTAGCAAATTTTGCCTTAGTTTTATGAAGACCCATTAAATTAGCTTTCCAAAGGCCAATTGAATTAATATTAAATTAGTTTTTAAAAATAAAAATTTAGTTTAAGAGACCGAATGATCCATTGGTACACTTGTTTGTATTTCTAAAGCCCATTAAATTAGCTTTGCAAAAGCCCATTGAATTAATATTAAATCATTTTTTAGGCCCGTTTAATCAATAAAGCTAAAAAAATTGCTAGAGTTAGGAATTGATCTTAGAACCTCATGATTTCATTGTGACTCTCAACCACCAAGCTACTCAATTCTGCTTGTTTTAAAGTGACTTACAGTTTTAATGTATGATCCTCAATGTGGTCATAAATAAACACATCATGTTACTTAATGTTTTTATATAATCCAAGGTATAATACTTGTAGACTTACTGTTTTCTTTTTACTACATCATGAACTTTTAAAAAATGATTATTTGTTATTGCTTTGTTTGTCCTTCCTGATGTACCTAAAATTTCAAACTATTTAGCCTTGACTTTGTGCTATTTTTGTCCAACGACATTCTGAACAATTTCAAAGGTTACTCTTCAAAAATAGTTTTGCTCTTTGTCAAATGATACTGTGCACTAGATTGCTTTTTCTTAGACTTGTCTACATTTAAAAAAATATGTAAATTGTCTACTAAGGCCCAATACGTTTTATTGCAAGATGGTGAGAAAATATGACATACGGAGGGATCGAACTCAGCTGCCAACATGGAAACCGAGCGCTGCTACCAACAAGATAGCTAGCACATGCTAATTTAGAGGAGATATGCATGGTAAATAAACCTTCCGATTCAGCACCTGGACCGGCTGAACAATTGGTTGGACCAGTGACCCAGTGAACCAGGTGCTCGATCCCGCTTTTTTTACTATGCTGCTAACATGTGAAAAAAAGGACATCATCTATTAATATGATGTACAGTAATTAACATATACTCTACCTCTAGCATAGTAGTGGAACTCTAATAAACTGTATATGTATGTCTATAGAAAATAATTTAATGGCAGGAAATACAAGACAACAATAGGGTCATAACATTAAAAGCTAATATGCTGAAAACAAGGCACCATAGAAATCATAGAGTTAATAACATTATTACATGACTTATCATTTAACGGTATAAAAATCAAAAGTTTGTACACAATGAAGAATTTCCTTAGCGTGCTACCTAGAGAACTGAACAAAATTATAACTGAAATCTGCAGAGAGGTTGGCAAAGCAAGCGGATGGACCTGAAAATAAACATAATGTACAGCTATGAAAGATAATCCATATCAACATAGAGATTAAGGAAATATTAAACCAAGTCAAAGCAAGAATATAATGACTTATGTAAGCCCATAATTTAACAATACACTAAATATTTGCAAGATCAACATATTGGAAACACTTGCCTAGAACTACTATTACATTTCCTAACAGAACTAATCAACTGAAATGTTTGAGAGCACCAAGCAAAAAATGCACATACCGTGAAGTAGCCAAATAAACGAGGAAAGAAAATAATTACCATCCACTGTGATTCATTATTCAAAGCACCGTTATTAGCATCCACTGTTGTTCCTTCAACATCTGTTCTAACCCATTGTTGATAATTGTTTGCATCATTGAACATCGCTCCAAGATGTGAAACATGGAATGGCTCAAATGATGTGTCACCTGTCCATTCTTCCTCACCAATGTCATATATATCCCTTGGTTTGTTCTTCCTTACCACGGACCATCTAGGATTCAATGGGTCATCAACATAAAATACTTGATCTGCTTGGTTAGGCAATATGAAAGGCTCGTGCTCAATTTTTTCTCCCATATGTATGAGATGTAAGAAGTTAACAAGTGTGTAACCATACTTATCTTTTCTAATCCCTTTTCCAGAAACAACATCAACCCATTCACATTTAAAAAGTACCACTGAAAATTGTCCAGAGTAATTGAGCTCGATAATATCAACGATCCTACCATAGTATGTCAAATCACCTAAAACAGGATTTGTGTCACTTGATTTAGTATAGCTAGATGTTTTCGCAGTTAGAACAACTCCACTATTTTGTGTCACCCCATCCAAATGTTTGGGCCTAAACCGAAAGCCTCGAGTATTAAAAGCACGATATCTTTTTGCTGGTCCAATTGGGCCACGGGCTAGCCATCTAAGATCACTTTTTACACTGCAGATGCCATGTTTTCCCTCCAAGTACATTATCTGTATAGTTAGAATTAATTTAGTCATGATTGCAGTTCTTGATATAAATCATGTGAAAATGACACTTACATGAGCTTTAAACCATTCATGGAATTTCTCATTTTGTGTACGCTCGATAATATTTGGGGTGATACGGCCCCGCCGATATGTTTTTCTAATCTCCTCAGCGTGCCTTCTACAAAAAGAAAAAAATGTAATGAATTCTCTTTTCAAAAAGAGTTAAGCTAACAATGTATATGAGCTTGAGATAATACCAAAGGTATGGATTGACATCTGGGCAATTGAAAAGCACATATCTATGTGCCTGGATTTTAGCCAAACCCCTTATAACATAACTTCTAGGCTTGCCGAGAGGTTTTCCAGCATGAGGAAAAAGATTTGGGATTGCTTCCTATTCCTAAACAAGTTTATGGCCACACATCACATCATCTCAAAAACATAAATATTACTACAGTGGATCACTCATCAGATGAAGACATGGATGTTAGACAGGAACTAAGGGAGTTAAAGGAACTGTTGAAAAAACATGATAAAGTAATTGAAGAGCAGCAAAACAAGGAGACGTGCAACGGGAAAAGTGGACCAACTAAGGTAAATATGAGTTATTTATCTATCCTTCACATAGAACTTTAGCTCAATCTTTAGTTCATTTATATAGGTAAACTATCAAAGAGCTTATGATGGTAATGTTCAAGAACAAGCAATAAGAACTAATAGAAAGGTAGTGTCAAAATACAATCCTTAGTGGTTTTATCATCAAATTATGTACAACAGCATTTAAATTTGTAGAATTGTGCAGAGAATTCAGTGCAATGCACGTGAACAGGATGAATCAGAGAGTGAACAAAGAATTGCATCAATGGTATATCTCAACAATTTTTTAAATTCCCTTTAAACACTTTATGCATATGCTAATATACATTTTTATTTGTGTTTCACCATTCAACTATAGAACAAAAAAAAGGCACAGGGAACAATTGAACATACATGAGAACACTGATATGGAGCATTTAGGCTATGAGGTGAGACTTTGTTGTTTTTCATTTCATCAAGATACAACACATTTTTTTAGATGTTTTATATGAATATATCATGGAAATTGCACTAGGTGGATCATAACCACAAGGAATTACCAAGCCAGGATGACTCATCATCACTCTATGCTCATGATTTTCGACAGGAGGTAATTCTTACCCACTAATAAATTTCCTGGTTAATCAATGTGTTATGTCTATGTCAATATGTGAGATATTTTTGTACTGTACACATGCTAAGAAAGATGATGCTAACATTTGTCACCACTGAAAATCTAGTGCTAGTAATAGTTTTAGTATGCATGTCATGCTTTGATGTAATGATGAAATCTGATTTTAGACCATTGATATATCATTTAATCTTGATTGACTTTTAGTAAAGAGTATTGTACATTTTAGTAAAGCAAGGTATGTCCATTTTTCTCATGTTTTCCGCCCCTTTGTTGCTGCAACTTTGTATTTTATTAACTATTCAATTGCTCTAAATGAAATTGTGTTCAAAGTTAAAATCTTAAAGTGATGTCAAAATTTAAAATTTTCTAACCTATATATTTGTTTCTAGAAAAAAAAGTATAGTTTTTAGCTAGCAGAATTATAGGATGTAACACATCTTGTCCCTTTGTAGGTGAATAAACAAAAGCAACAAAAGCTACAAAAGACTATGAATAGTAGAGAGAAAAATGATGGTCTGAACAAAACTACACATCCCGTGGTTTCAAACAGGATGCATTCTTCTGTTACGAAGGTGGATAAAAATTATATACTCGAATAGTACAGTTGGATTCTTGTTTATGCAACTAATCGGTGATTCTTATTCAATCCTACTATAGGTTGGTACCACTGTAATTTTGTAATTTTGATGAGTGCAAAATATCCTAACAAAGAACTTGTGGCATATGCTACTTTTCTGAGTAGTAACCCAAGAGAGAAAGTGGGTGGTGTTGAGATAGGTAATCAATTCACAAAAGTAGTTGTTAATCATCCTCTTCAAGAAAACGAGGAGCTAGTAAGGCCAATGAAGCATTGCAAGACAATTGGTGATGTCCATGCTAAACGAATATCAATTGCTTGGCCTTCAATTTGTGTAAGCATGCATGCATATACAATATCTTTCTACATTTTGAGGAATAATTAATATCATATTATGCCTTTGCTATCATGACAAGTAATAATGTTTTTTTTGCAGATTCAAAAGATCAATGGTTGAATTGTCATGATTCAGTGGCCTCCTCAAGATCTAACCAAGAAGCATGGGAATTCATAGAGATTAGATAGCCATAGATATATTTTCTATATTTTGCATTTTTCATGCAGCTAGTTGCCTAGAATATGTACTCTTTGTAAAAGACCTTCATTATGGATGTTATGGAATGATGTAAAAAGTACCTATATTTAAATTTCCTCATTGAAATTCAATATGTTATCTACTCATTTGTGGTCATTGTCCTCATGTGATGTCTTGCTAATTCGTTTTCCAAAGTTTGTGAAGATAATATGGACCAGTTTTCTATTATAATAATATCTAATTAAAGACACTGATAGTCATGTATTATTACTATGTTGTTATTTATAGAAAGGTGTTACAAGTTTGTTGCTAGAACTAGAAAAAACATGTTACTAACAGTGTTGCTATAAGTACATAAAGGTGTTACTATAATCTATTGTAACAGAATAAAATATGTTACTATAACTGGTAACATATTTTTCTTATTTTTAAGAATATCTACATGTATTACAGTATACCCAACTATAGTAACATAGGCTATAGTAACATTACATAAAAGTGTTACTGTAGACCCTAGTAACACATTTCGAGGGTTATAGTAACACAAAAATATGTTACTATAAACCTGTCCTGACGTAGTGAAAAGAAGTTTGTGATCATAACTTACCGTTCGTGAGGTGCATTTCTACGACACTCTTGCGACTGCGAAGGCAAGCCTCAGATCATTTCACGCAATCAAGGGTGCTAGTGAAGATTGTCAAACCTTAGTGTATACTAGCCATTAGTTTCATGTATCTATTCTGAACCTTTCACATGAATAATATTGTTTTACTTCTATCTTCTTCTTATATTAAAATACAACTTAACCCTTTACCTATTATGCTACTACTGTTATGCTAATTAGCTTTGTGCCTTAGGTGCTCACCGTGCACAGTGCACTACCTTCCTTGTAAATATAACATTGCCACCAAAATATCTAGCTGATATTAGAGACCACTGGCTAATTAAGAAGATGCTTATGTACAGTGAACAGTCCAATATATTATCTATAACCACCTGCTCTTTTACATTTTATTCTTGATATATTTATTTACCTATACTAATTTTCAATTATCTCCACAAATCTACCCAATATGTTACTTTCTTTACACCAACTACATACAAGCGATAGCGCCCCCATCCTCTACTATGCTATACTAGCCGCCAATCTGTGTGTTGCACAGGCCATTGTATTAATAGTATAATATTTTAATTTTTATCATATGTTGACTATGTTGTTATTGATATAATAAATATTAATTAAAAATTTAATCATATGCTGAATGCATTAGTTCAAAATACCTGCATGGATAAAATGAAAATTATTAATTTCGAATTTAGGATATTAATTATAAAGAATAAAATAAGACTTCAAAATTATCTTGCAATTTTCATGCTTATTAGTTCCATATTTCAGAATTATTAATATTTGGAAAGTTATTTTATTTCGTCCAGAGGAAAGTCCATGATATTTCAGCATTTCACGGAATTTACTGATATACATTTGTGTCGTTACTCGTTACTTTGTAAGAATAGATTGTGTGTAAACTTGTATAGTTCGAAAATTCGGAAGTAATGACTAATTAAAAATAAGTTCTTTGCTTGTAAATTATATACAAAATCAATCCTGACACATGTCATTCCATTATTTTCTCTTTTCCTAATTTGATAATCCTAATTTTTTAATAAAGATTAATAATCTTATTTTTGGTTCTCAATTATATAATTTTTTTAAATTTAGTATTTATAAATTCTAATAAGAAATGCCAACTTGTCGTTTCGTCTCAATTATAGTATTTTATTAATTTATTAGTTCTGAAATTCGTAGTTATGTCTTACATAGTTGTAACAAATCTAGACTTATATTAAACTATGATTTAGTCATGCCTGTCAGGTACCTGAATACCTGATTGAATCCTGAATTATGAACAGATACAGAAATTTGTTCGCAAATCCAGCACGTCACGGTGTTTTTTCTCCAAGGGAATAGGACGCACACATAAAGATTTGTTTTATAGGTCAAAAGTTTTTACATACTAGAAAAATTACCCGTGCGTTGCAACGGGAAGAAAAGATGAAAAAATTAAGAAATTGTTAAGAAAGATTTACATTATGTAATTAATTAAAATATAAATTTTCCAAAATACTTGCGTATTTCTAAGTATGCAGGTGTACAATTAAATTAATTTACAAGTAAAGTAAAGTAAGTGTGAGAAATAAAATTACATGGCTAGATTTATTTTTTGTTAAATTATTCATGATTAATTACACTATTTGAAATTTTCTTCGAATCTTCAGAGGTCAATTGCTAATTTTAATAATAGAAACACATATTTATTTAAATAAAAATCTAAATAAAAAGCCTCATTTCTTTTTGGGCCAGATTTAGCCCAGCAAGCGCCGAAAGTATAATTAAAGTCCCCTACCGGCCCACTTTTCTCCTCTAAATAAAAACTCTCCTTTCTCGACCAGATTCGGCTCAGTAAGCAACCGAAAGTCTAATTGATCTCTCTTGCCGACCCACTTTCCTCCTTTCTCTCCTCCGCCTCAGCCGTAAGCGCACGTTCGGCCCAACAAAAAACCAAAAGTCTAATTTACGTTTCTGACGGATGAAAAAATAAGTAACGAACGAAAAGTTACGAATATTTATAATTTTTACATATATACTTTTTGGAGTTAAGCGGTAGTACGTACATACGAATCTTAGCCTTTAAAACTTGTGTTAATAGTTTGAGATCGGAGAAAAGATGCCCAAGATAGTACGTACATATAGCCGAGAAGATAATGACGCATGCTGAGCAACGGATTGGATGGGTTTTAAGAGGCCCATAAGTTACAATAAAGATTAGATAGTTGAGATATACGATTTTATTTAATCAATGATCAGATTTTTCTGATTAACATAAAAACTCGTAGAAAGTATCTGACTAATATAAAGAATTTTGTAGAAAATATTCCATTAGTATAGTTATCGATATGGCCATCCAATGTCTCCATCTGGCTGCCTGGCCGTTCCATATTCTCAGCCGATATGTAGCGCGGTCCACCGTCTTGCCGAGGGACGGCGCTCCGTCCGATGGTTCGTAACTTGGAATGCATGGCAGCCGTGCGCGCGCGTACTGTTGAGTTGATGAGTTGGCTGTGTGTTCCTAGGAGTGAGTTCTGAATTCATCTTCCTTCTATTTCACACGTAGTTTTTCAAACTGTCAAACGACGAATTTTGTTAAAAGGGTTTCTATACAAAAATTGTTTAAAAAATCATATTGATTTATTTTTTAAAAAAATTAGCTAATACTTAATTAATCATACACTAATAAACTGCTCTGTTTTCCATACAGGAGTTATGTTTCTAACACACAACAAAGAATACAACCTTAATGAACCAAATAGTAACTGCATGGGGAATTTTCAAAGCATGGTCGTCTTTAATAGTATAATCAATTATTAGCTTCAAATTATTTATAGTTAATTTAATAAGATATTCATATATTTTTCCATCGAATTATTTGTAGTTAATTTAATAAGCCATTTATATATTTCTTCATTTCAAAGTCTAAGACCTATTTTATTTTTTGTTTTTTTTAAAGTCTAAAATCTATTTGTGATCTTTATATGGTAAATTAAATTGTTGATCGAAATCCAATAAGTCATCTTAGTGTTTATTAATCGCATGTATATGTATAGTTTTTTGGTTTTGTCACATGGTGAATGAATTAATTACTTCTTAATTTTAGTGAAAAAAATAGGTTTTAGACTTTTGAATGAAAAAAGTACACCATTAATATTTGGTCCTATCTATTCTACACACATACTATCATCTTATTATTTGTTATGCTGCTGGATACAAATTTATAGCCTACTTTACTTTTCTCTCTTATTTTCTTTAAATATAGTTGGTTTATAGCTTGTTATCATACTTGCTCAAATCAAATCAGTCTGTCAAGCGTGCGCACCCCTGGTCGTTTTCGGAGTGTGCTAGTAAGAGATGATTTCACTTGTTAAAACTTTGGATCTGCTAAAACTTCCAAAAGATAAAGATATTCGTGGCACGCTTTTTCAATTGCTAAACGGTGTGTTTCGTGCGAAAATTTTCTATATGAAAGTTGTTCTAAAATATCAAATAAATCCATTTTTCAAGTTTGTAATAATTAAAACTTAATTAATCGTATGTTAAGATCATCTCGTTTTACATTAAGCACTTAATCCTTATCTTTATCTTCATCTTCAGGAGATTCAAACACCACCTTAGTCACATGGCAAAACAAGCTTCGCCAAATTGACCAGTAGAGATACGAAAGCTTCACCATAATTTGCACTTTAAAACAAGTGACAAAACAAAATACTACTAATACTTATACTTATATAGTTTTATTCAATAATACGAATGATCCAACGTTAATAAAAACTAAGGTAGTATCAAGGTGTAATACAGAGGTGACATAGTAGACAAGATCGACCCCTTCACCACTACATAAACGATTTTTTTTTACGAAAACCTCTATGGTTGCATCTGGATCACAACTGATCACGCCTGCAAAAATCAACCTGTATTTTCACATATGGCTCTTTAAGAGGTCCACATGCAAAAAATTAATTTTTGCATATGGCTCCTCGCATGCAAAAATGAGTCGATTTTTTACAGGCAAACCTCTTAAAGATCCGCTTAGAAATCTAACATACCTCCTTTTCTCCCTATCAGTACTTCAAATTTTTTTCAAGTCATCATCTTTATCTTCTTTACATCTCTCTCACCTTCTCTCATTATTTTTCACCTCCTTTCCTCTCTCACTAGCCGTCGGCAGACAGCGCCGGCGACGACTGCAGCGGGCTCGGTGGCCGACGGGGGGTAGCGGGAGCGGCCTACAACGATGGATTCGGCCGTCGCAAGCGTCTCTGCTGCCATCATCGGGGTGTGGATGGAAACTTGCTAGGGTTTTGATTTTTGAAGATTTTTATTTTTACGTGTAGACGACGCGTCCGCATGTGAAATTGGATTTTCTCGTATGGGTGCGTCACCTGTATGAAAAAATCAAGATTTTCACAGATATTTTAGGCAGATGGACGGCGCAACCACACATAAAAATAATATCTGACCGTTTGGAAAAAAAATTGCTTTTTTACTAGTGCTCACCACCACTGTCATATCCCGTCCTCACCGCCGCCGGAGTAGATGCTGGAATCTGGCGATCCACGAGGAAGACGGTGGCAGCCTGGCAGGGCCTTTCCTCGGCAGCGATGGAGCCTCGTCGTCTATTGGACCAAATGCAGACGATGCAATCAGCAATGCAGCTCGGCAGCCGCGGAGCATCGTCGTCCATGGCGCGGCTGTCGGGTTGGCTCCGTCCGACAGTGTGGTCATCCACGAGCGAGATCACTAGTGGCAGCGGTGATACGGATAAAAATAGAGTAGTTACGGATGGATAATGCTCATATCATATTTATTTTTTAATTATTTGCTGGATACGAAAAACGAATATAAATAGCTTGGATAACAAAACAAATAACAATTATCCTAATTACCAGCAAGGATGAAATATAAATATGATTGGATAGGAATACAGAAACAAATATTTCTTGGAACATAAAATCCACCTAAAATTCTAATAGAAACACATACCATCACACATAATTAGCTCGTTGTATATAAAAACTTCTATCATACACTAAACAATGGCAATCAAATTCAACCCATATAATAATACCGGTATTAATACATTGTTATTTAGTATAATTTTGTAAAAAATATTTATAAGTTTAAATAATATTAATAGTATGGACTAGTGTTGTGAGATAGACTACTATTAAAATCTAGTTAAAGGTATGGAGTTCAGACGAAATTAGGTATGTTTTATGTCTTCAGCGAATATCCGAATAGCGTTGTCCACCGGATCTTTATATCCATTGAAAACTTCGATATCAATATTCATTTTCGTATCCGATAAACAAATATCCGTATTCATAGCCATATCTGAACTATGCAAAAATTATCTGCTTCGTACTGTATTAGTATTTTTTTTCAAAGCTAACAAAAACTATCCGTTCTATTTTCATCCCTAAGAGGTAGGCCCTGTTCTTGGCAGCCATGGAGTATCATTTTCTGCAGAGGTTATCGGCCAACCCAGGACAGTGTTATCACTAGTGGAGAAGGGGTTTTTAACCCCGGTTCGTAACCCCCTGTAGTCCCGGTTATGCAACCGGGACTACGAATCCGAGACTAAAGATGCCCATCTTTAGTCCCGGGTGAAATAACCGGGACTAAAGATGGCTGCGCCACGTAGCTGCCTCAGCCATCTTTAGTCCCGGTTGGTGTTACCAACCGGGACTAATGATATTTTTTTAAAAAAAAACATTTGCTGGTGCAGCTGCTTGTTTATATATTATGCATATATCTGTATAAATACATATATATGCATAATATATATGTATATATAATATGCGTATATATGTAATATATGTATTTATATATATATATATGCAATATGCATATATATATAAATATGTATAAATACATGTTTTACATATATATATATATATATCCTACATATAAGCACTCAAGTAAATATATACTTATATTACCGAAATATACTCACACACATAAGTACATGAATGCACATCTGAATATGTACATATATTACAATCTTTCGTTAATTATAATGTTCTATTGTATATTACGAAGAAAGCTAAGACATATTATCCATGAGGAGGATGATCAATAGCTCTTCCATCATAGTAGAATTCAACTGCGGGATCAATTATTTGTTCATTGATAAATCCCATCAGTTGTTCTTGAACAGCCTTGATAAATTTTTCGCTGGATAGGTTTTCCCTCATGTAAATAATCTATCATTTGAAAAAAAATTAAGATATAAGTATACGAAGTCAATAAGAAATCGGCACATAATGTATGAATAATTTTTACGTACTTCCAGATCCCTGTCACTGTTGATTTGCTGTACAAGTGCGTGAGTATATTCGCAGACGTAGTAGCTGCACAAGTTATTTCCCTTCTCCTGTTTTGCACACTTAAGGAGAAACGACGAGAGATTTAATGTACTAATTTTTTCTAGAAGCAATGAATGATTAAATATGTTTTGGAGCATGTACTCACCGGAAAATTAAATCTCCTACCAAGTTTTTCTTTTCAAACCCCGCGGACCATTGTACGGAACTTTGCCCATGCCCTATGTACAGTTGGAAGCTATGATTAAATACCGGAGATCTGCATAGTACCAATAGCAGTGTTCACAATTAATGGCAGTTGAATAGATGGCATTACCTATCTATCACTTCAAAAACCTTGGTAAAAGTAGACTCTGGTTTATCCATTGAGTCATAGACATGGACTTTGCAAAGTTCAAGGTCGAAGAGGAAAAGGACCCAGTGAAATCTGCAAATTGCGTCAGACGATATATATGTGACGGTATGAGTACGGGGAGGAAGTTGGTACAAATTTGAAAGACAGTTAAAACTCACTCTGTGTTGTAGGGCAATAGTATGTAGGTCTTGTAACGCTGCTGCACCAGGAAATGAACAATATTATCTTCTGTATCTTTCTCAAAGTCCCGTATCATTACGTCATTGACTTTGCGGGGGTCGATGAATCCAATATTGAAAATCCCCTGCCTACGGCACGATTGAATCTCCATTCTACAAAAGATAAAGGAATTTGCATCAGTCTTATCGTCACATTCTAACCAGGGAATGGTACATAGAAGAAGCTAAGGAACAAAATAAAGTTTGCTAAAACGATACTTACAAAACCCAGCAGCTGAGAATGGAGACGTCGAGAGCATCTAGTTGGTATACATGGAACACATCCTCGAAGTTGATCCATAGAACATCATCTCCTTGGAATTAGTCTGTGTTTCTTATCCTCGCTCCAAACATTATTCTACCTCTTGAAGAATGTTCCATATACCATTAATGGAATCGATGCATTTGTGTTGAGAGAGTGTTCACCTCACCAGGCTTGACAAGCGGTTCACCGACTTTAAATTTGTATTTCAAGTCGGCTTCTGTCGCCATGGTTATCGGTGTGTCTCCCACCAGTTGCGCCCTGCTCAGACCCGTCTCTTTCATCCATTGCCTCAGCTCCTCTTCACCGAGTGGTAGCAACGGCTCAACCGATTGTTTCCGCTGCTTTCCGAGCTGAGGCACTTCTTTGGCCTTTGCTCTTTGTTTCTTCTACGACTTCGTCACCGACCGGTCATAATCGGAAAGTACAGCCCTCTTGACCGGTTCGCTCATCTTCTAGAAGAACTTCTTAGCAGCCGGATCTATTGGAATCTTCTTTGGTGGTTTCCGTGCCTCGAAGAACGCCTTCACTTCTGATCGTACGACCTCCTCATTCTCCTCGAGAGTGCGGTCGTATGCCCTTTTCTTGAGAGCGGGGAGTTTTGGCTCGTCAAGTCTTGGCTTCTTTCTTGGTGGTGTGGACTTTGACGGCGCGGGATGAAGTGGGCACGACTTTTTAGGCCGTGAAGGCGGAGCAGACGATGACGGTGCAGGCGGAGGAGCCGGTGCAGGCGAAGAAGAGGTTGCAGGCAGAGGAGACTGCGGTGGAGGAGCCGATGCAGGCGGAGGAGAGGGTGCAGGCGGAGGAGACGGAGGAGAAGACGCCGCTGCTCGCCCGGGAAACAGGATGTGCCGCTTGCACCATAGTATAATGGCGTGGGCTGTGTCTCCTAGTTTTGTCTCCCCGTCTCCTCTAGGGATGTCCAGCTCGAGATCGTCGAACCCTCGTTTCACCAATTCAACCTCGACCTTTGAGTACCCAGGTGGAATCGGTCTGCAATGATATGTCCCCGAAGGGTCGACATGTATGGCCATGCCCGACGCCACCTTCACGAGAGTCAACATTACTTAGTAATTAACAGATGCATGCACCACCGGTTATGCAATTTACAAGACGTATATCATAAAACTAAGAGCATACCTTGAGTGATATGTTCTTGAAGGGAATGTGTAGCTCACAAGGTGTCCGCCGCGTGATTTCATCTACGGGGTACGATGGGTTGTCCTGAGCTTGCCCTGCTGCACCTTCCATGCCCTGTTCTCCTGCCTGCCCTGTAGAAGCACAGCTGCTGCGATTGCCCGAGGGGCTCACCATGATTGGAGGGGCATACAGCTGCACCGTCTGCTCCCTCTGTCGTTCCGCAAGGCGTTGGTCCACCCGTCGTTCGACCTCCTCTTGCATCCGTATTTCCTGTAGGGCGACCCTCTCCTCGAGATATCTTAATTTGTCCTCGGTATCCCTCTTGCTCCTCATCCGACTCTTGTAAGTGTGGCTGTCCTCTTGAAATCCGTATTTCCATGCAACCACGCCTTTTCCCCGTGTTCGTCCTAGATGCTCGGGATTCTGTAGTGCGAGCATAAGCTCGTCCTTCTCTCTGTCAGGATGGAATGTTCCCTAAGCAGACGCCTCCACTGCTTCCGTGAGTCGGCTAGCTGCTTCGCGGATCGCATCGCCGAATACAAGGGAGCCATCAGTGGGATCGAGCTTTCCACCATGAGCATAGTACCAATTTCTTGAACGTTCAGGCCAGTTCGTTGTGGCCGGCTCAATACCCTTTCCAATCA
The DNA here is from genome assembly GCA_008326285.1 of Oryza officinalis. Classification (NCBI taxonomy): domain Eukaryota; kingdom Viridiplantae; phylum Streptophyta; class Magnoliopsida; order Poales; family Poaceae; genus Oryza; species Oryza officinalis. Next base: position 13,731,649 of record BDMV01000010.1, read on the forward strand.
ACCCGGCTTCTAGTTCATCCTACTTGGGGATTGCCTTCTTATAGCCACCTGACCCTAGCCGGTGATGGTACTGCTTCTTAGCGGCATTGGCTTTGTTCTTTGCTATTTGTGTTTGCCCGTGCTCGGAAGTCCTGTATGCAACAAACGCATCCCAATGATCCCTCAGCTTCGTTAACTTGTCGAAATCAGGTGTCAGACCCTTCACGACGTATTTCTTGTATAGAGCTGACTTGTACTTCTGGAACTGTTCAGCCATTTTCTTCAACGTCCTTTCTTTCAGTCTTGGCTGATCTGCCTCAGGGACTGTGAAGGTCTTGAGCATGGTGGTCCACAGCATTGCTTTCTCCGTATCTGGCAGATAACTTTCATCATCCTCTGTTGTTCTTGTTTGACGCCAGTGCACTATGCTAATGGGAACGTGATCCCTCACGACCCAACCACTGTGTCCCACAAACTTACGTAGTATACCAGCCGGGGCAACTGGTTCGCCGTCCCCCACTTCAGTAATAATATGCCTGCCCTCTAGCTTCCTTGCGGCACCCCGTTGTCCGCGTGCACTCTTCTCTCCAACGATCGGTTCCCTTTCACTTTCCTGTTGGTTTGTGCCCTCGTTTCCCTCCTCGTTGAGGTATTGGTTGGGGTCCTCTGGCTCCTCATCCATCCAATATTGGCTGCTGCCCTCTGCGATCTCGTCCATGAGGATCTGTTCATCATCGTGATCTGCCATCTGTTTGTAACATTACGAGGTACACATCAACTAACAGTATATTGTTTTACATATAATGACATTGTTGAGAAATACGTACAATGACCATTTAATTCATTGTTATACATGCAACCTACATGCATATGTCATATATATATACACACACATGAAGGAATTCAGGAAACTTGCCTTAGTTTTGCTTGGAGTTATTGGGGCCACTTAAGCTTGAGCGACAACGGGGGTCAACACCTATTAGAAAAAAAATTAGACAAAAAATTAAAACACTATTAGAAAATGTATAAAGATGTGCAATATTATATTCAAATTCGCAAACATAACTATTTTAATCATATAGAAAAGACATCGTTCGTTCGTTTGTTAGTTCGGTTGCTCGTTCGTTCGTTCGGTCCCTCGTTCGTTCCTTCGGGCGCTCGTTCGTTCGTGCATAGGACGTTAGCTCGTTCGCTCGTTCAGTCGTTCGTTCGTTCGTTCGCTCGTTCTTTCGTTCGTTCGTTCGTTCGTTCGGTCGTTCGCTCGTTCAGTCGTTCGTTCGCTCGTTTGCTCGTTCGTGCATAGGTTCGTTCGCTCGCTCGTTCGTTCATTCGGTCGGTCGTTCGGTCGTTCGCTCGGTCGTTCGCTCGTTCGCTCGTTCAGTCGTTCGTTCGTTCGTTCGCTCGTTCGCTCGTTCGTTCGCTCATTTGCTCGTTCGTTCACTCGTTCGTTCGTTCGTTCGTTCGTTCGTTCATTCGTTCGTTCGGTCGTTCGCTCATTCAGTTGTTCGTTCGCTCATTTGCTCGTTCGTGCATAGGTTCGTTCGCTCGTTCGTTCGTTCGTTCGGTCGGTCGTTCGGTCATTCGCTTGGTCGTTCGCTCGTTCGCTCATTCAGTCATTCGTTCGTTCGTTCGCTCGTTCGCTCGTTCGTTCACTCATTTGCTCATTCGTTCGCTCGTTCGCTCATTCGCTCGTTCAGTCGGTCGTTCGCTCGTTCGGTCTGCATGTCGTTCGTTCGTTCACGTTCGTTCACGTCTGTTCACGTTCGTTCTATCGTTAGGTCGTTCGTGGCGCGGCCGTGGTGGTGGCGCGGCCGTGGTGGTGGCGGCGGCCGTGGTGGCGCGGCCGTGTTGTGGCGGTGGCCGTGGTGGCGCGGCCGGTGGGGCGGGTACGTGGCATTCATGGTGACGGCGGCCATGGTGGCGCGGGCGGGCGGCGGCGGCAGTGGCGCGGGTACGTGCCATTCATGGCGACGGCGGTGCAGACGGCGTGGCGACGGTGGTGCGGTATGTGGCATTCTTGAAAACGGATGGAAGAAAAGATGGAGATCAGCGCAAACCTCGGCCGGGAGGCGCGGTGCGAACGGCGACGACGTACGGCGACGGAGATGACGAAGACGACGGCGACGGCAAAGACGGAGGATGTGCGCGCTGAGAGTTGAGAGAGAATGAGAAACGGCTAAGTGTGGTTCCGGAGAAGACGATGCGCCTAGCTATTTATAGTCGGGATCTTTAGTCCCGGTTGGTGGCAGCAACCGGGACAAAAGACATCTTTAGTCCCGGGTGGTGGTATAAACCGGGACTAAAGATATTTTCCCGCTGCGGCCAAATTATCTTTTTGTCCCAGCTATGTTTAACAACCGGAACTAAAGATTGAAACAGTGCACATATAAATAACATATGACCTATTTTAATAGTTTCAATTTGATATTACATTCCAATAATGATATATAATTAAAATTTGACCAATTTAAATACTATTTGAATAGTATTAAAATATCTAATACCATATTACCTATTTAAATAGTTTTAAATTATTATTAAATGTAAATAATCACATATAAATAACATATGACCTATTTTAATAGTTTCAATTTGATATTACATTCCAATAATGATATATAATTAAAATTTGACCAATTTAAATACTATTTGAATAGTATTAAAATATCTAATACCATATTACCTATTTGTATAGTTTTAAATTATTATTAAATATAAATAATCACATATAGACCAATTTAAATACTATTTGAATAGTATTAAAATATCTAATACCATATTACCTATTTAAATAGTTTTAAATTATTATTAAATATAAATAATCACATATAAATAACATATGACGTTTCAATTTGATATTACATTCCAATCATTGATATTACTATCTAATACTATATTACCTATTTAAATAGTTCAAAATTGATATTACATATATAATTGTAGTACTAAAAAACACAAACATTACATGGCCTTCAATACATTATAAATAATTTGCATTGTCCATACAACAACCTATGTCATAGTTTTTCTCACGTACTTTCTCCTCACTAATGTTCCTTCGCTATGATCGTTGAGTGAGTAAGGGGTGTTCTTCTTTGAAAGGAGGAAGCTCGGGTCAACCGTCACCGTGAACGGAGGTTGCCCGTCGAACTGATCGTAATCTTCGTCAGTCTTATCCTCGACTCCGACGATTTTCCTTTTGCCTGGGAGAACCACGTGGCGCTTTGGCTTGTCGGGTCCTTTACCCTTTTTTGGTTTGCTAGACATGTCCTTCACGTAGAAAATCTGTGTGACATCATTGGCTAGGACGAAAGGTTCGTCTGAGTATCCAACCTTACTTAGGTCAATCGTTGTCATCCCACTGTCATCAATCGTTACGCCTCCACCGGTGAGCCTAACCCATTGGCATCGAAACAGAGGTACCTTCAGGGGTCCGTAGTCTAGTTCCCATATGTCCTCGATGACACCGTAATACGTGCTAGTTGCACCATCGTATCTCATGGCGTCGATACGAATAGTAGAGTTCTAGTTTGTGCTCTTTCTGTCTTGGGCTCTTGTGTAAAGTGTATACTCATTGATTTCATATCCTTGGAATGTCGATATCGAGCAAGAAGGCCCCCTCGCCAAGAAGGCTAGTTGTCGGTCAATGGTTTCTGCACCCATTAGACGTTGTCGTAGCCAAACGGGAAAGTATCGATGTGATGGCGTGTAATCCATGCATCAGACTTGCCGATGTTTTTCGACCAAACAATCACCAGGTGCTCCTCGATGTAAGGAGCCACCAACGAAGATTGTTGAAAAACCGTGAAATGTGCTTTAGGAAATAAATCGTTGCCCACGATCATTATTGCTTTTCTTCCAAGAGTCCCCTTTCCCCGTAGTCTCCCCTCATGGCTTGATTCGGGTACCCCGATTGGACGAAGGTCTTCAATAAATTCTACACAGAACTCAATGACCTCCTCTGTTCCATAACCCTTGGCAATGCTTGCTTCCGGACGAGAACGGTTACGAACGTATTTCTTTAGAACGCCCATGTACCTCTCGAAAGGAAACATATTGTGTAGGTACACAGGACCAAGAATACTGATCTCTTTCACAATGTGACATAGAAGATGCGTCATTATATTGAAGAATGACGGTGGAAAGATCATCTCAAAGCCGACGAAACATTGGACCACGTCCTCTTGAAGGGTTGTTAAACTGTCTGGATCTATAATCTTTTGCGAAATTGCGTTCATGAAAGCACATAGCTTTGTTATTGTTCCCAGGACATTATCAGGAAGGATACCACGAATTATAACAGGAAGCAGTTGTGTCATCAACACGTAACAGTCATGAGACTTTAGGTTTGTGAATTTCTTTTCCTTCATGCTTATTATTCTCTTTATGTTCGAGGAGTATCCAGACGGTACCTTGATGCTCTCCAGGCATTCAAACATACTTTCCTTCTCTTCCTTGTTCAGGTTGTAGCTTGCAGGACTCAAGTAATGGCTTCCTTTATCCTTCGGTTCCGGGTGAAGGTCCTCGCGTTGTTGCATATGCTTGAGATCATTACGTGCTTCAAGTGTATCTTTCGACTTCCCTTATACACCTAGGAAGCCTAACAGGTTGACGCAAAGGTTCTTAGTGAGGTGCATCACGTCGATCGCGTGCCGGACGTCTAAAACTTCCCAATAGGGTAACTCCCAAAAAATAGACTTCTTTTTTCATATCGCCGTGTGACCATCTTCGCTCTCTATAGGTTGGCTGCCAGGTTCCTTTCCAAATACTACTTTCAGATCTTTCACCATAGCAAACATGGTTTTTCCGTTGCGATGTTTAGGCTTAGTACGGTGGTCTGCTTTCTGTTCGAAATGCTTGCCTTTTTTCCGTACAGGATGGGTTGCAACAAGGAATCGACGATGGCCCATGTAAACAACCTTCCTGCAGTGTTTTAGATACGTACTTTCAGTTTCATCCATGCAATGGGTGCAAGCCTTGTACCCCTTGTTTGACTGTTCGGATAGGTTGCTAAGTGCAGGCCAATCGTTAATGGTCACGAACAACAACGCTCGCAGGTTAAATTGCGATAGAGGATACAATCGTTCGGACATGCGTGTATCTTATGTACTTCTAGTCCTAGAGGGCATACCACCTTCTTAGTTTCGTACGTTGTTTCGGGCAACTCGTTTTCTTCCGGAAGAATGTTCTTGATGAGTTTCAATAACTCGCCAAATGCCTTATCACTCACACCATTTTTTGCCTTTCATTGCAAGAATTCTAGCGTCGTACCCAATTTTTTGTGCCCCTGTTCGCAACCTAGGTACAACGAAGTTTTGTGGTCCGCTAACATATGGTCCAATTTTTGGACCTCCTTCTCACTTTCGCAGCCGTCCTTTACGTCCCGCAACATTTGACCAAGATCATCTACAGCGTCGTTATCTTGAACAGCTCCGTCCGCCTCGCCTTTCGGATTTTTTTCAAATCCACCGTATTGATGAGCCCAGTCCGGAATATTCTCGTCTTCTACTTCATTTTCTTCCATTGTAACCCCTAGCTCTCCGTGCGAGGTCCAACAATTATATCCAGGCATGAATCCAGATTCAAACAAGTGCGCATGAATAGTTCTTAATGATGAATATTCCTTTCGGTTACTACACTTTTTGTATGGACAACACATGAAACCCTTGTACTTGGCCACCTTCAAAAAATAATGCACGCCTTCAATAAACTCTTTCGACCGTCGGTCCACGGTGTACATCCATTGTCGATCCATCTAGACATCAAATAGTCCAATGTTACTAACGAAATTCACATTCTCGAAACTAATTAAATAATCATACAAAAATTTAAAACATCATTATTTAAAGTGAAACTAATTTCTAGAAAAGAGAATGAAGAAAATATTCTAATTTTGCCTAACATATTTTGCTTAACATCATTATCCAAATTTTCTAATTTCAAAATCGACCTAATTTTGCCTAACATATTTTCTCTCTCATCATTTTGCATAAACCTTTATGGAGAAAATATTTTATAGAAACAAAGCTATAAATGCAATATGCTAAGCATACATTATTAGAGAATGGATTTGCTAACCTTTTCGATCTCTCCGATTTGTATATTATCACCAAAACAAATTTATCAAAAATTTTGGCAGCACTTCTCTTCTTCCTCCTCCTCTTGGCAGCAATGGCTCGGGCTGGAGGAATATAAAAAAGAAGTATAAAAAAGTGGATCACTATAGTCCCGGTTAATAACACTAATCGGAACTATAGATCTAAATTATCTTTAGTTCCGGTTGGTGTTACCAACCGGGACTGAAGTGAGGATCTTTAGTCCCGGTTGATTAGACCAACCGGGACTAAAGATCCCCACCCCCCTGACACCGACCTGACAGGGCCGGTGGGTGTGTGAACCGGGACTAAAGATCATCGCGACCCGTTGCCTTTTAACCGGAACTAAAGTTGATCTTTAGCTCCGGTTTATATTCGAACAGGGATTATTCTGGTTTTTTTTATTCCGACCAAAAATATTTTTATCCCTAAGAGGTAGGTCCTGTTCTTGGTAGCCATGGAGTATCATTTTCTGCAGAGGTTATCGGCCAACCCAGGACAGTGCAGTGCGGCAACCAGCCGTCGTACGACCATGCATGCCGTGCTAGAGTTCGCTTTTGCTGTGGTACATGTGTGCATATTTTTTTCGGCCCCTCCTCTCGCTCGTCGACTATTCAGCACCGATTTTTTATACCGGCTCAGGCGAACTGACAATCACTGTCAGTTCGTGACTTGAAACGACAATTAATTATATATACAGGTATCTCTGTCGGTTTAAATTGTTTTATGATGATAATATGAAGTGAACCTGTAGTCGTAGGGTACCATCGCTAGTTCACAATGAACCAACCGTGATGGACTGATTGCTTCTTCTGCGTTAGTGCTGATTTAATAAATACAATGACTATATATAATTTGTAAGCCGCTGCACAAAAATAATAGTTTTTTTAGAATGTTTTTCTTTTGAGAAAGCAAAAATAATAGTTATGTAGATTTATTTTACCAATCATAGATAGAGATTCAGCAATATATATTATCTATGTCTTTAAGCTAGTGTTTGAAATAGTTTTCTTTATAATCAGGATGTGACTTTATAATTTGCAATCATTTGACATGTAGCTTCTGTAATAATTGTTTATAACTTCTTCTTTGAAGTGAAGACCATATGAATTTTATTATTAAAATAATATATATATATATATATATATTTAAAAATAGAAGTAGTACCAAACATAGTGTAAATTATATACTGCTAGAAAAAAGGACCAGCCATTAACTACTGCTGGATGAAGATGACTCGGCATTGGTCTTTATGCCTAAGGACCTATATGGTTATTTGGCCAAAAGTGTAGACGCCAGCCCACAAAGCACCTCCAATTGGATACCAGCGAGACAGGACGCTACGCTACCAGATAGCTGCACCTGGTGAGGAAGGATGCAGCGGTAATACCACGCCAGCCTTGCTGCCTGCAGGATGAGGACTGGCGCCGGCAGCGATGGGGGAACTCAGCGAGACAGGTTAACTCCCTTGCGTTTTCCAATTTCTCCCAACGATGACATATACCCAGTCCCCGAGCACTCCGATATTTGCAGCTGTGTTGCTTTCATTTCTCTCCTGTTATCTTCTCTTCTTTCTCCTCCGTGTGCGCGTGTTAATGGTGGACTCCACAGGAAATGGCAGGTGAGAGGAAGAAGGGTGGAGGGTAATTTGGTCCTTGATAATATTTTATCGTGTAATCAAGGGTTAAAAGTGGCATTTTATCTAATCCATTTCGCGAAGTAGCATTTGGACGAAACTCACACTTTTGACAATGACATAATTCCAAATTTCTCCTCTATAAGTGAGTGAGGGTGTTTTTTTTTTGAACGAACTACAAGGGAGGGTGTTGTACAAGCGAGAGCAAAACGAGATATAGGTGCGGACAACGTGTCACCGATAGGCCAATCGTAGGATGGTCGAGCGAGAGCAGTGATGAGTGGCGCCAGGTTGGGCTCGATGCGGACGGGTCTGGCACGGACGCGGGCTTTGGTGGACGGGCACGGGCGCGGACGAAGCGGACACGCTTGGACACTCGGGCGGACGAGCTTGGTCGAGCTTGGTGCTGGTGTTGGGCTGGCGCGGCACGGGACGAGCGAGGGCGGCGCGCCAGATACGAACGGGCGAATGAAGAAGGCGGGCACGCAATCGCAAGCACGACCAGAAGCAAAGGCACGTGCGCAATAGCATAATTGAAAAGAAAAATGCTCGCGTAATGATATTATTTTATAGAACTTGTGTCCGTCGATAACAATTCGCACAACGGATCACTTGTCAACGACAAAATGCAAAAATTCCATTTATGTTTTTAAAATCAAATGCCAATGCTCCGTATATTGCAGTGTGTGCAACATCTTACTTATGGTACGTGACTTAACATCCAAACTTGTTACAAAATAACCAGCCACACATACTTCAATATACATGGGCAAATACCAACATACACCACAGGGGAGAATCTATTAGATTAGTAGTGTAACATGTGTGATTATCTATGAACATGACTCAGTTGAATATTTTCTTTTGTTCAAACAACCTCCATTCCCACCAAGCCTACAAAACCTTACAAAGTATCCATGGTGCTGATGACACACCTGCCTTCCCATAGTACTGTTCAACAAAGTCCAACAACCTTATGAAAATGCATGTGTAGAGCGGCATAGAAAAGCCCATGGTCCTCGTGCAGTCCCTATCCTGAAAATTTAGTATAGCGAGTTATTGCAAACTTGTCAAATCAATATAGAAAACGAATTGGTGGGCATATTGCACAGAGTTTAGGTATTTTTCCTGCTTCGTCTGTCTGTCATGGGGGTATATCACTACATTCTAGCTACCTCTTTTATTTGCAAAGTCTGTCATGGGGGTACATTACTACATTCTAGCTACCTCTTTTATTTGCAAAGTGCACGTTGACACAAATCATTTTTATAATCAGCAGCTTTTCTTCCTTGGTGTTGAGCTCTTCAGCAGGGGTATGATGCTTGCTGTCACTCGTATTGGTGCTCATCATGATATCATCTATTTTAATTGGAATTGGTAGATGCTAGAGCAAAGTGGTTTCTGTTTTAGCCATGGTGGAAGGGCATGGCAAGGGCGCGAGGCTAATGGCTGCTTGTCTTATTGATGTTCCTTATCACAGGGTGGTGTTGATCCTGTCAATGTGAATTTATTGCTGACCATGAACTGCCAGTTTGTGATGTTCCCTAAGGAATGTTTAGCTTTTAGGGTTTGTGCCTGTGCAGACTGTGGGAGGAGGCATCCACTTGTGGGAGAGACGCTGGTGTAGTGGTGCCCTGTGAATGGTTTGGTGGTGATTCTGGTTGTAGCGATAATTACTGAAGACTTATAACTATTGTTTGTCATTGTAATAAAGGTTTGTAATCAAATCCTCAGGTTAGAAAACATAATGCTGTGACTGATTGTACCTTAAGAATCCTGCAAGCATTCGGAGGCTCATGTAGGCTGTCAAAGCTATCCAAATTCCGACAAAGCCATTGTAACTTGCTAGTGTGACTACGAAGATGATGCTGACAATTGCCACAAGAATCTGAGGACAATGAATTCAACAAAAATATGTGAAAAAAAGGGTTGAAAATACAGATAGAAGGACATTGGTGTTAACTAGTTGACTTGCCATTGAATAAGCAGCATATCCAAAATCTGATGCTCCATAATTGATACCATCAAAAACAAAAGCTAACGCATTGATCGGTTGAGTCAGAGAGACAAACTGAACAGGAAAAACAACTCTTTAGTTTAAAAAATTCCAGGCAACTCTAACAGTAGGCAAACATCCCAATGCACAGTAGGAAAGATATCATAAAGGAACATCAAGCTCTCATATACAACTGAAGAATCCTAACTACAATATGACTTAAAATTGTAATTATTTTGGCATCAGTATACAGAAAGTTTACCGGTATGCCTAGGTAAATATGACGTAGAACATCCTGGTCATCAGTAAATAACCTTGATCCTAAACGGAGGCCAATGCCAAGAAGAATGCTCAGTAGAAGTCCTAAAACCAATCCCAGCTGCAATATACGAGAAGCTGTGGCTGCGGCCTTAGAATGGTCTTTGCGAGCAAATGCACTTGCAAGTATAGCCTGTCAAAATATGATCCAGATGTATAAGAACAAAATGCAAATTCATTTCAGTTCATGCTGATACATCTCCTCATCTGTTTCCAACGTTAGATAATCTAGAAAACTCAATTATATACCCTTTGGTGCAGTTACTGAGGTAGAATTTTTCATTAAAATGAAGGTTCAATAGAAACCTTCACTATTGTCAGCATTGGAATGAGTGGAGATAACTGTTCCCTTACCTGTCCTGCAAAGGCCAATCCATCAGCAAGAAGAGACGAAGCCAACCAGATCTGCAAGCAAATCTGAAATGCAGCCATTGGAACTGAACCTAGTCGTGCAGCCATTGATGCAGATAGTGTCACGCAGCATGTTGCAGCAATAACTCTGGCAAGTAATAGGAAACCTGAAGTGTGAAAAGTGAGAACGAGTTTTATATAACCAGAAATGTTGTGTAAAATAACTGAAACAAGCAAGGGCAACTTGCGTTATGTGCTAAAACAATGTGAAAGTCAAACAGGCATAGCCCAAATGTAAAAAAGGAAATAAATAGTTAATTTGCTGTTTTGAATTAAGTATGCACTTTCAATGAAAAAAAAATCAAACCTAAGAATGCATACGAGAAAATGGATATTAATAATTGTCATCCTATGAAGAGCAGGTATTGTAAAATGGTTTGTGGCAAAAAAGAAAAGGCCATGCCTTAGTTGGAACCCAAAAATATTAGAAAAGAATTACCGTTTTTAAGGAATCGAGTGAACTGCAGATGTTTAAAGCTGGGTGGAAGTAGGTCAACATGTAGCCTTAACCTCCATAAGAGAATGGATGCAATGAAATATCTGCAGAATTTTCCACCATACACTATCACAAGAGATAGAAGAAAGGTATTATATACTTTTGGACATAGTTTGTCTTCCAACTTCACGGGGAAAAAAACAATGATATTATAAGAGAGAATTGTGCTACATACTGTGATATAACATGAGCAATTGCTGCACCACTGACACCATACTGGAAGACAAACATAAATATTGGATCCAAAACTATGTTGGTTGCATCTCCAGCCACTGGTATAAAAAAAGTTAACACCATTAGGTATATTTATTATCGTGAGGCAAATTATTCACTAATCGTAACATCTAATTCATGTACATATACCATCTCCAAGAGACACATGTTCTACAGTCATGCATTTTATTACATGAATAATATACAGTAAGTGTTTGATCCCACCAGTTCATATCATGTCATCTTGCCTTAACTTAAACTGTGAACTTCAAAGAAAGTATTCCACCACAAGTGAGTGACTTTAGAAGGGATTATTTTAATATTCATTACTTTAGACGCTTGGTTTAATTATATACAGCATATACCATTCTGCAGTCAAGGAAATACTGTACCAGTTGCATAAAGAGGTGTCTTTGTATCTTTGAGTCCACGAAATACCCCTTGCATTGCCAGAGATAAAAGCACAGCAGGAGCACCAAGAGATCTGACTACCAAGTACTTTAGTGCTGGCATCAACATTGCAGAGCCCTATCAGAAAATTTCAGTAGAAAAAGGACTCCAATGTGAAATATAATAAATAAACAGTGTATTCTAGAATTAAAAAACCAAAATCATAGAAGTCCTTAATGATGAAACTCATCAATACACTTGTTTGTTGCTACAATTTCATTCAGATCATAATATACATGAAAAATTAAGTTCCATTAGTGATACTTCGTACTTCTAATAATATATATGTGCACATCCAACTATCCAGAACTAAACTTAATAAAAGATGAGTTCTCAGTCATTAAATTTTGATATAGGAGATTCATTGATAGATTTTTAGAAAACAGGAAAAATGATGACTCAATCCTTGATGTTTACGTCTTTACGATTAGAGAAAATAATTGATTTTACCATAAAGGTAAGGGTATGAAAGAACATATACCTGTTTCACACCCATGTAGCCTAAGAGAGGTTTTGCGCAAATAACAAGAAGCAGTGCTTGTAAAAGGCCGAGCACCCCACCAAGTAGTAATGCTGTAGACACCGATGGAATGTTTTTCCGCTTATGTTCAATTTTGACACCACTTGTGTCAGTTTCGAAAGACGACTTACAGGGAGCAGCACTAGCCTCTGGTGGCAAGATTGAGTGTCAAAAAAATAAGCATTGCTTAACTTCTAATATTTCTTAAAAGAAGATTAGAACTGTTTTACCTTCATGAGAAACCAGCTCTTCCATTTCACTGTCTGAAACATTGAATTCATTCTCACCATTTATTTCATCTTTTGCTCTGTCACTGGATGTAGCATCTTCCTCCGCAACAAATGATGTCGTGACACTGACAAGGGGAAATATTGCAATCCTTGATACTTGATTAAACACGGCAATAGATACACCAACAGCTGCAAGTTCAACTGGGCCTGTTTGGAACAAAAGCAATCAAATTAACTTGAGACAAAATAAGTTGAAGACTTGAAAATCAGAATGTGTCCCTTTTTTTCCATTACATTACAGTAAGGAGTAAAGTTCATACGAAATTCAAAGCAGGGTGAAATATATAAATAAAAAGTAAATGAAAGAGCAATATTAAGTTCATTAATAATCTTATTTGGGATAACAGTGAACATTTCAATTAAAAATCCAATATTATAGTCTAGTGCCAACATCTAGTAGGCAGTTTGACATTAAAAACTAAAAAATGTATTGGTTGACTAAAACAAATGCCATGGGTGGCTGCTGCAGGGGGTGCTGTTCTTCTTCTTGGCAAATTACTACTTGAGAATGTAAGAAGCACTTTCTTAGCTAACTGGTGAAGTCGAATGTAAGCACATCAAGAAAGCAAATTAGCTGTAGAAGATCTAAACTCAATTTGAAGACATAAAGTAGCTAAACTAAATGTAAATCAAAGCCAATTGGACTTCTATACGAATTAGTATGGTGGTCTAAACTTCAGTAATCAATTCTATTTCTATTTTATTTTAATTGTAGTTAAGATTATTCTGCATACTTAATGAATCACCTCTGGATGGCATTGATTCATTAGTATTACCATACATACTTGCTGAATATAAAATATGGGATACACTACAGAACTCTAGAAATTATATAGCCAGTTTGCATTGACCTTAAACAATGGTCATTATCCAACTTTATGCTTTTTGATTGCTTTCTAACAGAAGTCATCAATACAAAACCTATCTGACAATCAACTTTAATGTTAAGACATCTTAAGGGCACCGTACTACATAACTACACACTACCCCTTGAACTGAAAGCATTAAAATATTGTTTAACTACTTAGCAATGAAATATATTAGGGTTGTATCAATATTCTAAACAATGGCAACCATCAGCCACGATGTCGGCAAAAGACTTTATTACTTAACAAACTACTGTTTCATTTTTTTAGGTTCGACATTATGGAAGCGAGATCTATAAATTTCGTAATCGGTCATTCCACAGTCAAAACATACATAATCAAGACCAAACACCACACCTTAACTCCCACTAACGGAATGAACTGGGTTAGGTTTGCTCCAAGCTGAAAAGAAATCTAGTATTAAATTCACATCGTGCGACCAAGGCTGCAAGGGTAGAACAGAGTAGGTTCCAATCTCACCTGGAGCAGGTCAGAACTGGTGGTGGAAACTTCACAACGAAGTCAGCAGGAAGGAAAAAAAATTAAAAAAATGGAAAATAAGGAGCGAAGAGAAGCAAACCTATGTGGCCAATGAAGGCGGTGTCGACGAGCGAGGCGACCGGGTCTGCCATGAGGGCGAGCGCGCCAGGCACCGCGATCCCCATGATCTCCCTCCCGAGCTCGTCCCACCTGAACGCCAACCTGCAACAGAACCCCCAAGAAAAAAAAACTGAGAGATAAATAGACGGAAAGGGAAAAATCGATCGACCGATGACTCGGTTAACAACCTGGCGTCCCGGAGGAAGACACTAAGCGGGTGGTGGCGGTGGCCGGGCTCGGCGTCGTCCATGGCGTCGGCGGAGGAGCTGTGGTCGAGGAGGCTCTCCCCATTCATCAGACCAAGCGGAGGAGGAGGGGGCGAAGAGGAAGAGGAGCAGCGGCGCCCGCGAGAAAGGGAGGACAAGGACGTGCCGAGAATCGAATCCGGCGGGGGGCCCTCCTGCCCCTGCTGGGTGCGTCCACGCGTGCTGTGGAGGACACGGTGGAAGGCATATATGCTATGCGGTGCGTTATTATTATTCGTAGGGGGACGGAACGGAAAGGAGAGGGAGGTAGAGTGGGTGGACTCGTGGAGGACGGGAGACGGACGGGAAGCGCCGGGCTCAGTTGGTGCCTGCCGTGGGTCGGCAAGGTGAGACCGGTCGCCTCGGCAAAGCAGAGGCTTCGTTGGCGTCTTGGGGGAGTGGGGACGAGGCTGGGGGCTTTTATTTTTTAATTATTATTTTCGAGGACAAATGGCTGATCGGCTTAGGGCTTTTGGATTCTAAATTTGTATGAATTTAATTTTGAATAATTTAATATATTAAATATGAGGCACCATGATGCTCGGCACCAAGGTATAAAATACACAAATTTAATTTTTATATATACCTAGCAACAAAATAACTCAAATTCAACTATATTTCGCAATCCATTATTACATTCCTAACTAATTACTCCCTTCGTCTCATAATATAAGAGATTTTGGATGAATGGGATATATCCTAGTACTACTAATCTGAATATGCTCCTGTTCAGATGCATAGTATATGGATATAATTCATTCATCCAAAATCCCTCATATTATGGGTTGGAGGAAGTATATGTTTCGATGATACCACCCTAGAATCAGAATTTAACAAAAAAAAAATATTCAAATTCAGTTCAAACTTGTTTAACCTTGTTGGTAAACAAGTTAATGTTCATATCTAAATTTTTTAAAAAAAAATTCATACCGATTAAAATTCGGTATATACTCAATTTGAATCTTTAAACCCGGACACTATGATATCATATTTAAATTATATATATACATATATATATATACACACACATATCCCTCTGGTTTTTATAAATGAATATTTTTTATATTGGAAATTGCATTTAATAGTAAGGTAACACTGAGCAGTATATTCATTCTGGGAAAAAAAATAATTGTCATCTTACGATGATAAAAAATGAAAGCGCAAGAGCTCGTAAGAAATTTATATAAAGACAAGCTGTTCTCTGCCTTTTCGTTTAAAAAATGTGTAAGGAAGCCTTCTGCCCAAATATTCTGAAATTTAGAATTAATGGCGCGATTTTTCTTGGGGATTTGACTGTTGTATTACTTGTGAGGAATAAGTTCACTTTGACTTTCTTAACTAAACTAGTGGTCGAATCTGATTCGTATCCCTAAACCACTATATCGGATATCTCGACTCCTTAACTATTAAAATCGATGTAATTTGACTCCCTTTGTCGTTTTGAAGGGTGGTTTCGCTGACGTGACACCTATGTGCGGTGTTGACCGGGTGTTCATTCCACGTAGCGTTGATGTAGCGCTTATGTGGTATTAGATTAAAAAATATATATGGGAACCATTTGTCATTCACACAAAAAAAATATTATGAGGCCCACATGTCATCCCCTCTCTCCTCTTCTTCCTCCTGCCTCTCTCTCCCTTCTCTCTCTTTCTCTTTCTCTCTCCTTTCTCTTTCCCTTCGGCGTCTGTGGAGAGTGGAGCTGGAGCAGCGGCGGCGACGGCGGGAGGGCGAGAACTAGAGCAGCAGCGGCGGCGTGCGGGCCAAGGTCGGAGCGGCGGCAACGGGCGAGCGGGCGGTTGGCCCTGCTAAAGCTCCTCCGCCTCCATCCGCCGCAGCGCATGTGAGAGACGGCCATGTCGTCGAGGTGCGGGAGCAGCTCGGCGATCTCCCTGCACAGCCTCAGGTCCTCCTCCGACTACACGTCAGCGCGGTCGCACACCACGTCGACCACTGCCTTGGAGTCGCCCTCCGCCTAGACGGGCCACCCGTGTCGCACCACCAGCTTGAGCTCTCGTCGGAGCGCGGCGAGACAGAGCTCGTCGTCGTGCCGATCCACTTTGCGTAACCGAGCACGAACGCGCCGTCGTGGTTGCAGTACACGCCACCAATGCTCGCGATCCCGGTCGAGTGCTTCGACGATCCATCGAAGTTGAGCTTCATCAACCCCGCCTTCCACGTCCTCGCCGACGCCGACGAGTAGGCACGCAGACGCAAGATCTGCGGCCCTACGCTGCCATCGCCGCTGCCGACAAGGATGGAACCCAGTACGGGGTTGCGCCTCCGCAACACACCCAAATCAGCACAGTGCACGCACAGCATCCCTGATTCTCTCACAGAAAAAATTGCAATATGTTCGTGTATTTAGCCCCAAGCGGACGCACCAATAGGGCAAGGTTGGGTAATGGCTAGACCCATCGGTGCGAGCTGGAGTAGGAATGGCGGCGGCGGGTGGGTGAGCTCCCAACTTCGAGCCACCCTGGCGATGTCGTTCCCTCACCACCGCCGAGCTGCGCGTCGGCCCGCCGCCACCACCCAGGGCCCTGCCCGTCGCCGCCGCCGCCACTAGCCCTCGCTCGCCAAAGAGGAAGAGAAAAAGAGAGAAAGGGGAGAGAGAGGGAGGAGTAAGAAGGGAAGAAAGGAGAGAGAGGATGGTATATGGGCCCGATATGTCAGTGAGGCCCACAATTTTGTGTGTGTGAATGACAAATGGGTCCTACATATTGTTTTTAATTCTAATGTCACATAAGCGTCACGTCAACATCACGTGGGACGAAGAACAGGTCAACACCACTACGTAAGTGCCATGTCAGTGAAACCGCTCTCCAAAACCGCCGGGGGAGTCAAAATGTAGCTCATATAGCTTATCCTAGAAGCTTATGCTTTGCTGGTTGGATGCAACACTCTTTCAGTGCAACTAATTGCACTATAAATCATGTACTATGTTTCTAATATAAATAAATCATTTGAGTTGTCATTAAAAAGAATATGCTATATATGTACTTATGACGTCCATGATGAGGTCGAGGCCGGCGAGGAAGGAGGAGAGGCTCTGCTTGGCATAGCCGATGATGATGGCGTCGATGGTGCGGGTGCCCTCGATCTAACCGGGGAGAGGGTCCCTGTGTGGACGCTGCTGATGATTCTGGGCTGTCCGATCACCACGGGGATAATATTACTACTGGTCAACTGATCTTTGCTCGATCGGCAAAAATAACAAATATGTCGGATGTTGAACGAACCGGTGCTAAAGAAGGTCTTTAGCAATGGTTAAAACAGCGAATGACACTTTGCTATCTTTAGTACCGGTTGGTAACACCAACCGGTACTAAAGATCATTTTTAGTCCCGGTTCACACTTTGTCAGAGTATATCAGGCCCCTCGAGATCTTTAGTACTGTTTGGTGCCACCAACCAATACTAAAGTGTTGTCTTTTGTACTAGTTGATGTCATCAACCGGTACTAAAAATTATATTGATTTTTAGTATCGGTTAGTAACATCAACCGATACTAAAGATAATGCCCATCATCTAGGTCATCTTTTTTCTCCTTCAGCCCAAGCCATTACTGCAAGTGTAAGAAGGAGAAAGAGAGGTGCTGCCAAATTTTTTTGTGAAAATACTTTGGTGATATTATATAAATTAAAGGGATCTAAAAGGTTAGGAATTTCATCCTCTATTGATGTATGGTTAACATTTTACATTTATAGCTATATTTCTATACATTATTTTCTCCAAAAAGGTATATGAAAAAAGATGAGAGAAAAATTGGTTAGGAAAAATTAGAGTACTTCATAAAATTAGAAACATTTGGATAAAAATATTAAATAAAGATAACGAAGAAAAAATATAAAAAATAAAGACAAAAGAATAGAAAATTAAGTCCATTTAAAAATCATTAAAATAGTTAGTAATAAATAGAATGCATTAAAAATATGTTTAGAACTTTAAATTTTTTTTTAAATAATTAAAATAAGGATAATACATGAAAAAATATATTGACAAATTTTTGAAACTAATATAATTTATATATAATTAACCATGACTCCGATTAAGTCCATTTAAAACTCGTTATAATCATTAGAAATAAGAAGAATACATTAAAAATATGTGTCGTTCAGTTTAATTATGATGTTTTAAATTATTATATGATTATTTACTTAGTTTTACTTTCATGGACTTCCTTTATATTTGTTTATTTGATGTAGATGAATCAGCAATAGATGTACATCACAGACCGATGGTCGTAGGAGTTTATTGATGGCGTGCATTATTTTTTGAGGGTGGCCAATACCCACAAGCCTAAGGGTTTTATATATTGTCCAATGCAAAAAGTACAAAAACCAGAATGAGTATTCTACATCAAGAACTCTTCATATCCACTTGTTGGAGTCGGGATTCATGCCTAGCTATAATTGTTGGACCACGCATAGAGAGTCAGGGGTTGCAATGGAAGAAGATGAAGAAAAAGACGACAACATTCCAGACTAGGCTCAATACGATAGATTTGTAGAAAATAGAACAGGCGAGGTAGACAAAGCTGTTAAAGAAAACGACGATGCAGATAATCTTGGTCAGATGTTGTGCAACGTAAAGAAGGACTGCGAAAGTAAAAAGAAGGTCCAAAAATTGAAGCAGATGTTAGCAGATTGCGAAACGTCCTTGTACCCAGATTGTGAATAGGGGCACAAAAAGTTGGGTATCACGCTGGAATTCTTGCAATGGAAGGCAAAAAATGGTGTGATTGACAAGGCATTTGGTGAGTTATTGAAACTCGTAAAGAATATTCTTCCCGAGAGAAATGAATTGCTCAAAACAACGTACGAAGCTAAGAAGGTAGTCTGTCCTCTACGACTAGAAGTCCAGAAGATACACCCATGTCCGAACGATTGTATTCTTTATCGTGGTGAGGAGTACGAGAACATAGAAGCATGCCCGGTTTGTAAGGCACTACGATACAAGATTAGACGAGATGACCCAGGTGATGTTGACGGACAACCTTTGAAGAAGAGAGTTCCTACTAAGATAATGTAGTATTTTTTTATAATACCACGGCTGAGGTGTTTGTTCAGGAACAAAGCGCATGCTAGAATGATGCGCTGGCATGCAGAAGAACGTAAACAAGATGGGATGCTGAGACACCCCGTCGATGGGTCGTAGTGGCGAAACATCGATAGAACAATCTAAGACTTTGGAAAGGATGCATGGAACATAAGGTTTGGTTTAAGTACGAATGACATGAATCCATTTGGAGAGATGATTAGCGGTCATAGCACTTGGCATGTGACCATGTGTATCTATAACCTTCCCCGTTGGTTATGCATGAAGTGAAAGTACATCATGATGCCGATTATTATTCAAGGCCCAAAGCAACCTAGTAACGACATTGATGTGCACTTAAGACCATTGGTTGAAGTTCTGAAACTACTGTGGACAAAAAAAGGTGTCCTTGTGTGGGATGAGAACAAACAGGAGCAATTTAACCTACGAGCGTTGCTGTTCGTAACCATTAACGATTTGCCTGCACTTAGCAACTTATCCAGACAATCAAACAAGTAGTATAAGGCTTGCACGCACTGTATGGATGATACTGATAGTACGTATTTAAAGCATTGTAGGAAGGTTGTGTACATGGGCCATCATCGATTTCTTGTCGCAAACCACAATGTACGAAACAAAGGCAAGCATTTTGAAGAGAAGGCAGACCACCATACTAAGCCTAAACATCATAACGAAAAAATTGTGTTTGCTATGGTGAAAGATCAGAAAGTAGTATTTGGAAAGGGACCTGGCAGCCAACCTATAACAAGTGAAGATGGCCATGCGGCGATGTGGAAGAAGAAGTATATTTTTTTAGAGTTACCCTATTGGAAAATCTTAAACATCCGCCACGCAATCGATATGATGCACCTAACTAAGAACTTTTGCGTCAACCTGCTAAGTTTCCTTGGTGTATATGGGAAGTCAAAAGATACACTTGAAGCATGTAATGATCTGAAGCATATGAGAACAATGTGACAGCCTTCATCCGGAACCGAAGGAGAAATGAAGTCATTACTTGAGTCCAGCTAGCTACACTTTGAGCAAGGTAGAGAAGTGTCACGCCCGGAAATTCACTACCAGAATTTCCGAAACTGAATGTGTATTAAGACCCCTGTCCAGGACCAGCCAGGGTACACAGACGACAATGTTGACATACAGATCCACGTCTTACAAGCAGAATAAAAGTCTTACAGAAATGCAGCGGAAAAACGAAAAGGCAAACTAAACCAGAACGGGACTCTTGCAGCGAGCTGGCACCATTCCACAGGCATCCTCGACAGCGGACGAAACCTACTCCTCTGAGAAGCCTCCATCAGACGCATACTCCTCCTCTGGTGTGGGGAAAAATTAAGCAAGGCTGAGTACTACCCACGGTACTCAACAAGTCATGCCGGAAAAGGAGGCATGATGCAAGATATTCCAAGGGAAGGCAAGGGTTTATTTGCATAAAGTAAGCATTTAAAACAATAGTTGAAAGCAGTAGTAAAACGTTGAATTAATTGAACAATATTAAACCATCACTGTCCAACGCTATATCCACGTTGCGACAGACCCAAACCAACCACCTGAACTAAACCAGTTCCAAATAATTCAAGTTATTAAGAAAGTGAAACTAATCACGGTGAATCTGGTTGATCGCCCATAACCGCGGGCACGGCTATTCGAATAGTTCTACTCTGATCAGAGGTGTACATCTGTACCCACAAGACACAGCCTCAACATCATGTCAACCATGCGTCGCGATACTGGAAAGTACCCGAATAGAGACTGTGACAGGACCCTTCGCATAACCCCCTCTAACCAGCCGTACCACACCACAGGTTTCGCCCCCACCTTTATATCCAAGGTAGGCAGCCCCCTCTCGTGCCACGGTGAATCCGGCAGCCGATCAACGGGTATGTCCCCCGCCGACCCAACTCCATCACGCCCACCCTCTTCTGGTACGTCAGCCAGAGACAGCTACACTACAAGTCCAGCCGTTGCCCATGCTGGCTTGTGGTACGCACGGTATTTCTTCCAGGGTTTCCCGCGAACCGGTCCTTAATTGCCATGGGTGCTACCATCAAAACCATGCACCCACAGCCCACCATTAGCATATTTTAGTTAAATATTATTACCATGGTGGCTCCTAAACCAAAGTGTCACCATAGGGACTACATTAATTAATTATTCAAGGTGATCCCCTTTAGTGAGCTAGGTTAGCTAAGCATGGCTAAGCACTCCTAAAATCAGCGAACAATGAATTAATTACCCAAGCTATCAAAGATACAAGATAATCAACATAATTGGCTGAGCACCATAGGTATAATCCCACATGAAATGACATTGCGAAATAATGCAGTGTTTACGGAAAAATAAGACATTTGTAAATATAGGTACAATATGATCGATGTGAAGCATGACTTGCCTTGCTCCTGAGCTGAGGCTACCTCTGCGACGATCTCGAAATAAACGGGCGCGTCGGAGGTTTCGGAATCTACGCGACAAACAAAGCAAACAACAATACACGCTATAAGTCTACTGAAATAAAGCACAAAAGTATTTTAAATGGATTCTCTGCATTTTTATGAATTTAATGAAATTTGAATGGACTTAAACGGAGCTCGGATGAATTAGTTATGAATTTTTGAAGTTATCTGTGTTTTTACTAAAACAGAAAAAACCTTAATTAATTTATTGCACAATTAATCCCAGGGCTGGCGTCAGCGGCGGCGGCGGCGGCCGGTCCACCGTGGACTCGGTCCACGGGACCGTGGCGGCGGGGTGCACCACGTGGCGCACACGTGGCGCCGACGCGACAGCCACGGGGCAGCCACGTGGGCGGCCACGCGGGACGGAGGAGGACGGCCGAGATCGGCCCGAGTGGCCGATCTAACGGCCCAGGGCGCACGGGCGGCAGGCGGTCGGGGCGGCACGGCCCCGAGCTCGGGCGGCTCGGCCATGGCGCGCGGCGGAGTCCGGCGGCCGGCCAGCGCAGCGGCCGGCGGCGCAAGGGCGCCGGCGCCGTGCGATGGCGCGCGGGACGAAACCAGGGCGGCGCTCGCGCGGGAAGGGGACGGTACGGCCGGGGAAAAAGAGAGGAAGGGGAGAACGGGGAAGATTTCTCACCGGGCTCGGCCGGAGAGGAAGATGACGACGGCGAGGGCGGCGTCCGGTGGCGGAATGGCGGTGCGGAGACACGGCCGAGGGGCGGAGGCGGTCGGTGAGCGCGACGGCGGCGTCGGCGCGGCTCGGGGACGGCGCAAGCGGTGGAGAGCGGCGGCCGGAGACGGCGGAGGCGGCGGCGCACGGGGTCGGTGGTGGCGCGGGCGCTAGGAGGCACGGGAACGGCGGCGGAAATGGGGAAAAAGGGAGAGGGGATAGCGGGGGTGGTTTTTATGGGCGCGGGGAGAAGAGATCGGGGCCGAGGGGCGCGGAATCGGCGGCGGAGTGGGAGAGAGAGGAGAGAGAGAGACGGCCGGGGGAAAAAAGATCCCGCCCTCTCGTGCAGCGGTTGCGGGCGGAGTGGGGCGCGGACGGGCGCGGCCGGGGGCGCACGCGCGTGCGGAGCGCGCGGGGCGCGGGGAAGTGGGCGGGAGCGGCGGCGCCGGCGGTTGCTCCCCTCCGGTTCCGCCGGCCGGAGGAGGGAGACGACCCCGACAGGTGGGGCCCACCTGTCGGTGGTCCGGGCCGGGGAGGCCGAACGGGCTGCGCGGCGGGGGCGCGGCGCTAGCGGGCCTCGGCCTGCGGCCGGCCCGCAAGAGAGGAGGGGCGCGCGCGAGGAAAGAAGGCCGGCTGGGCCGGCCCAGCGGGAGGGGAAAAGGGCGCGCGGCGCGCGGCCGGACTGGGCCGACGGCCCGAAAGGAAGAAGAAGAGGAAAAAGAAAAAGAAAAAGAAAAAGAAAGGAAAAGGGATTTTCCTGGGATTAAACAAATTCCGAATTTGATTTTAATTGGTTTAAAATTATTTCCAGGGCTCTGAAAATTCCACTAAAAATCCTGTTAATGTATTTTGACATGGGGAACTCAAGAAAAATTCCACCTTGCCATTTCCACTTCTTTAATGCATTAATTAATTGGATTTTTCTCCAGATTAATTAAACAATTTCTCCGATAAATTATTAAACTCAATTTTTACGATTTAGGAAAACTTCGGGGTGTGACAAGAAGGAAAGTATGTTTGAATGCTTGGACAACATCAAGGTACCGTCTGGATACTCCTCGAATATAAAGGGAATAATAAACATGAAAGAGAAGAAGTTTACAAACCTAAAATCTCATGAGTGCCACGTGTTGATGACACAGCTGCTTCCTATTATAATTCGGGGTATCCTTCTTGATAATGTCCGGGTAACAATAACAAAGCTATGTGCTTTCCTGAATGCAATTTCGCAGAAGATCATCGATCCAGACAGATTAACAGCGCTACAAAATGATGTGGTGTAATGTCTTGTCAGCTTTGAGATGATCTTTCCACCATCCTTCTTGAGTATAATGACGTATCTTTTATGTCACCTTGTCAAAGAGATCGGTATTCTCGGTCCTGTGTACCTACACAACATGTTCCCTTTCGAGAGGTACATGGGCGTTCTAAAGATGTACGTTCGTCACCGTTCTCCTCCGGAAGCAAGCATCGTCAAGGGGTATGGAACAGAGGAGGTCATTGAGTTTTGTGTAGAATTTATTGAAGACCTTCGTCCAATCGGGGTCCCCGAGTCAAGCCACGAGGACGGGGAATGGGGACTCGTGGAAGGAAAACAATAATGACTGAGACAATGATTTATTCCGTAAAGCACATTTCACTGTTTTGCAACAATCTTCGTTCGTGGCTCCTTACATTGAGGAGCACTTAGCAGTTGTTCGCTCCAAAAACATCGGTAAGTCCAATGCCTGGATTACATGTCATCACATTGTGTTGATGCAAAAAACACACACTGGCCTGGGAGATCTGCTTAACTCCAGTGCAGGTCCAAAGATTTCTTTTGGGTTCTAGGCGTGCCAATTGGTTTGATCCTGCAACCAATAAGAAACAAAGAAAGAAAACGTAGTTAAATCCACCAATGATAGCCGATCGGCTGGCTTACCGATGACATATCATTGAGCATTGAGCCGATGCAAGATGCATTAAATCGGCTATAACAGATAAAGCAAGATAAAGCTAAACCTACTTAATTGGCTGTAGATATCAACAAAATATAATCTAAGTCTCAAAATATGTTTAAACCAAGTGATTGGGATAGATCGGACAGGGCGCCGAGACAGTATAAATCACTTATGCCTAAATATATTATAAAGCATAGATTATACAAGTTCATAGCATAGCCGATTGGGTAAATCTAACATGTATCGGCTAGTACTCCGATACTACTTTATACAGAGATATTATCATGAACAAAATATATTAAACAACTCGTCAAACTAATGTTAAGATGATCCTAACCAGATTTGACAACAAGCTCAATATATTTTACTAAGTTAATATCTCGATATAAAGGGCAGATTTAATATATCAAGACAACAAGATAATTAAACCAGGTAAGATCGGCTGAAACCCCGACGCTATCTCTATTAGCAATCATAGACAGGCTAGAAACTGTGGTTCTAAACATGATTTAGTAGGTCAAACCTAACTGATGCAGCACCAAACATGTAAAGAAACACAACGTCTAGATGATCAAGTCGATGAAAACCTTTTCGAGATGGTAGATATATTATATAATCTAGATCAACAACGATATATAACCCTATCGGTTGCTTTTCTGTGAAACAGACATCAGCCGATCTAAGTTATATATTGATATCAATTCAGATTATACAATATATATGATAACTCGACGATTCACACAAACTGGATCAGAGTATCATAAAGATGGAAGCACTAATCCCGAGAGCGCAAGCCGCCATAACAAGTTTTACCTCTTGTCGGAGATCGAAGCCGATGCAGCCCAACTCGAAAGCAAGAACTCGTCGAAAAAAAGTGAAAGAGTAAAGGTGGCGATGCGCCGAAGTAGTTGTATTGATTCGTTGTCCTCTTTTACACAAGCCTGGGTTCAATTTATACCCAGAACTACACACTATGTCCTTGTCGGACATGACTCTTATCCCTATTACAACTCATATTAAAGATAATTCCCTAATACAAACTCTAACCGACAATATCTATTAGGAAACTAACATTATATCCTAATTAATAGATACAATTCCCTTCTTCGGACCCAATCCGTATGTGGGAATCCTTATGAAGCTCATCAACCGAACCCGACAAAGACTCTGTTATCTTCTCGTCGGAATCGGCTACATCGGCTATCCTTGTCCGACTCTGTCTCAGCCGATGGTCACGATAGCCGACTCGGTCACCAGCCGATACACACCGTAGCCGATTCGGTCACCAACCGATTCTTGCTCTGTTTTGGTAACCGCCAGCTTCCTCCAAATCCGCTTCGATTCTATCTTCAAATCCAATACTTGATTTACCAAATTTGGTCGTTAACACATGCCCCCCAAGTCCGCGATATTTGGAATGTTGCGGATTTGCTCGAATCCTCTCCGAATCGATCTAGGGTTCTGTTTCCATTTCAACCGTTATCACACACCTTCTTTAAATAGCAACCACCGCTTGGAGGTTTTCACGCCGTTACTCCCGTTTTCACCGCCTCAACCGTAATCGCCTCCAACTCTTGCAATAGCCTCATCGGATTCTCCGGCGACCACATAGGCGATTCTCTCGTCAGCAACAACTCCATCTCCGACGATGTCATCTTCCGCAGCTCCTTCAAGCGCTCCGGTCATCGAGTTCCCTGAGGTAACCCCATCAGCCGAATCCCATTTCTACTCATAGATTAGTTTTTCTTCGCAATTTATTTCTTCTCCCCTTTCTTTTCTGTAGCATCTCTCCCACCAAGTTGCAATCCCAAGCCTGGTTCATCCCAATCGGTACTTCTTGGGCCCAATCGGCAACAAAGACCCCATAGAAATCATCAATGCCGAGACAAACAGGATCCCCTTTAAGTTAACCAACCCTAGTTTGAACCATTGGAGCAACACTTTTAAATCCTGGCCATCGGCTGTCAAGACTTGGTCTGAATGGTATAAGAGGATGTCGACTAGCAAACAAACTCACTGGGAAGAAATCGGCATCGCTCAGTGCTTAGCCCTAACCATAGCCGATTTAGCCAAAGATGAACCCATGCTATCGGCTGCCAGCTATTTTTGGTCCAACACCTTGAATGCCTTCCTCTTCAACCAAGGACCAATGAGCCCAACTCTTTTGGACATCACCATGATAACTGGGCTAGACATCACCTCATCGGCTAACCCTATCAGCTTGAACAGCAAAAACCAATATATTTTCAAAACCAGAAGCATTGGAGGTTGCAGTGGATTCATCTCTCTGAATATGGGATCTGGCCCTGTCACTCCTAAAGAACACACAGCCTTCCTCTTGATGTGGCTGGAAAAGTTTCTGTTTTGTGGTTCAAGCTGCGGTCCAACCACCAACTGGCAACATATAGCCGAAGCTCTAGTTAACAAAAAGCAATTCCCACTAGGCAAATACCTCCTGGGTTATTTATATCAGATTTTGAGCAATGCATCGGCTAAGCTTGCTACCAACTCAGTAATCGACACAGGTGGACCTTGGTGGCTATTGCAGTTATGGCTTAATCTGCACACAATCAAAATTGCCAAGAGACTAGCCTTGCCCGAAGCTGATTTTCCCTTGGTTGAGCCGACCAAAGATGACGACGGAGATGAAGTCACAACCAGAAGATGTATGTCGTTCGGGGAGGCAGCATCTTCATATCCCGGATCAGAATTATCATCTGAACTCTTCGTCGACTGGTTCGGCAACTTTTATGATGGATTTCCAAAAGATTCTAGAAATTGGTTTGCATATGAATTCTCTGCAGATTTTGAATTGCCAGCTGATTTCAGATTTGATGAAATAAACTCTGAAAAATTTGAGAAATCCAGAGAAGTTTTTACAACAGCTATCACTCCCTGTATCCTTCCTGTTGGCATTCATCAAGGCAGGAACATCCAGATATCTTATGAATTCTATCACCCTATGAGCGCTGCCAGACAAATGGGAATGGGGCAGTTGCCAATCGGCTTGTTCTTTTCAGAAAAAATCCAAGCCAGAGGAGAAATCTCATCAGCTCTGATGATGGACAAATTATTAACCATAGAAGGACCTCCCCTTGGAAGTTTGGAAAACATTGAATTGGCTATGCTAAGGAGTTCCACTTTTGATCAATGGTGGGTTGAATGGAAAAAACATCTTTTTCACCAATCGGCTTCCATGTATCTGACTGACATCATTCCAGACATGATTCCACAGGTAAACACACTTCTTTTTCAATACCCTTATCGATAGCCGATTGTCTTTAGAAAATAACTTAACCCCTTTTCTTCTTTTGTTTGCAGACCACAGAGTCTTCTCCTCCTCATGTCAGCAGAAGCGGAGTCAATATCAACTATGCTGCTGGAATTCTCCCCAACGGTGGTGGATTGGCTCCTTCAACCATCGGCTATAATGCCCCCAAGACATCTTCCCTGCTCCATGGACAAACACGTGAGCCGATTCCCTCTGAAGCTGGTAAGAAGAAAAGGACCAGGTCATCGGCTATCGATCCACCGGCTATAAAGAAGAAAGCCACCAAAAAGTAGAGAAACATAACAGCCAATGATCCAGATGAAGAAGATATAGAAAAAGCTATCGATGAAGCAGCCGCCGAGCTAAGTGAAACAGTAGAAGAAACTCCAACAATCAATATCCCTATTCCTCAGCAAACTTCACCAACGCCGATCCACAAGACATATCAACCTCGGGTATGCACTTTGTATTCTTCGGTCCTTTCCTAATTTTCTTTACCGATCTCAGCGTTAACCCTTCTTTTGTAGAAAAAGAAATTGGCTGCCAAAAAGAAACCTGCACCGCCTCCATCGGTAACACTTCCTTCAAAATTTGTTTAAACCTTATTTCATCAAGTATTAACTCATTTTATATTTCAGCCGATCCGCTCTCCAACTCCTATTCATCATGATTCAAGTGAACACACCCCATCGGCTAGAGACAGCCACCATATTGAAGACCAGCCGATTCCTCCTATTCCTGTAAGCATTTGTATCAAAAATATAAATCGGCCATTAATATTCTATTGACTAACAATCTTGTCTCTTTCAGGCCTTAGCCGACATGTTCTCTTTTGACATTAGGCAATTCATGGACGAAGAGGAAGAAACATCTAGCAAGGCTATTGCTCCTATAGCCGATGACTTAAAGGCTACCCTCAAGGATATTGCTCATCGGCTTGAAGGTTCCCTTGATGCTTTGGTTGTCAACTGTGGATCAATTAGAGCAAGATTTGAAGACATTCAAGATCAGATCCCAGACGATGCAGCCGAAATCATCTCTCCAGCGGTTTTCCTTGAACAATATCGTCACAAGCTGGAAAGAGCAAGACAGAGGATAGCCGATAGGCGAGAGCGAAAAGATCTTGAGACAACCATCCATGCCAATCGGCAATCCATAAACGAGGAAAAAGCCAAGCTTGATCAAATGATATCTGGGCCAAGTTTTATCCAAAGCAATATAGATCGGCTAAAGAATAAGAAGATTGAACTACTGGCTGAATTAGAAGCCTGCAACGCTGAGTTATCCCTGGAAGAACAGAAGCTTGCCGATTTACCAAGAGCCATTGAACAACAAAAATCCAAGCTGAAGTCCTCGATCAGATACTTAGCCGATCTAAACAAATCCATGAAAGTCATCCCAGGAAGTGATGCAGCCGATGCCCAAGCCATAGAAAAAATAGAACAAATTAGGCAAAGGGCCATATCGGCTATCCAAAAACTTGTAACATGAATCCGCCGATGATAATATAAACTCCATACTTGTATTTTTACTTGTATTTTTGCTTTGAAATTTTGAACTTTTTGTATGTATATGCCCCCTAATTTTGTCATGGAGAACGAAACATCACAAAATTACAATCGGCTAAGAAAAAATAACCACGAAACAACCGATTATACTAAAAAGAATTGTGCTAAGGGCGATATAACTTATATCGGCCATCTAAAGGCGATGTCAATACATCGGCTACCATGTATCGGCAATATACAGCCGAATCATGAATTAATCCAAACACTTGGGTAATACTTTTTCAAATATTTTCCATTAAGAGCTCTTCCAAATATTTCTCCATCAAGTCCTTGTAACATGTAGGCTCCTTTAGAAACAGATTTGTAAATCCGAAAAGGTCCTTCCCAATTTGGTGACCACTTGCCGAACTTATTATCACGAGTTCCAATCGGCAGAATCAATTTCCAAACCAATTCTCCCTCCTCAAAAGATTTCGGTACCACCTTCTTATTATAATGCCACGCAACACGCTCCTTATCTTTTGTGATCTTTTGTAAAGCATACATTCTGGATTGAACCAAGTCTTCTGACTCATCTACCATAAGATTATGATAGTCATCGGCTGTCAATGCATCTTGTAAATCAATCCTTCTTGAGCCGATGACATGCTCCCATGGCAAAACTGCTTCATGCCCATAGACCAACTTATATGGAGGAACTTGAATTGACCCATGACAAGCCATCCGATAAGACCATAACGCCTCAGCCAATCGGCTATGCCACTGCTTTGGAAAATCGGCAATCTTTCTCTTAATCAACTTAATTAAGCTTTTATTAGATGCTTCTGCCTGCCCATTAGCTTGCGCATAATATGGTGAAGAATTCAACAATCTGATTCCCATACTCTCCATAGATTGAACAAATTCATCTGACACAAAAATATATCCTTGATCAGTTGTAATTGTTTGTGGAAGACCAAATCGATATATAATATGCTCTTTAACGAACTGAATTGCATCCCCAGAATCAACTTTTTTCAATGGAACTGCTTCCACCCACTTTGTAAAATAATCGGTTGCCACCAATATATACTTATGTCCTTTACTCGATGGTGGATTGATCTGGCCGATCATATCAATTCCCCAACCTCGGAACGGTCATGGCTTGATTATTGGATTCATAGCCGATGCTGGTGCTCTCTGAATTGATCCAAATTGCTGGCAATCTCGACATCCCTTGTAATATCTGAAGCAATCCTCCAACATTGTCGGCCAAAAATACCCAACTCTTCGAAGTAACCACTTCATTTTATGAGCCGATTGATGAGTACCACAAATACCTTCATGAACTTCTCCCATCACAACTTTGGCTTGATCAGCACTTAGACATTTCAGCAACACCCCATCAATCGTCCGATAATACAGTTCATCATCTAACAAGACGTATCTCAAAGCCTTATACCTCAATTTCCTTGAAACCGATTGAGAAGGATTCTTCAAATAATGAAACACATCATATCTCCAATCATCGGCTGCAATTGTAACAATCCCCATCTCAACATCTGTCACCATCGGCTTGTATCCCGATGCCCCCTGAGCCAAAGCATTAGCCTCTAAATTCTGCTCCCGAGGAACATATCTCAACGTCACCAGCCGAAACTCATCTATTAATGCCCGACACTTTTCATAATAAGCCACCAATACATCACTCTTGCATTCATATTCTCCGGCCAGTTGACTAATTATCAACAATGAATCACCCATGACTTCAATAGCATCGGCTTCAAACTCCTTCAAAAGTTGCAAACCTTTGAGAACTGCCTCATACTCAGCTTGATTATTTGTAGCATATGGCTTGATGGTAAAAGCAAATTCAAAACTTGCCCCTCTTGGTGATATAATAACCAAACCGATACCACAACCATGAGTACAAACTGATCCATCAAAAAATAACGTCCAAGGTGCAATATCCACTGAGCCGATCGAATCATCACGATGTTCTACAATAACTGTTGATTCCTCCTTTTCTTTACACGAACCTGGGTTTAATTTATACCCAGAATTACACAATACGTCCTTATCGGACACGACTCTTATCTCTATTACAACTCATATTAAAGACAATTCCCTAATACAAACTCTAACCGACAGTATCTATTAGGAAACTAACATTATATCCTAAGTAATAGATACAATTCCCTTCTTCGGACCCAATCCGTATGTGGGAATCCTTATGAAGCTCACCAACCGAACCCGACAAAGACTCTGTTATCCTCTCGTCGGAATCGGCTACATCGGCTATCCTTGTCCGACTCTATCTCAGCCGATGGTCACGATAGCCGACTCGGTCACCAGCCGATACACCGTAGCCGATTCGGTTACCAACCGATTCTTGCTCTGTTTTGGTAACCGCCAGCTTCCTCCAAATCCGCTTCGATTCTATCTTCAAATCCAATACTTGATTTACCAAATTTGGTCGTTAACACATTGATACTTTTCCCACATGGTTACGACAACATCTTATGGGTAACGAGACGATTGACCAACAACTAGCCTTCTTGGCGAGGGGACCATCTTGGTCAATCTCGACATTCCAAAGATATGAGATCGACGGGTATACATTTTACACAGGAGCCCAAGACAAAAAGAGCACGAATTAGGACAGTGTTGTTCGTATCGATGCCATGAGATACGATGGGATAACTAGCATATATTACGGTGCCATCGAGGAGATATGAGAACTCGACTATGGACCTCTGATGGTCCCTTTGTTTCAGTGCTAATGGGTTAGGCTGACTAGTGGAGGCGTAACGGTTGATGACTGTGGGATGACAACAGTTGACCTTACCAAGGTTGGATACTCAGACGAACCATTCGTCCTAGCCAATGATGTAACTCAAGTTTTCTACGTGAAGGACATGTCTAGCAAATCAAAGAAGGGGAAAGGGCCCAATGAGTCAAAGTGCCATATGGTTCTCCCAGGTAAAAAGAAAATCTTCAGAGTCAAGGATAAGAGTGATGAAAATTATGATCAGTTTGACGGGCAACCTTTGTTCGCGGTGATGGTTGACCCGAGTATCCTCCTATCAAATGAGGACACCCCTTACTCACGTAATGATCATAGCGAAGGAACATTCGTTAGGAGAATGTACATGAGGTCAACCATCACATTTTAAATTATTTTTAATGTATTAAAGATCCCTCTGTTTTAATTGATTTATATTTGACCTAGGTTGGTGTATGGATGATGTAAATTATTTTTAATGTATTAAAGGTCCATCTATTTCAATTAATTTTTAATATATTCTCCTTGTTTTTACGATTTTATTTTATTTTTAATGCACTTAATCGGGCATGGGTTAATTATATATGATTTTTAAAATATTATAACAATTTTCAACATATTTTAAATGTTTTATCATTATTTTTATGACTTTATTTTATTTTTAGTGCACTTAATCAGTTATCCAAAGCCGGGACAAAAAAATTTTTAGAAATAGCGAGAAATGATCTTCGATCTCCACACTTAGCAGTTTTCGATGTCTCGTCACCGCACGCTGATCTCCATCGTCTTCGGTCTCCTGTCGTCGCCGCTGCGCTCATCGTCGCCACTGGCGTCGTCGTCGATTTCCCGCCACCGTCGCCGTATTCGTCGTCGTCGTCGTCGTCACCGCCCTCACCGTCGCCACTGCCGTCGTCGTTTTGTCACCTTCAAGTTTCGGCCACCATCTGTCCCCCTCCACCTCTCTCTCCTTCGGCGCCGCGCTGTTCTCCCTCTACCTTGCTTCTCCACCGCTGTCGCCACCACCACTATCGCTGCCGCCACCGCCGTACTGCCGCCGCCGATCGCCCGAACGAACAAACGTATGAGGGAATGTATGAGCGAACGACCGAACGACCGAGGGAAGGAGCGAATGACCAAGCGAACGAACGAACGAGCAAAAGACCAAGCGAACGAACGACGGACCAAACGAGCGAACGTATGAGTGAACGACCGAACGAGCGAGGGAATGAACGAACGAGCGGGGGAACGATAGAATTACTGAGCGAACGAACGAACGAGCGAAATGTCGATCGAACGACCGAGCGAACGAACGAGCAAACATATGAGCGAACGACCAAACGAGCGAGGGAACGAGCGAACAACCGAGCGACCAAACGAATAAGCAAACGGCCGAGCGAATGACCAAGTGACCGAACAACCGAACGAACGAGCGAACGAATGAACGAACCATGTTCTCTAGTGCTTTGTTCGTTCGCTCGTTCCGAGGAGGTACTGGTTCAAGATATTGGCTGAACAGAACCAGTCGGTCTTTCATGACTGAACATAAACGGATAATTTGTAAAACAAATTTTATCTTGACTCCTATGCATGGGGAGTCAGGACAAAATTTGTTACGGAAATTATCCATTTGTATATGCAAATGTTTTGAATTTAGATTTAGGACCAATGTACATGTTTGAAACTAAAAGTATGTTTAGAATTTTAAAAAACTTCTACAGATGATTAAAATATAGATAATTTTGGAAAAATATATTTACAACTTGTGCTATGTTTTAGTTGTTCAATGCAAATGTTGTAATTACCTAACGATTGTTTTGTTGCCAGGGTTGGACGGGGGCAACTCTCAAGTTGAATTACGTGGTTCGAAGTTCGTCAAGCAACACGCTAATGCAAGATATGTGATATATGAGATCTGACGTGTTAATTCTAATTGTATGCATACCTAAGGCTGTGGATATATATAACAATATACATCTAGGTTGTCGACAATGTGGATATGTATGCATACCTAAGTTCTTCGTAGTTGTCAACAATGTGGATATATATAACAATATACCTATAGGTTGCACATTTCTTAAGGCTGTGTTCTTTCTAGTGAGTTCCCAACTCATCTCTCTCGTTTTTCACACGCACGCTTTTCAAACTGCTAAACGGTGTATTTTTTGCAAAAAATTTCTATACGAAAGTTGCTTTTATAAAATCATATTAATCCATTTTTCAAAAAAAATTAACAAATACATAATTAATCATAAGAAAATGCGTATAACAATATACATGTGGACAATATGGATATATATAACTAAGTGAATTTTGGAAGTTATTCGTAATTGTGGACAATATGGATATATATAACAATATACATGTAGGTTGCATATTTATTAAGTGAATTTTAGAAGTTCTTCGTAGTTACTGACAATGTCGATATATATAACGATTAAATGTAGGTTGCATATTTTTTCTTAAATAGGTGACATTTAGAAGTTCTTCATATTTGTTGACAATATGGATAATAATAACATTTTCTGTACTATTTAATGTTACGAATAGATGACAGATCACGGTGACAAATAGTTTCTCTTGGACAAGATCAATGAGGGTAGCAGCCAGTGCTAGGCGGATGAGTAGGGGAACGAGGACCCCAACCAGTATTTAAACGAGGAGGGAAATGAGGAAAGGAATGAGGAAGGGAATGAGGAGGAGAACCAAGATGAAAAACAGGCTAGCCAACTGAATGTTGGTACGAAGAGGGCACACGGACAATGAGGTGTCGCGAGAAAGGTGGAGGGGCGACGCATTGTATCTGAAGTGAACCCAGAAGGTGAACCAGTTGCCCCCGTCAATGCAGCTAGGAAGTTCGTGTCACACAGCAGTTGGGTCGTGAGGGATCATGTGTCCATCAGCATACAAAACTGGTGCCAAACAAGGTCACAAGGGAATGTTGAACAAATATATGTCCCAAATACAGAGAAGGACATGCTATGGACCACCATGCTTGAGACCTTCACGATCCCTGAGGCAAATCAAGCCAAAGTGAAGGATTGGACGCTGAGAAAGATGGCCCAATAATTCTAGGGTGACAAGAAAGATCTGTACAACAGATATATCATAAAGGATCTGACACCGGACTTCGACACATTCCACAAACTAAAGGATCATTGGGATGCATTTGTGGCCTACAAGACATGAGAGCAAGGGCAAGCCAGAATAGTGAAGAACAAAGCCAATGCCTCCAAGAAGAAGTACTTTCACCAGCTAGGGTCGGACGGCTACAAGAAGGCAGTGACCAAGTGGTAGAAAATGGAATATTCTCTAGCCAGAAGAGGAATCATTCCGGTCATAACTGATTGGCCTGAACGATCAAAACATTGGTACTACGCTCATGGGGAGACATTGAATCTCGGTGATGGCTCCCTGATCTTTGACGATGACAAACGCCAAGCAGCTCACCGTCTCGTGGATACTCTAGAGACGTGTTCTGAGGGAAGATTCCATCCGGAAGAGAGAAGGACGAGCTTACGCTCGCACTGGAAAATCCAGAGCACCCAGGACGAACGCGCGGAAAAGACGTGGTTCCATGGAAGTATGGGTTTAAAGAGGAAATCCACATGTATCGGAGTCGCATGAGGAGCTAGAGAGATACGGATGCAAAATTGGCAGATCTTGAATTGAAGGTTGCAACCCACGACGCACGGATGCAAGAGGAGGTGGCAAGACAAGTGGACCAATGCTTAAGTGAACAGCGTAGCCAGTAGATCCAACCGTCCGTTCCTCACGCTATACAAGTGCAGCAAGACGAGACGTATCATTGTAGACGGATTCCACCTCGGTACTCAATGGTCAAAGTTTAGCTGGTGGTCCTAGGCTTTGAGGATCTTGAGCTAGAAATCCTCGGAGAAGACGGGGAGATGAAACTAGGAGAGACAGCCCATGCCATTATACTATAGTGCAAGTGCTACATCGTGCTTCCCGGGCGAGTAGCGGCGTTTGTGCCTACATCTCCACCACTGCAGCCTCGGTCTCCTCCGCAATCGCGGTCTCCTCCGCCTACACCGTCTCCTCGACAACCATGGTCTCCTCCGCCTGCACTGTCTCCTCCGCGACCAAGGTCTCCGTTGCTTGCACAGTCTCCTCCGTCTTCAATGCCACAACTAGCTGCAAGTACCAGGTGGTCTTTTCCACCTCGTCCAGCACCATCAAAGTCCACATAACAAACAAAGAAGCCAAGACTTGACGAGCCAAAACTAGCCGCTCTCAAGAAAAAAATGTGTGATAGGATAGACAAGGAGATTGACGATATCGTGAGAAAACAAGTGAAGAATCCCTTCAAGCCACGGGTTCCAGAGAAGAAGATTCCAATAGACCCGATGACTAAGACCTTCTTTCAGGAAATGAGCGAACCCACGAAAAAGAACTTATTATCAGACTACGACTGCTTAGTTCAAAAGTCCTTTGGGAAAAGAAAGACAAAGGCAAAGGCTGTCCGCCAGCTCAGAACACAAAAGAAACAAACGGTTGACCTGATGCCATCGGACCACGACATCAGTTTACAATAATTTATGGCCGATACAAATCTGAACAAGGAGCAACTACTGGGGAAGGCCCCTATAGAGAGCGCAGAACTAAAATACCAGTACGTACTCGGCAAACCACTTGTCAAGCCAGAGTTGGTCTCCGAGCTCTCTACACAGATGTACCGATTCCATGAATGGTACATGGATCAATCAACTGAGGGTAGGATGATGTTCGCGGCAAGGGTTAGAAATGAACATTTCTTACATGAGACATACGATATGTGGATCCGCTGGGATGATTGTGATAATGTATACCATCAAGATGCCCTTAATGTCTCTCTTATGAGTTGCTAGGTTATGTAAGTGTCGTTTAATTTAATTTCGTTCATTAGTCTGTCATACGTGACTTCAAAAATTTAACGTTTTTTTTCACCGTAGAATGGAGATTCAAAGATGCCGTAAAGAAGGATACTTCAAGTGTGGTTTCATGGACCCATACATAATCAATGAGAAGACCTTAGAACGCTGGCCAGTGGAAACCGAGAATAACATTTACAAATTACTGGTGCAGCAACATTTCAAGAAGTACATACTATTGCCATACAACACAAAGTGAGTTTTTACCGGTTGTTGTACCAACTTTCTTCTCGTTTTTATAAACTGATATGTATATTATATTTCACCAAATTTGTAGATTCCACTGGGTCCTCTTTGTCATAGAGATTACCAGAGGTCAGATTATTGTCATGGACTGTATGCGCAAAGATAGGGATGTTTTCGACGATATCATTGACATGATTAATAGGTACTGTGATCCGCTTGTACTCTCGTTATGATTGCTGCTATCACTACTATGTGGATCAAAGCGTCATTAATTCGTTTGGAACTTCAGGGTGTGGGCAAGATTCCGTGCAAATGTTCGCGGGGAATTCAAGGAAGAATTGTCAGTGAGGATGAACTTTTCGGTACATACATGGTCCAAAAATATAAATCTCATTTATTCTATAATAGAAATATTTCATAAGTTCGTTTCTCCTTTAGTCCTTATGACAGGAACAGAGGACCAATTTGTGCGGCTACTATATTTGTGAATTTATTCACCGCATGTCACACGCCATTAACACTGATAAGGATATCGAAGTACGTAAACACAGGCATGTACATTATTTACACCCTTCTAATTGATTTAATATATTCATATCTCATTTTTTGAAAACGATAGATTATGTGGATGAAGAACCAAGTCCCCCAGGTGGATTATATCAAGGTTGTTCAAGAACAACTCATGTGATTTTTTATGGATGAGATTGTTAATCTGGCGGGAGAATTCCACGATGACGGAAGACCTATTCCTCGAGATGAATTGTCCTAATTTGTAATATATAATGGAACATTAGAAATTAACAACGGTTGTACATGTTTATAAGTAAATTACCATTTTACATAAGTAATATATACCAACAATTATATATACGTGATGCTATACAAATATATATTTCTCCTATGTGTATGTATTTACTTATATATATATATATGTCTTTATATATGTATATTTATATATATATAAAGACATATATTATATACATATATGTATGCATTTGTATATGTATAAACATGCAGAAAGCAATATAAAGCATTTTGAAGAAAAAACATATTTAGTAACGGTTGGTAACATCAACCGGTACTAAAGATGGTAGCACCAGCCACGTGACTAAAAATGCTCATCTTTAGTCCCGGTTGCATACTCGGGACTAAAATGAGTTACAAACCGGGACTAAAGATAGGTTCCCCAGCAGTGTATATATATATTGCTGGGGGAGAGAGAGAAGGAAGAGGAAAGAAAGAGAGGGAGAAGAAGAGTCGCTGACATGCGGGTTTCACATGCTGACTCAGCTAGTTATACTAGGTCAACGAGCCACGTCAGTAAAAAGTGCTCTCAAAATTATCAAGGAAGTCAAATTACACCGGTTTTAATAGATGGGGGTTTAAGATATTCGGTATTACGGTTGAAAGATACGAACTAGATTGAACCTATATTTGAGGGAGTTGAAGTGGACTTGTTCCGAGCTGAATATAGGCTATGGTCAGTGAGCCTGTGATCGTACAATTTTGTAAGAAAATACTGTACACTTCGGGCCTGTTTGGGATGTTACTATATTTTGTACTGGTAAAATATTTCCATCTGTAATTTGACGTTTACCAAAAAAATACAGCAATGTTTTATTACATCTATAAAATAGTGTTTGGGTAGAGTAAACATCATTTCTGTATAATAATCCACAACATCCATGAAGATAGAGGAGGGGATTAGGCAAGAAGCCGCCGATGTCGTTTTGAGCTTACCAAGTTGTAACAACAACATAGCTAGAAATGTAAAGCAGAAACACTGGCTAAGATCTGAACGAAGGAGGAGGAGGTGGGAGTGGGCGTCGTAAAGGTCACATAGCTCCTCCAGCTGGCTGACCAACTGTTGCTGCGGAGTTGCCGATTGAGGTCAACTCGGCAATGGAGGAGCAGATCGAGGCCGGTTGATTTGCAGGGGAGAGGGGATGCTATAATCAATCTCACGAGGGGCCAGAAGAGTCCCACTTTTTTTACTTAAATAAATACAAACGGAAATAAGAAAATGATTTATGAAATATTGATTTGCTGTTGTACCCTGAGAAAATGGATAGAGTTCCAAGCATCCATCCAGCCCTGGCGACGGCGGTTCTCCAACGAGCGCGTGGCAGTTCCGGTGAGCACGGCAGGTCTTCGGGGGAGTAGGGAGGGGGGCATCACGGGGTGCGTCAAGGCGACCAGGCGTGCCAAGGCACGCAGCGACCAGGTGTGCCAAGGCAGGCGGTAGCTGTGGGCTTCTGTTAGAATTAAATGGGCTAGACCCAGTTTAATCATAGTTAATTCCATGAGCCCACAGTTAATGTTAAGAGACTAATACCATATTAGAAACCAACATAAAGGGACCTCGACTTAAATAGGCTACTAATTGAGAGTACCTGTTGAGCGGTTGAGGTAGTGGTGGGAATGCCACACGTGCGCATCGAGCCAAGCCTGCCAGGGCATGGCGTGGCGTGCGACGGGACGGGACAGACTGTTCTCCTCTCCTTCTGGACGTTCCGTTTTTGCGAGTAAAACGATGTAACCGACGGAGACCCTTTATGTGAGTAACGGACAGAGAAATCAAGTGGATTGATTACTATCGAAATGTCACTCCTTGAGTGCTAGTTACCAAAACATTTCTCCCTTGAGTGTTGGTTATCTCCCACCTCCGAATAGACAGAGTGAACAACTCCTTCTGTTGATCTCTCCCTGACTCTCTTCCTCAGTACACATCTCCCAGCTCTGTTCCTGTGTTGCTTCTGCTTCCCCAATTGTGAGCAACTGTGCACAGGTACTCGAGATGAGCAGGCCTCCAAAACTCCGTCCATCTGAGTACCTACACAAGTAGGCGGATGATCAAGTTTTTGAGTTCGTTCTTCGCGCAACTACTCTCGGCACAACACTGCTTCATTTATGTCAAGCTCTGCTTCCTCTACGTCATGGCAACCAACGGAGGGAACGGCGACACTGAAGGAGTGGAGAATGACAACACCAACAGAGGCAACAACAACAACAACAACAACAATGCCTCATCCTCTAGAGCGTTCTTTGGGTATATCACTCTATTCACCTTAGTGTTAAATATGTTACTAGATGATGCAATTATGATTATTAGCATGTTCATGTTTAGCACTATCGTTGGATCATTCTTTTATTCACATGTCATATTTAGTATCTTATTTTTTTGGATTAAAATATGTTGAATTATGATTAGATTTCTAACAATCCAAAAACTTGATAGGTCTTTTTTGGTAGTTGGCTTTGCTGCATCACTCAAACCTCATGCATTTGATGGTTCAAACTATAAGAAATGAAAGGCACATGCACTATTGTGGTTGATAGTCATGCAGTGCGGGCAAGATGGCCGAACGACCTCTCTCTAATGAGGAGGAGGCTAAGTTTGAGTCTGGGGATTGCTAGTTCTGTGAAGCATTGATCAGTTTACTGGCTGATAACATAGTGGACGTGTACATGCACATGTCTTTAGAGAAGGATATATGGGATGCACTTGAGGCCAAGTTCAGAGTCTCCAATGTTGGAAGTGATCTATATGTCATGGAGCAGTTCTATGACTATAAAATGATTGATAACCGTTCTGTAGTAGAATAAGCTCATGAGATTCATGCGTTGGAAAAGGAACTTGAGAACAGCAGCTATGAGTTGCTGGACAAGTTTGTGGCAGGTGGCATTATTGTCAAATTACCACCTTCTTGGTTAGATTTTTCCACTTCTGTAAAACACAAGAGACAAGAGTTTAGTGTTACTGATCTCATTGACTCTTTGGGTGTTGAGGAGAAGACGAGGGCAAAGGACAACCGCAGTAAAAAGGTTGAGGGAGGTTCTAGCGCCAACTTCGTGTAGAAGAAGAACCCTCAAGCATCCTACAACAAGAAGAAGGTCAAACCTGATGTCAAACCCAAGGCTACAACCAATTTTAAGAAGAAAGATAAGGGAATGGCAAAAGGCAACTGTATTATGTGTGATGAGCCTGGTCATTGGGCCAAGGATTGTGCTGATCATAAAGACAAAAGATCTACAAACATGGTTATTAGCGATAGAGAAGGAACATCGGGGTATGGTAATTTTTACCTATAGTTTTTCTGTTTTTCATTCACCTGAGTGGTGGGTTGATACTGGTGCTAATATTCATGTGTGTGCTAATATTTTCCTATTTTCTTCTTATCAAGTCGAGAGAGGTTCCTCCTTGCTAATGGAGAACGGTTCACATGCAGCTGTTCATGGTGTTGGTACGGTTGATCTGAAGTTTACTTTGGGAAAGACCGTACAGCTGAAGAACGTGTAGCATGTCCCCTCAATAAAGAAGAATCTTTTTAGCGGCTCTCTACTTGGTAGAGATGGTTTTTAACTTGTGTTTGAGTCCAATAAGTGGGTCGTATCTAAATATGGAATATTTGTTGGCAAAGGTTATGACATCGGAGACTTGTTCTGTTTTTCTTTGGATGATACATGTAATAATGTTGTGAACCATGTGAGAAATAAAGATGATTCCAATGTTTGGCACTCATGACTTTGTAATGTGAATTTTGGTCATAGGTTCTAAGTACCATACTTGTGTTCAAGCGAAACTACCTCGCAAGCCTCACAAGACATCAGAGGCGAGAAATTTGGCACCGTTAGAACTTGTTCATTCCGATCTATGTGAAATGACTTGACTAAAGGGGAAAAGAAATACTTCATGACACTTATATATGATTACACTAGATTTTGCTATGTGTATTTACTGAAAACAAAGGATGAAAACAAAGGACTGAAAACAAACATTGCATTACTTTAAAGTCTATAAGGCTGAGGTAAAAGACCAACTTGACAGGAAAATCAAACTGTTAAGGTCTGATCGAGATTACTTCATTCTATGAAGAGTATGGAATTATTCATGAGAAGACACCTCCCTATTCACCCTGGTTAAACGGGGTTGCTGAAAGAAAGAATCGCATTCGAACTGAGTTGGTGAATGCCATTTTAGACACTGCGGGACTTTCCAAGGAATGGTGAGGTGAGGCTATATTGACTGCGTGTGATGTCCTGAATAAAATTTCTACTAAGAATAAAGAAGTAACACCATTCGAGGAATGGGAAAAGAAAAGTTTAAATCTCTCATACTTGTGCACATGGGAATGTTTGGCTAAGGTCAATGTGCCTATAGTCAAAAAGCACAAACTTGAATAAAAAACCGTAGATTGCGTGTTCCTTGCTTATGCTTTTCACAACGTGGGGTATAGATTCTTAATTGTAAATTCTGGAGTATCTGACATGCGTGTTGATACAATTTTTGAGTCTAAAGATGCTATATTTTTTTAGAATGAATTTCCCATGAAAGATGCACCTAGCACTTCTAGTCAAGAACCTATTGTATCCCTTGTGTCTTTTGTGCCGATAGAACATGATGAACAAACGCTGTGAAAAATCCTGAGGAGGATAACACTGTAGTTACTCGAAAGAGTAAGAGACAAAGGACTGCAAAGTCTTTTGGTGATGACTACATTGTATACCTTGTGGATGACACTCCAAAAACCATAGAAGAGGCATATTCATCTCCTGACACTAACTATTGGAAGAAAGCGGTACGTAGTGAGATTAACTCAATTATTTCTAATGGTACTTGGGAAGTCGTTGAGCATCCCTACGGGTACAAACTTGTAGGATGCAAATGGGTTTTCAAGAAAAAGCTTAGACTTGATGGTACAATTGAAAAGTACAAGGTAAGACTTGTAGCCAAGGGTTATACCCAAGAAGAAGATGAGGATTTTTTTCGAAAAGAAGACACTTATTCACTAGTTGCTCGCTTGACCACGACTCGAGTACTACTTGCTCTGACAGCCTCTCA
This sequence comes from Oryza officinalis, assembly GCA_008326285.1. NCBI lineage: Eukaryota > Viridiplantae > Streptophyta > Magnoliopsida > Poales > Poaceae > Oryza > Oryza officinalis. The sequence continues at coordinate 13,774,383 of BDMV01000010.1, forward strand.
TGGTCTTCTTGTTCATCAGATCGACATTAAAAAAACTTTCCTTAATGGGGAGTTCGAGGAGGAGATCTATATGAATCAACCAGACGGGTATGTATTAGAAGGTCAAGAAAGAATGGTGTGCAAGTTGTTGAAATCCTTGTATGGCCTTAAGCAAGCACCTAAGCAGTGGCATGAGAAGTTTGACAAAACGCTGACATCTATTGTCTTTGTTGTGAATGAAGCTAGCAAATGCATGTACTATTGCTATGGTGGGTGATAGGGAGTGATCTTGTACTTATATGTCAATGACATATTGATTTTTGGGACTAGCCTCAATGTGATTGAGGGGGTCAAGGACTTTCTATCCAAAAGTTTTGAGATGAAAAATTTGGGGTGGATGATGTTACCTTTAACATTAAGCTATTAAGTGTAGATGATGGTGTGGTTATACTCCTACAATCTCACTATGTGGACAAAGTCTTGAGTCGCTAGTGACTACAAGCCAGCTCTTACTCCTTATGATCCTAGTGTGTTATTAAGAAAAAACCAAAAAATAACAATGGATCAATTGAGATACTCCCAGTTCATTGGTTCATTAATGTATTTGGCAAGTACAACGAGGCCTGACATCTCATTTGTTATGAGCAAGTTGAGCTGGTTTGTTTCAAATCCGGGAGATGATCACTGGCATGCTTCAGAAAGAGTAATGCCCTATCTAAAAGGCACTATGAGCTATAGGATTTACTATACTGGGTACCCAAAAGTACTGGAGGGCTATAGTGATTCAAACAGGATCTTTGATGCTAATGAGATAACAGCCACAAGTGGATATGTGTTCATACTTGGAAGTGGCGCTGTTTCGTGGAAGTCTTGCAAGCAGACCATCTTAACGAGGTTAACAATGGAAGCAGAACTCACAGTGTTAGACACTGCCATTGTTGAGGTCGAGTGGCTTCGTGAGGTCTTGATGGATTTGTCGGTGATTGAAAACCCAATACCAGCTATCTTGATCTCTCCCTAACACTCTCTTCCTCGGTACACATCTCCCACCTCTGTTCCTGCGTTGCTTCTGCTTCCCCGGTTCTGAGCATCTGCTCGCACGGGTGCTCGGGACGAGCAGGCCTCCGAGACTTCGTCAATCTGAGTCAGGGTCACTCTGTGGCTAATGGCTATAAAATGCTTCTGGATTAGTAATGGCAAACCTGAAGGAGTTCTTAATAATGACAAGCAGAAAGAATTCGAGTAGGCCACTACTTTTTTTGTGGGATGCATTCTTAGCATTCTTGGTGATTGTCTGGTCAAGGTGTATATGCACTTGACCGATGCTAAGGAGTTGTGGTATGCACTGAATAAAAAATTTGGTACTACTGATGCTAGCAATGATCTGTACATCATGGAGAAGTTTCATGACTACAAGATGGTTGATAACCATTCTGTAGTTGAGCAGGCTCATGAGATACATACCATGGCTAAGGAAATCGAACTCCTCATGTGTGTCTTACCCGACAAATTTGTGGTTGGGTGCATTATTGTTAAACTACCTCCCTCATGGAGAAGTTTCGGTATTGCACTGAACCACAAGAGATAGGAGTACTCCATTAAGGGGTTGATAGCGTCCCTTGATGTTGAGAGGAAAACTTGGAAAAAAGATGTCGCTTCTAAGGGCGATGGTGGACAGTCTAGTGCCAATGTAGTGCACAAGGCCCCAAACAAGAACAAAGAAAAATTCAAATACCAGCAGACTACCAACTTCAAGAAGTAGAACAGCAACAACAATCCATACCAAGATTAGAGAACTTGCTTTGTGGTCCTTGTGTTGGCGCAGAATTTTGACCCGCCCTCATGTCAAAAATGGGTTTCACGTTTTCACGGCGGCCTGGGAGATCTGCTTAACTCCAGTGCAGGTCCAATGGCTTGCCTAGGTGCGTTTAGGGTATGCCAGTTGATTTGATCTGCAATCAACAAGAATAAACAAGTAAACCATGTTAGAAGACGATGGCTGATCGGCTGATAGGCCGATGTCACATCGTGAGAGCCCAATCGATAGGGCAAAGCTATATCGGCCTACTCGAGGTTAAAAAGAAATAAGATTGGTAAATAGATCTAATCTCATCGGCCTTTATTAATGTATCTATGGCAATTTGACGGAATCGGCCAATGAGGGATATGTGAAGTAAATACACTAGCTAATACTCTAGTGCAAACCTGTACAAGCCAATCGGCCAATATAAATATACTGATTACAGAGAAATCTTGAGAATACCCTGTAATAAATGTATTTATATTTATCGACCCACTTGTACAAGTGGCAAATACATGCAAAAACATAAAGTAATCACGTGTATTAGGTAAGACCGGCTGAAACCCCGGTGCTATCCTTAATTACGATCGAAGACAGGCTTTGAATTAAATCTCGAAACATGACTAAGGTCGATAGCAACTCAAAGTGTAGATCGAGAACTAACATAAAGAAAATCAAGCCGCCGATCGCTTTTGGGGATGGTAGATGCCTTAGACGATCTAGATGAGCAAACTAATTCAACCACCGTCGGCAACAAACCCTAAAATGAGTTAATCGCTGGCGAGATAGAATTAGAAAGCCGCATCAAGATCATCCAAAACATGATAAATGACGATCACATCGACAGGGCTTAACGTGTCTAAAGCGACACGCTAGCCCCGACGATGTAGATCGTCGGGTACGAGTTCTTACCTCTGCTCTGGGGAAGCAAGAACTCGCCGGAAGTTAACCTCTTGCGAAGGTTGACGATGCGTCGAAAGTAGATTGTGTTTTGTTGTTGAATTGATTGAGAGAGATTCTATGTACAGACTACCGGGATATTTATACTCATGATTTACAACATTGTCCATATAGGACACGATCTTATCTCTAACTAACAAACAAGTCCTTATGGCGGACTCTCGCAATAGATTAGATCTAAACTTACTTAATTTACAAGATACGATTGCCTAAAACCGGGCCTTATCCCGATTTGGCAATCTCCTTGAAGCTTAATTCAAGCCCAAACCAAGCCCACGCTGCCTCCATCAGCTTCCTGCTTCCATCAGCCGATGGCCATATTGAACCAGCATCGGCCGATATAGCCCCTCTGCTGGCGCTCCACCCGGTCCGATGCGCCGCTGAGTCCGATACGGAACTTGGTCCGACTCTGGCTTGGTCCGATAGCATAACCGATCCGACTTGAATCGTTTCTTCTTCTCTGCATCAGTTTTCTCTTTCCTCTCCGCGTAGATTACGAAAATCTGCTGTTAACACCTTGCCTAGTCATCTGGCCAAAAAGTGTTCACAATGCAAGGGGATGAAGGCACTTGCAGGGTGGACTTCTTAGTCTGCCAATGTGACCATTGGCAACACTGGAGAAGGAAGCTGGTATGGTAATTTACCTAGTATTTTTTTAGTTAATCAGTCTACTAACTGGTGGGTTGATAAAGGGCCAATGTACATGTTTGTGCTGACATCTCATTATTTTTTTCTTATCAGGTTGCACGGGATTCCTCCGTACTAATAGGGAATGGATCGCATGCTTCTATTCATGGTGTTGGCATGATAGATCTGAAGTGTACTTCAGGAAAGATCGTGCAGCTGAAGAACATGCAGCATGTCCCTACTATCGACAAGAATCTCATTAGTGCCTCCCGTCTATATAGAGACGAATTTAAGTTAGAGTTTGAGTCTAATAAATTAGTCATGTCTGAACATGGATATTTTATTGGTAAAGGCTATGAGTGCAGAGGCTTGTTATTTTTTTTCCTTTCTGATTTCTTCAATAAGTCCGTGAACCATATTTGTGGTAGTGTGGATGATGAGGTTAATATTAGGTACTCACTTTTATGTCATATTAATTTGGCTTGATGTCTCGGATTTCTAGTATGTGTTTTATTTCTAAGTTTTTCATTGTCAAAGGTTCTAAGTGTCATAGTTGTGTGCAATCAAAGCAAGCTCACAAGGCTACTGAGAAGAGAAACTTGGCACCTCTACATTCAGATCTTTGTGAAATAAATGGAGTGTTCATGAAGGGTGAAAAATGATATTTCATGACATTGATTGATGATGCTACTAGATTTTGCTATGTATATCTGTTGAATACAAAAGATGGGCTCTAGACTATTTTAAAATTTGTAAGATAGAAGTTGAAAACTAACTTGACAGAAAGATAAAAAGACATAGATCTGATCATGATGGAGTGTTTTTCTCAAACGAGTTTGACTTATTATGTGAGGAACATGGCATCATACATGAGAGTGTGCTTCCCTATTCTCCCGAGTCTAATTGGATTGCCGAAAGAAAGAACCACACATTGACTGACTTGGTGAATGCCATGTTAGATATCGCGGGACTACCTAAGATATGGTGGAGGAAGGCATACCTCAAATCATATGTTAAATAGAATTCCTAACAGAAATAAGGACAACACATCATACATGGTATGGATAGGGAGAAAACCATCACTTTCTTACTTACGTACTTGCGCAAGCTTGGATCTAAGACTGTAGACTGTGTCTTTCTGGGATATGATCACCATAGCATTGCCTATAGATTTTTAATAGTTAAATCTGAGGTACCTGACATGCATGTTGGTACAATTATAGAGTCTCGTGATGCTACCTTTTTGAAAGCTTCTTTCCAATGAAGGATACACATAGTACTTCTCGACAACCTTCTGAAATAATATCTAGTTCAATCACACCACCAGAATAAACTGAACATACACATGAACTTGTCATTGAGGAGGATAACAGGGAAGCTCCTCTGAGAAGCGGGAGACAAAGGACAGCTAAGTCTTTTGGTGATGATTCACTGTGTACCTTGTGGATGACACTCCTAAGTCAATTTCAGAAGCATATGCATCTCCGATGCAGCCTACTGGAAGGAGATTGTCCGTAGTAAGAGATTCCATTCTTACCAAGGGACTTGAGAGGTGACAGAGCGACCCTATGGGTGCAAAGCTGTGAGGTGCAGGTGGGTGTTAAAGAAGAAGCTTAGGCTTAACGGTACTATCGAAAAGTACAAGGCTTGGCTTGTTGCAAAGCGCTACACTCATAAAGAAGGCAAAGACTTTTTTGACACTTAATCACCTGTTGCAAGATTGACCACAATTCGTGTGCTACTTTCACTGGCTGCCTCACATGGTTTTCTCATTCATCAAATGGACGTTAAGACAACTTTTCTTAATGGAGAGCTAGATGAGGAGATCTATATGGATCAACCTGATGGGTTTATAGTGGAAGGTCAAGTAGACAAGATATGCAAATTGTTGAAATCTTTGTATGGTCTGAATCAAGCTCCTAAGTAATGGCATGAGAAGTTTGATAGAATATTAACATCTGTAGGCTTCGTAGTCAATGAGTCAGATAAATGTGTATCCTATCAACATGGTGGGGGTGAGGGAGTTATTTTGTACTTGTATGTTGATGAACTACTCATATTTGGGACAAATCTTGAGGTGATTAATAAGGTTAAATCATTCTTGTCTCAAAATTTTGATATGAAGGATTTGAGAGTAGCCGATGTTATCTTGAATATTAAGCTAATTCTAGGTGAGAATGAGATTACAATCTTGCAATCGCATTATGTGGAGAATATCTTAAGTCGCTTTGGCTACCTTGATAGCAAGCCTTCTCCATTACCTTATAATCCTAGCTTATTGCATCGCAAGAACAAGAAAATTGCTATGAATCAATTGGAATGCTCCCAAATCATTGGCTCACTTATGTACCTAGCTAGTGCGACTAGGCCTGACATCTCCTTTGCTGTGAGCAAGTTGAGCCAGTTTACCTCTAATCTGTGATATGATCATTGGCTTGCGCTTGAGCGAGAGGTGCGCTATCTAAAAGGTACTATAGACTTGGGGCTTCACTATACCGGTTATCCTGCACTCAAGGGACATAGTGATTCTAATTGGATCTCTGATGCTGATGAGATCAAAGCTACTAGTGGATATATCTTCACACTAGGTGATGGTGTTGTTTAATGGAGGTCTTGCGAACAGATCATTTTGATAAGGTCAACCACGAAAGCAGAGCTTACGACAATAGACACTATTACTGTTGAGGCTGAATGACTGTGTGATCCACTGATGGATCTGCCCATGGTTGAGAAACCGGTGCTGACTATTCTTATGAACTGTGACAATCAAACTATAACTATCAAGGTGAACAATTTTAAGGATAACATAAAATTATCTAGACATGTCAAAAGACGGTTGAAGTCTGTTAGGAAATTAAGAAACTTTGGTGTTATAACATTAGATTACATCCAAACAGCTAGAAACTTGGCAGATCCCTTTAGGAAGGGACTATCACGGAATGTGATAGACAATGCGTCCAAGGAGATGGGTATGAGATCCATGTGGGTTATACTATGGTAGTAACCTAACATATGTGATCGGAGATCCAGTGAATTAAGACCTGGGAAGAACAAGCCATTAGTTAACTGGAGGAGAGTACATTTCTAAAACTCTCTCTAAGTGAAGATGCATGCACTCTCATGAGCTGCAAGACAGGTTGGCTATGCCTTAATGCGTTCTGTTGGATTTAATTAGCAAAGATGCTATCGTACAGAGCATTCTTGAAAGAACGCATCTATATGAGCTTGACTATTAGTCACAGTCTATGAAGATTTTGGGTGAATCTTCTAGGAAGCGTACTAAGAGACCAACGAGTATGACTTATACGTTCCACCCGAGGGGTAGTCTACTGATGACCCAGTTGCAGATAAGACTCTGAGTGAAACTTGATTGCACAAAACTTGCAATTGAAGGCGTAGTCCATTGTTCAAGTTGTGAGTAAGTGTAGCTTGGAGTTCTAGGTAGATGTTCAATCTTAATCGGTCTTCATCGAACTGTTGGTATATAAGCAATAAATTGGAAAACGCAAATCTCTATGAGACTTTGAGATTTGGTGAGGGATTGTTGGAATCAATATATGGACCTTAGCCCATTTGAAGATTAATTCTTTGAAAAATTACAAAAGCTCACCTACTGAGATGGCATGCATGAGGATGTTTACTATCACCTTGCCTATTCTAGGAGACGAAAACCTCCTTATAAGGGAGAGTGCTCTCCTAGCCACTTGAGACATATGTGGTGAAGAGAACTAGATGAACACATGCACGTGCGTTGTCACGCCCAGAAATTCACTAACAGAATTTCCAAAGCAAATTGTGTATTAAAATCCCTGTCCAGGACCAGCCAGGGTACACAAATGACAAAGTTGTCATACAGATCCACGTCTTACAAAACAATAAAAATCTCTTACAAAACTGCAGCGGAAAAAGGAAACAACTAATCTAATAAACTAAACACTCGCAATGTAGCGACTCCAATCCACAGGCATTCCTCAATGGTAGCAACAAACCTACTCTTCTGAAAAGTCTTCCTCTGAAACAAACTCCAACTCTGGTGTGGGGAAAAATAAAGCAAGACTGAGTACTACCCACTGTACTCAACAAGTCATACCGGAAAGGAAAATAATGATGCAAGTAATAACAAAGGAGAGCTGCAATGGTTATTTTGCATAAAATACACATTTAAAAACAATAGTTGAAAATAGTAAAACAGTTGAATTAATTAGTCATAATTAAACCATCACTGTCCAACGCTACACCACGTTGCGACAGGCCCAACCATCCACCTGAACTAAACCGTTTCCATTAAGTCAAATTATTTAAGAGTTCAACTAATCACGGTGAATCTGGTTGATCGCCCATAACCGCGGGCACGGCTATTCGAATAGTTTTACTCTGATCAGAGATGTACAACTGTACCCACAAGACACAGTCCTACAACACATTGCTGTGCGCCAACATACCACCACGGTACACTGGAAAAGGAGCTGTGACAGGACCCTTCGCATAACCCTTCCTAACCAATCGCACCACACCTCAGGTTTCGCCCCCGCTCCGCTTCCCGGCAACGGGCAGCCCCCTCTCGTGCCTTGGTGAATCCGGCAGCCAAGCAACCGGTATATCCCCGGCCGACTCAACTCCATCACGCCCACCCTTTCCGGGGAACGTCGGCTAGGAAAAAGCTATACTCCGAATCCAGCCATTACCCACGCTGGCTTGTGGAAAGTACGGTAATTCTTCCAGGGTTTCCCGCGAACCGGTCCTTAATCGTCATGAGCACGACCATCAAAACCATGTGCTCACAACCCACCATTAATCAATATTTCAATTGAAACATTTAATTAAATCACCCACGATTAACCATCGCGAGCCAACATGAAATAACCATCATTAAGTATTAATGAAGCTTTAAATAACCCATTTGTGAGCTAATGTTTCTAAGCAGGGCTAAGCAAGTTCTATTATAGCAACTATTCAAATTATTTCCCAAGCTATCAAAGGAATAAGGTAATCCCAATACAAGGCTGAGTACAATAGGTAAACTATCCCATAAATGACACTATAAAACAATGCAGTATTTAGAGAAAAATAAGACTGTTTCGCAATTTAGGTACAACATGATCAAATGAATAAGTATGACTTGCCTTGCTCTTGCGCTGGGTCGACTTCGGCAACGACTTCGAAGTAAACCGGAGAATCGGAAATACCGGAATCTACACGACAAACAAAGCAAACAACAATACATGCTATAAGTCTACTGAAACAAAGAACAAAACTATTTTTAATGGATTCTCTGCATTTTTATGAATTTTCTGAGACTT